>CM068743.1:49152810-49685682 GCA_035084275.1 Hydrolagus colliei
ATGTTCAGTTGCATTGTATTTGTCCACATCTCAAAAAAGGTTGCTCTGCCAAATAAATTACGGACATAAGTAACTGACTCATGCTGCCACCAGCACCAGCTGAATCAATGCAAACAGGGAGACAAGTACTAGAAGGTTTTGTTTCGTCAGCTGGGTGTGGAAACTCATCATATTTATGAGCATCCAGACCACACATATGTCGGCCACCTGATGTAGAAATTTCCTTGTGGCTAGAATGGAGTGTGGACTTTCTCCATGCAAGGATCACTCTGTTTGTTAGTATTTTGTTTGTAGGGTTAACCGGATCTGAGTGGGAAGATTCTCTGCTCCCAGAATCAGAAGGAATTGCAGAATCTCACTTGTTCCAATGAGCTCTGTATAATTGAGTACTGTACTATAATCTTGTTTTCAAATGACCATGCTTACGGTGTGGAACCAGTGTTCGGTACTCTCCTTAGCTTTTGCTGGCTGCTATATATCATCAGATATACCTAGGCTTCCAGTGCTAAAAGAAGATGAAATATTTGTATTCATAGCAAATGAACTGCCAAACGCACTAACGAATCCTGATAACATTTTATTTTAGCATGCAGAGAATGGTAAGCTCTTTCACTGCTGACCAGAGCAAATGAATACAGATTCTGTAAATGTAACAACATAGGCACAATTTTAATACATGACATTATACGCAGTGCAAGCTTTTATGAAATGTAAATCATAAATCAAATACATTCATATAAGTAAAACCTCAGATGCTGGAAATCTTAAACAAAAACAGAGAGCTGGGAAAACTCGGGTCAGGCAGCATCTATGGAGAAAGAAAAGTGAGTGAAGGTTTCGGGTCCACGACGCTTCGTCAGAACATTCACATAAGTGTTTTTAAGAAATCCAGGTTTCTCCTTCCTCAGATTCAATAGTATTGTTGACTGTATTGTAGACTGTATTAAAGTATTTCTACATGTACTAGATAGATACATGTCCTGCAATAACAATCCTCCAAGATGAATTGGTCATTCACTTCATTGTGGGGCTGATTGTGGGGCTGGCTACGTGTGAATTTGCTGCAAGACCTGCTTGCAAATACAATCACTACACTTCCCGTAAATTCTGTGAAGCACTTTGAGATGTTTGAATGACATGATAAGGGCTATATCAAATGCAATTATTACTTACAATGTAATAATGTAGAGTCCTGTAGCTCAGTGGTTTGAGCACTCACCTTTCAAGCGAGAGACTTGGGTTTAATCCCAGGCAGGGTGAAACGTTCGGCAAGTTTCCTTACTTCACACACCTAATAATAATCCCTCCAAAAAAACAATAATAAATTGGTCATTTTCAATCTACGACTGTTTGTGGGACACAGCTGTGTGCAATAGGCTGCCGCGTTTCATCCATAAATATACAGTGAATTCACTTTATTGTATATTCTGTGAAGCGCTTTGAGATGTCTAAAAGACGTGAAAAGCGCTATATCAATTGCAAGGATTATTATTATTTATTATAATACTTCCAATTAACATTACCATGGGCTGTTTTGGTGCCATGTCATTTTAGACAGGACCATATCATGTCTCTGTCTCTTAGCGCTTAACAGAAAGATTTACAGTAAAATCTTGATAATCCGACATTCAAAATTTCCAAATACAAACATCATAACTTTTTTCCGATGTTCGGCAAATCCCCCAAAATTCAGAACAGCTGCTTGCAGTTCACGCTGGCGCCGCTCTGTCATCCTGCGCTGTAGTCAGAGCTCGGCCATAGTTTGGCTTCAGTGCTGAGTTTACAATGCACGTGGTGTATGGCGCCAGACTTCCCGAGTCATTTCTAGGTTAGGTTCTAAACACCTGTAAACTCCGAAATCCGGGAGGTGAGTGGGCCCAACCGTGCTGGATTATCTGGATTTACTGTATTATGAAATGAGTTGTGCTTTGCTACTATCAAGTGCTCTAGGACGTTATCCTGCGTGAGAGCACTATATAAATTCAACTTGTTCTGGTTTTCGAGTGTTGTGTTCTAGATGAATACAGCAACAAATCTGCACCAGCAATATCCCACAAATAACAATAAATAACCGATTAATATTATTTGAATATGGATGAGAGAGGAAAATGAGCTGGGGCATATTATACTTGCATTCACAATTACTGTATATCTAAATAGTATAAAACAATGGTCAATGGTTTTGGTTTATACAGAAGTCAAATAGGTTCAACTAACTAAATGCCGGATTGAATATACAACTGCTGAAGTTCACTCAATGGCTGAGTGAATAAAGACATGGCATGTTGCAGCATTAAGTTATACAGACAGCAAGGTTGCAGGCTGTGCTGAGTCAAAGCCAGGCTCACTCAAGCCAGCAATTGGGATCCAATAATTGTCTTCAGTGCCTTGAGTTTGATAGGGAAAAATGAATCACGTTTTCTACTCCTGATAACAATCCGGGAATTCCCATTGAATGGTGGGAGGTATGGATGTTAAGTGAAGGCAGATTCATTTCAGCTGTAATGTTCCCTGCAGTCAAACAGCTTATCAAAACATTTACTGCCAAGACTCAAAAACAACAACAGCAACTTGCATTTGTATAGCTCTCTTCAGACAGGATCCTTTCCTGGAGCGCTGTAGGATGCCGAACAAGAGAGAAGGTGATAGGAAGATGACCTTAAGCTTGGCTGGTGAGGTAGGTCTTAAAATGGGATTTAAAGAGATATAGAAGGGGTGAGGCAACAACAATAACAAACAAACAAATTGCATTTATATTGTGCCTTTCATGTCGGGTGGACATCCCAAGGTCCTTTAGAGTCGAGGGTTTGCACCGCTGCTGGTGGTTGGATTAAGAGGGGTGGGGGCAAGAGGGGTGGGGGTGGAAAGATGACCAAAGGCACTGTCAATGAGGAAGGTCTCTGAGATCGGACCTTGAAGGAGGCAAAGGAAAAGGTGACTTGTAGGGATACTGGAATGGGAAACAGAAAATATATATAAGCAGTAACAATGGAACAGCACAGTATAGGAAACAACAACAACAAAATTACATTTGTATAGCACCTTTCATGTCGGGAGGATATCCCAAGGTGCTGGACAGTATTGTTTCAGACCCAATCTGGGGTTGGGATCGGGGAGGCTGGAGAAAAGGACTTAGAATGTTTCCTAGATAAAATTAATTCAATATATGAATTGTTTTATGGTATATTTAATATATATTAAAGAATAAACATAATAATGCCATAAACTGGGAGTCCTTCCAGTAATTGAAGTACGTAATGCTAAGTTGCAGGAAATCTGCTCTGATACTATCCATTTCAGGATTGGATTTCCCAAAGTGTTGGCATGAGATACCTCTGGTTACTAGAAGGATTCCCCACTTTGCCCCTCAAAGCTATGAAGGAATCCAATTAGAAACTGCTGTGTTTAGAACTCAATGGATTTGAATTGTAGATTGATACTCAAATTTACAGTGATTATGCGGCTATTAGAGCAGATATCAGAGTATATACTTGTGTCAGCCCAAAATGCACCCAAAACTGACTAAACAACCCACGTATGAGCTTTTGAGATACAGCAATAAAAAAAGATACAGCCTGGAGTGATTACAAAACTCTAATCTCATTTTTGAGTTTAAAAGGCAATTACTGTCCAACCAAGGTTTGCTATCATGGATTATGATGCAATTTGAAACCCCCTAATAGGATTACTGCCTTGTAATCATTCGTAGGCATCAGTTATTTTGTTCATAAGATCATTATTTAATAGTTGTAGATTTGTTGTAACAAAATGCAGTACCATGTTTACACATCCATTTTTTAAAAATTGAATTAGCCTCAGTTGCTTGTATGAAGAAATGAGTGTGTATCCCACTGTCATGGGGGTTGAATATAAAAGCATTTCAGGGCACTGTGAAATTAAACAATGTATAACAACCACATTTTTTTTTAAGTCACCTGATTGGAGTGAAATGGATTCTGGAGTGACAGAACTAAACAATTCCAGTGAAGATGATGAAGATTGCACTGTAATTGACGGAATAGAATTTAAGTCTGGGACATGCAGAGAAGAAATAACACACCAGCTGAAAAACATTGATACACTCTTTGCCGAGCTTGAAGGATGTTTTTAATATCATTTTTTTTTACTTTAAAGTGATTTAAAGATTTAGCGATCAATTAAGCTATCTGCTAAGTTGAGGTAAATGCCCACCTTCATATTGTAACTTGAATTCACTTGTAGTCATGTATGTTTTGAAGAAGTTAGGTTCACTTTGAGTTTCTATGAATGTGTTTATTAGAAAGAATCAACTTGTTACAAGGCAGTTATTTTGCTTCTTATAATAAAACTTGAACATCACCTTGCTCTCATCTCTGCTCTCCCCTTTGCCATAAGGATGTATTTCCCTGATTGTCCATCAAAAGATAATAAGGATAATAAGCATTTGTTATGATATTCTAAATTATTAATGTACCACAATACACATTATTTAGAAAGCTAAAGCAACAGGAATACACTTGGGCCTAATTTGATGTACATAATCTACAACTAAGCAATTTGTTGGATTAATATCTGATATTTGTGAATATCAGAAAACATTTCATTTTGGGAAATTTGCGGAATGGCTACTTACAAGTCCTGAACTCCAACAGAGTCGAAGCAAGTGTGTCTTTGATTAATAGTTTTTTAGTCGTCCAGATTTCATGCACAGGATTTCATTGCAATTTGATTAGTGTTTCTTTCTGTGGGAAGTTGTTTGACATAATAGTTAATTTCTGGTTCAATATTTCTGTAGTTAAAGCTGTTTTGGATTCTTCCTCCGAGGATTTCAAAACATTCTGTGTTAATTTTGTTCAAATTTTGTATTATTACATGGTCAGGTTTGGACCAGTTTTTACTTACTGTTTCCCATTCAGGATGGCAGGCAATTTTATGCACAGTCCGTAGCTTTGGAAGCATCCACTGCAATGACTATAGCTGTCATTCATTTATCCCTTCATTTTGTGGATACGAAGAGTAAAAGAGGCTGGTCAGCATTAACATCTGGCATCCTATTTACATCTGAGACTCATCCTTGTTATTTATCTCCTCTATCTTAAAACGTTATGGAAGGTGGATGAAATAGTACTGTTTGTCTCCTGGTATTGTCCAAGAATATGGCCAGTTGTCCTAGGATATTTTCCAGAATAGATTTTTGTTTGCCTATATTACAGTCTTTAACAAATAAATAATATATTCACAGCTCAATTGCCTAATTGAACCTGGAAAAAGGATTGTTCCTATTCTACTCTCATTTAAAACTTTTTCCTCTTCTCTATTTTATTAGATGATGTTTCCTGTTGCCTTTTAACTAACTACACATGGTCAAAACAAGAGCACTTTATACAGTAATGAGAGGAGAGGTTAAATAATTCTGAATCAGTTTATTGAAGGGAAGACTTTTCAGGTTCAATGTGGTATAGTGCCTATTATGTTGTGGTTAGCATTAAAGAACAAAGAACTCATAATGTGAGTAATGCACTTTTTTCTCTCTGATTTCCTCAAGATACAGAAAATTATTTTTATTACTGGCACCCTAAAACTTGACGACTATATAAATGTCTCCACCTTTCTTTGTGTGTGTCTAATTAAGATTGATGACAGTTATAGTGTATTATCACCAAGTGTAACTGCCAGAGAATAAAAGAAAGAAGTCAAGTTAAATTTTGGAGAATGTTAACTACAATGCTTGAAATAAAAATATTAAAAGTTTGATGATTTGACACGACCCGAAGTTTTCCTATATTACAGGTATAAGAATTGAGCAAATTGAAAAAAAGGAAGAAGTTATTGATCTGGATTTTGGGTGCATGCCCCAGCAAATCCTTAAATCCCAGGCTTCAATCTTGTTACAATTCTCTCAGTGCTATATATGTCTAGGTTACACAATTAAAATGAGGTTGCATTCAATATATATATACTGTATATATAATACATACATATATATAAGGAATCCAAATACAAAATAGTTTTAACATTACTTGTCCTACTCTACTAGAATGTCACCCTTCCCTCTTTCTCATCGTTCCTTTCATGTGTCTAATGTTTTACAAGTTTTCAAATCTACTCTCTCAGATCTGCCAATGCACTTTTCCACATCCTTTTTTGCATAAAATTACTGACAGGCCCCATGCGTACAACTCATTCATGTTATTGAAGTTAGAATAAAGAAAAAGTTACTCCAGTCTGTCAATGTCACTCTTTTCTCGGGAATAGAAACAGTGGAGTCCTGTAGTTTAGTGGTTAGAGCACTTGTCTCACAAGTGAGAGGACTCGGCTTCAATTCCTGGCAACGTGAAATGTTGGGCAAGTTTTCTTACTCCAAACATCTCTGTTTACCTAGCAGTAAGTAGGAATTTGGTTATGAGTTGATAGGCGGATCACTTTTACACGAGTAATAATTCCTTTCATTTAATTTTTTTTAATGTGGTCATCCATCCACAACTGTTTGTTGGATACAGTTGTGAGCATTTGACTGCTGCATTTCACCCACAAAATATACCGCCAATTAATTTTAGAGTATACAGTCGATTTTCCTGCTCTCCTTCCCTCTACCCTGACCCCTCCCCATGCCATCTTTCCCTCCTTTTTCCCCTAATCCCACTTCCATGACTGTGGGACACTGCTGTGTGCAATTTGGCTGCCGCGTTTCGCCCACAAATATACAGTCAATTTTCCTACTCTTCTTCACCCTGCCCTGACCTCTCCCCCTCTAACTGTACAGCAGTGCCTTGGGACATCCTCTCGACATGAAAGGCGCTATATAAATGTAAGTTTTGATTGATTGATTGATATTCTGTGAAATGCTTTGAGACATCTCTAAAATGGGATAAGGCACTATATCAAATGCAAGGATTATTATATTTTAGAGTACATAATCCATTTACATAACTCCACCTCCCAACAACATTTCCAACATGAGCGGTAGAAGTGGCCAGATGCATCATTTTGGGAAGTGGGATTGAGCGTACATTGTGTATCCCAGAAGAAATTGCCTAGCACAGGTGAAATTGCAGTAATAATGAGGGATTCCACGTATCTCCTTGTTTATAAAGTGTGGAATAAAAATGATCTTAATGTGCATTACTGAACACAGTAAAGTGAAGTATCACCTGTGTGACCTCAAAGTGATGCTAACTTGGCATCCACAAGTGTCAAGCTACAGTTTATGAGATAATTATCTTGCCAAGGTTTTCACATTAGTTTAGGCTTCAATGTAGGGTAGATTGTCTTGGTATACCTTGCTTAGTGACCACCCTGCCATTGTGTAGTGCTCTGAAATGTTATTCTCAGCGAAGAGAGCTATGTAACAACAACAACAACAAATTACATTTATAGAGCGCCTTTCACGTCAGGAGGACGTCCCAAGGCGCTGAACAGGAGGCGTGTGACCCGAGCTGAGAGGGGAGTGTTTGGGAAGGGGTGAAACACGAAGGGGAGGTCGAAAAGTTCGGGGTGGAACAAAAGGCACGGTCGAAGAGGAAAGTCTTCAAACCGGCCTTGAAAGAGGAAAGGGAAGAAACGAGATGGAGGGATTGAGGGATGGCATTCCATAGGGTGGGAGCGGAGATGTAGATGTAAGTTGTGCAAGTTTCATTTTTTCTGCCATTTCTGATTCACCTGATTTCATCCATCGCTCTGGCTTATGAGGTAACTACTATATTTTCCTTTAAAAGAAACAGTTGGGGGTGCTGTACCACATTGATTAGAGCACTCATCAGACAAATGAGAGGACCCGGGTTCAATTCCCAGACCAGGCAAAATCTTAGGTACGCCACATGCCTATTTATCTAGCAGTAAATTGGACCCTGGTTGTTGAAAATAAATCTAAAAATAATTTGCCACTTAATCCACAACTGTGTGTGGGACACTGCTGTATTCAATTGACTGCCATGTTTCGCCCACAAAATATACAGTCAATTCACTTTAGAGTAAATTCTGCAGTGCTTTGAGACGTCTTGGTGCCTTATCAAATGCGAGAATTATTATTATTGTTGCCAATATTAATGCATTGGGAGGTAGTCCCAAAGGTTTTTACAGGGTTTGTAATGTGCAGTGACTGTTTTTATAGGTGAATGTATTTTATTCAGGTTCTGTACAGAATTGAACAACCTTCTGATGCCTCACCCGAGTCATGGCTCCAATTTTATGAATCCATAAAGGTTCTTGGATTGTGGGGAACATTCATTGATCCCAATTCTGCATACAGTACACACTTGCCATTCTAGCAGGAGTTCACTGATAACAATCAGGAGCAAAGCATGATATTTATTTTCCCTTCTGAGCCAAAGGATATTGAAGCCAATTATCTTGCACCATCTCCTGGCCAGTTTGAAATCAGATAGTTCAGCACAGCACATCTAATCTGGAATCCTCTTTATATATCTATATACTATATATATATATATATATATATATACATATATATATATATTTACCAGTAACTAATCTATTGTAGTTACATGTGTGTTATAAATTACTCTGAGATGATATTATGCTGCTTAATACTGAAGTTATTTTTCCTGTTGTAGATTAGAATAGTCTATTAATCGTAAATTCCAAGATCTGCACAAAACAGTGTTTATCAAGCCATTATAGTAGACCAAATGGAAATTCTCCAGTTGATATCTTCTCTCACCAGAGGGAGCTCTATGATTGAAACAGTTCACTGAGGGCACCTAGTGGGAGGTGCTGCGGAATGACAGCACTGTATTCAGCAGGCATTTTTGAATTGCTTGAACATCTGTCACTTGTTTCAGAATTATTATGGCTTGGCTATTTATAAAATCTAACCAGAAACATTTAAATTATAATGCAATTCAATAAAATAACTCCACCAAACTCTCCATGGCTATTGGTGTTTTGGGATTTCTGATGTAATCAAGCCCTGGATGAGAGCTATCTTTCTACATTTGAACGTGAACAAGACCGAGGTCTCTTGATTGGCTCGCACCAGCGCCTTCAGGCATCAGGCAATGGCAGCATCAACCTCCATGGTTACAAATTCAACCTCACCAAGCCAGTCAGGAATCTAGGTGTCTTGTTCGATCCTCAACTGTCTTTCCTCCTCCATAACCAAGCCATGACCCTCTCTGCCTTCCCTCACCTCTGCAACATTGCCTAACTCCGCCACTATCTCACACCTCAGGCCGCGGAAACTCTCATTCATGCCTTCATCATGTCCAGGCTCGATTATGCCAACTCCCTGCTTGTTGGTCTTCCCAACTCCTCCCTCCATAGGCTGCAGACCATCCAGAACTCTGCGGCCTATGTCCTCTCCCGCTCTGTGATACCATCTCCCCCATTCTTGAATGACTACATTGGCTCCCTATCACTCAGAGGATTCAATTCAAGATCTGGTCCTCATGTTCAAAGCCCTCCATGGTCTCGCCCCATCCTACCTCTGCGACCTCCTAACCCCCTACCAACCTGCCCACCCCCTCCGCTCAGCAGGCTCCGGTCTGTTCCATATCCTCCCACCCACCCGCCTCACCATTGGCGGGCTAGCCTTCAGCAACTTTGCCCCTGACCTCTGGAACTCCATTCCATAGTTCCTCCCCCTCGCCCCTTTCTAGTCTCCTTCAAGTCCTGCCTCAAGATCCTCCTCTTCGACCGTCCTATCGGTCACCCCAAATCCCTTCCTCTCCCAGCACCCTCCCGATCCGACCCAGCTTGGGTTTGAAACATTGACTGTCCAGCACCTTGGGACGTCCTCCTGACGTGAAAGGCACAACAAAGATGTAATCCTGTTGTTATTGTAATCAGATTACAACATGGTGGCATTTGATGAACTCAACAGAATACAAGGCTTTTGAAAGCCTGTGAGCACTGAATTTCAATAACCGGCCAACAGCACTGTCTTCTGGTGTAATCATGTATTCATGCACAGAAATAGGCACTGCCATTAAACGTATCGATGCAATTATTTGGAGGTGAGCATAACTTTTGAATGAAAAAAGACAGGTTGATAAGGACAGGTATAAATCTCTCCTTCCACACAAAACTCTACTGTTAGGTTTGGAAACTTACCGAGCAGTGGGGGAGCCACCCATGTTCCTGTGATAGTAAATATTTTCTCAAATATCTTTGTGGGGAGGGAATCTTAATGGATTCTACCGCCACTAAGTTTGTGTGTGATATAGGCAGTTAGTGATAATTAAGTAATAGTTTCTTCCCCATTTCTCCAATTTCCACCTTTCAGATTTCTCGCTGCTAAAGTATAGCAAAATGTAACACTCTCGTGCTTGTAATTTTTCATAGTCTTTGCCTGAAGATTATTGTCTTAGAACATAATATCATGCAGAATTTCAGTTTTAATCTTGAATTTTTTTACATTTCTTCCTCACAGCTTCTATTGGATTTAAGAATTTTCCAAAAAATTCTGTATTGCCTTAAATATTAAATTTTGGGCATCTGGGTGTAAAATTTGTTCCTGGAATATTATGAAACACTATTTGTTTCTCAGCCACCAGAAGCTATCATTCAAATGGATGGAAGATGAATGATGTCAGTATTCTTCTCTCGCTGTCAGACAGAACACCTCAATCTCACATTAGTCATCCCTCAGGCCAGCTGAAAACTGACAAGAGCTCACCCAACTGAGGCGGACAAGATCAAATGACAGGCAGCCTTGAGACCTAAGCTTGTAGCCTTCTGGTTGGGGAATCTAATGCGGAATCACTTGAGCTACATAGCCTTCCAATTAATTTTAGTCTGTGAATGAGCAACTAAAACTGACATTGCACAGATATAAAATGGTTAAAATATGCAGCAGGCAGCTGAACAGTGCATCTTGTTCTTCCAATATTTTAAACTTATCTGGAATGGTAGCTAAGCTTTTAGGAAATCTATGGTCCACACATTTAACTGGCTACCTTCAGTGACGACATGTGCTGAGGGAGCTTTTCATTCAAAAGTTATGCTCACCTCCAAATAATTGCATTGGTGGAAATGTTATAATAATGATACCTTCCATCCACATCATCTGTCTTGCCCAACAGACTGTGCAATGGGGTCAGAAATACTGTTGTGGTTCATCTGACCAGTCCAAAATAAATAAAAATAAAACTATAAAATTTGTAAGTAATCTTACACGACTGTATGTCTCACCTCCCCACAATCCCCACCATTGCATTTTTACTAAATAACGATTTAGTTCTCCCTTGAATTTGATCACACTGTCTCTCTCCACCTGGTTAGCCTATACCACGTATTTACCGCACTCAGAGTAAAACAACAACAACAACAAAATTACATTTATAGAGTTCTTTTCATGTCGGGGGGATGCCAATTCAACAATTTAATCTAATCTGTCTGTTTAGCTTCCCATTTCTGAACTTGTCAAGTCCACTTTTTCTGAATATTAGACTATGTTTAAGGTACGGTTTTTCAATGCTATACATGTTGGCATTAGGGTCCGTCGAAATGTAAATTTCCCGATATCGATATATCGGTGGACTCATGTCGATATATACCGATATATCGATATACCGATATATCGATATAGCCGGGTTTTTTTTATACTGCGCATGCGCGCACATTCGGGGGCTAGTGCGAGCACATTCCGATATGCGCGTGCATTCCATGCTCTAGGCTCAGTAGGTTTGTAATGCTGGCGACAAGGTAAGTTAAAAAAGTTCGCATTATACCGATATAACCCATATATCGATATATCGCCAGACACGATATACCAATATTTGCAATATAACTATTTTTTTTATACAGAAAATTTCGATATACCGATATATTTAAATGTCCAATATCGGCATATCGATATGAAAAATTATATCGATATATCGCCGGACACTAGTTGGCATGGATATTTAATATACTGTATTGAATTCAGTATATTATATTTAACCCCATACATGTTGGCCTGAAAGAGGCAGAGCAATTTTATTGACTCTTAAGGTTAGTCTGTCCAGTTGATTGATGACATTGCTTCCAACAATAATGCTAATAATGATTCTTACATTTAACATAGCGCCTTTCAAGTCAGTACTTCCAGGGATATACTGTAAAGTGGAGTAACTGTTTATACTAATTTCCATGCAACAATGTCCCACAAGCAGCTATTAAGTAAGTAATCAATTCTATTTGAGGAATTCCTGGTCAGGACACAGAGAGGAACTCCCATCTCCTTTAGTGTTCTGGGATCTTAGCAGACATTTAGGAGTGGCAAAACATGATGAGTTATATTAGTTTTTTTGGTCGATTGCTGAATATAACAGAAGAGGGGTCTGAACATATAGAATACTTTGCTACAGTAAACCTTACAACTTTGGATTAGTCGTATCAGCCATAACATTTAATATGATTTATGTAAATTATGCATCAGTCACATAATATATGACTTAATCAATAATGTACATTGTGTATGCAACAACAGCAAGAAATTACATTTGCATAGAGCCTTACATGTTGGGAGTACGTCCCATACACACTTCAATGGAACCAGTAAGTACGCATGTGATAAAGGGTGAAGACTTTGTTTCCCCGGAGTCAATGTAGCCGGTAAATGCAATCATGGCATTATGAGTTAGGAGATGATTTGCATAGGATTCAAGATGTATTTAGGACAAAGAAACCGCTATGATTTTGCTGTTCACCTGATTTATAAAATAGACTGTGCACAGAAATCTAAATAATTTTTGGTAGGACATTGAATGGGATTCGGGTGCATGTACAACTTAGGTGATTAAATTATGTATAAAAGTAAGAAGTAAAAAATTTAATGTGGCTCCACTGAACATCAGTTATTATTTTTGATTTATGATTATTATAAGAATAATCCTTGCATTTGATACAGTCCCTTTCAAGTTGTCAAGGTGTCTCAAACTGCTTCGGGGGCTAACCTGTAAAGTGGATTGACTATATTTTGTAGGTGAAAATTAAACCAAGGGCCCATTTGCCTGTTCAAATGGACTTTAAAGGTCTTACAGCACAATTCAGAAAAGAGAAAGAAGGTTATTCCAGTGTCCTGGCCAACAATCCTCCAGGTAAAATTAGTCATTCACTCCGTTTATGGGACATTGATGTGTATTTGCCTGCATATAGACTCTTCAGAGCAAACATTTTGTGGATTGCCTTTGAGACATTTCAACAATGTGATAAAGTGCATTATCAAATGAAAGTATTCTGATTATGAAATAAAATCAATGGCACTTAAGCAGGAATTATACAACACTGGAAGTTGCATTGAATGGACACCAAGGGGAATATAAAGAGCACAAGCATGCTAAAATCCTTTAGTATGTGATCATTGTGAAAATCTATCATAACCACTGTGGAAAAATTGTTTCTCTAAGGGGATGGTGCTCAGTGTAGCAGTCAGTTTAGCACACTTTCACAATGTGACTAACAATGGGAAATCTTATCACTCACATACACTGTCAAAGTTCAACAAAGGGCATCACTTGCTTAGTGAACAGCACCATTCTGTCAAGAAAATATCCAAACAGATAAGGCACGCAAAGGACAAAAATCTGAAATTGTTTAACTAGCACAAAGTAAATGAGGAATATACTGAAAAGTAATGAATGACATTTCATACAAGTCATCCTCAAAGATCGGTGTTAAAATGTGTCATCTGTAACACAGCTATTAGTTTATAAATCCAAGTAAAGGGGTTCTAAGCTCTCTGAGACTCTACCCTGCGTGGAGGGCACTATATGTGAAGTTGTTGTTGCTGTAAATATTCAATAATTCATAGCGGAAATTCCCTAAAATGAATGCTTTTCTCGATATTTCTTATGAATAAAATCTTTATATACAAAAAAGACCACCAGCAAATAATAATAATAATCTATGCATTTGATATAGCGCTTTTCACATCTTCTAGATGTCTCAAAGCGCTTCATGGAATATACTGTAAAATTAATTGACTGTATTTTGTGGTCGAACCGCGACATGCACAGCTGAGGGTATATTAGAGTTTACAGGAGAAATTGTTTGTTTGGTTACCAATAAGAAAATAAAGTCAAACCAATGCTTTTCAATGCAAATGAAGAGCAATACTTGGTTGCAAGTTTAAATCATAATTCTTTCGAAAAATGTTGGTTTTATATTTTTCCTTCTTTAAATAACATGAATTTATATTGCTATGCAGCTATGCGTAGTGTAGATTGCATCAAACACTGACACATTGTCTCATAAGTGAATAAAAAATAAACCTAGAAATCACAAATGAACACTGAAATGTGATTTACATTTGATCTTTAAGAATGATTTGGTTTATCATTATGAACAGACATTCTCTGTATTTGTTATGTATAACATCTTTAGACATGTAGCAGCATGACCCTCAGCACATGCACAACTGAGGGAACATTAAAGTTTGTAGAAGAAATAAATGAATTGTTTGTTTAGCTATGATACAAATGCAGGAAAGTGTTCCCTCTGGTGAATTACTTCCCTCAGGAAATGAAGAAAGTTGGATGGATTCTATGATATGGTGCATTGATCTCTGTAAGGAATGGGCTTGAATGGCTTGATCTATTTTTTCTTTTTCACAAAGTATTTGCCCCCGAGCTACCTCCATCAGATTTAAACAAAACCACAGTGATAGATCGTGTCAGAACACAATTAGTATTTCAAACAAAGTCAGGAAGTGCTGACTAACCTCCATAAACTTTGGTTAGGCCTCAGCTGGAGTACTGTGTCCAATTCTGGTCACCACACTATAGAAAGGATGTTAAGGCATTGGAAAGAGTGCAAAGAAGGTTTACTAGAATGGTACCAGGATTGAGGGACTTCAGTTATGGGGAAAGGCTAGATAGGCTAGGTTTATTCTCTTTCGAACAGAGAAGGTTGAGAGGAGACCTAATAAAGGTTTATAAAATCATGAGGGGATTTCGACACGGTGAATAATGAAAAACTGTTTCCACTGGTGGGCGAATCTGTGATTCGTGGTCACAGATTTAAAATAGTTTCAAAACGAAACAACAACAACAATTTACATTTATATAGCGCCTTTCACGTCGGGAGGACGTCCCAAGGCGCTAAACAAGAGGCGTGTGACCCGAGCTGGGAGGGGAGTGTTTGGGAAGGGGTGAAACACGAAGGGGAGGTAAAAGAGTTCGGGGTGGAACAAAAGGCACGATCGAAGAGGAAAGTCTTCAAATCGGCCTTGAAAGAGGAAAGGGAAGAGGCGAAACGGAGGGATTGAGGGATGGCATTCCATAAGGTGGGAGCAGAGAAACTGAAGGCCCGGCCTCCGGTGGTGGTGCGGTTCGGGCGGGGGGCTTGGAGCAGGCCAAGTCCTGTTGAACGGAGGGTCCGGGTGGGCGTGTAGGGGGAGAGTAGATCGGTTAAGTAGGATGGGGCAAGGCCGTGCAAGGCCTTGTAGGTGAGGACGAGGATCTTGAACTCGATCCTCTGGAGGATGGGGAGCCAGTGGAGACGGGCGAGGGTGGGGGTTATGTGGTCACGGAGGCGGGTGCGGGATAGTACATGGGCTGCAGAGTTTTGGATGGCCTGCAGCCTATGAATGGAGGAACTGGGGAGGCCGATTAGGAGAGAATTTCCGTAATCCAGCCGTGAGGTGATGTACGCGTGCACTAGTGTTTCGGCAGCGCGGGGGGTGAGATAGTTGCGGAGCCTGGCAATGTTGCGCAGATGGAAATAGGCGGTGCCAGTCAAGGCGCGGATGTGGGGGAGGAAGGAAAGTTTTTGATCGAACATGATGCCGAGGTTCCTGATTGGCTTTGTGAGGTGGAGAGTACAGCCTTGGATGTTGAGGCTGGCAGCGCCCGATGTGCGGAGGCGCTGGTTTGAGCCAATCAGGAGGGCCTCGGTCTTACTCACGTTCAATTGCAAAAAGTTGTCCCTCGTCCACGATTCGATGTCGGACAGACATGCTGTTAGAACATCGATCGTCTGGGGGTTGAGGGATGAGGCAGAAAGGTACAACTGGGTGTCATCCGCATACATGTGGAAATTTACCCCATGTCTGCGGATGACGTCGCCCAGGGGGAGCGTGTAAAGGGTGAAAAGAAGGGGACCGAGGACAGAGCCCTGAGGGACGCCGTGGGAAACTATGCGGGGGTTTGAAGAAAAGCCATTGGAAGAAACAAAATGTAAACGATGGGTCAAATAAGAGTGGAACCAGTCAAGGACTGTGCCTTGAAGGTTGAGGTGGGAGGAAAGACGTTGAAGGAGGATGGTGTGATCGACTGTGTCGAACGCAGCAGACAGGTCAAGGAGGACGAGGAGGCAGAGGGAGCCCTGGTCACAGGCGGTTAGGATGTAATTTGTGACCTTAACCAGGGCAGTTTCTGTGCTGTGGATAGGGCGGAAACCTGATTGGAGGGGTTCAAGAAGTGAGTGATTTGAAAGGAAAGAGCAGAGCTGGGAGGCAACCACTCTTTCAAGGACCTTGGATAGAAACGGGAGGTTGGAGATGGGTCGATAACTTGATGGTTGCGATGCATCAAGGGAGGGTTTCTTCAGGATAGGGGTGATGGTGGCTGTTTTAAGGGAGGTAGGGACGGTTCCTGAGGAGAGGGAAAGGTTAATGGTGTCAGAAATGAGTGGGGCTAACAAATGGAGCTGGGTGCGGAGGAGGGGTTGGGGATGGGAAACAGAGGGGAGATGAGGAGAAATTTTTTCACTCAGTGGGTTGTTCGAATCTGGAATGCATTGCCTGAAAAGGTGGTGGAGGCCAATTCGATAACAGCTTTTTAA
This sequence comes from Hydrolagus colliei, assembly GCA_035084275.1. Taxonomy (NCBI): domain Eukaryota; kingdom Metazoa; phylum Chordata; class Chondrichthyes; order Chimaeriformes; family Chimaeridae; genus Hydrolagus; species Hydrolagus colliei. The sequence goes on from CM068743.1 coordinate 49,169,512, forward strand.
AGAGACTTAGATCTTTATTTAGGGAGAACAGGTCTGTTAGGTTATGGGGAGAGAGCTGGGCAGTGGGATTGAGTTGCTTTTTTCAAAGAGTCGGCACAGACCAGATGGGCCGAATGGCCTCCTTTTGTGCCGTAAAATTCTATGTTTCTATGAAAGGTATGGGGCGGAGAGAGTGCGAGTGGGGAGTTCTCTGCTATACTGGCCTCTCTCCCTCCCTCTCATATTCATTCACATTTCGTCAACAAGATACACAGTCAATTTGCTTTATTGTATATCCTATGAAGCGCTTTGGAGATGTCTCAATGATGTGATAAAATGCTATACTGAATGTTGCAAAAGCAGTCACTTGCTTTTGCAACACTTTTAAGGAAGATTGAAGAGAGGATGGCTGGCGGCCAAAGATGATCAACAGCAACATGGCAAAGCACAAGAAAGCAGATATTTGACTACAAATATTTCTGTTCCACAATAAGAGCCACCCCTCTCATGGCAAGAGATTGTAACAAGTACAGCAAAGAAAAAAACTGAGGAATAGCTCAATGAATGGCCTTCATGCGAGCTGTATCGCTGACCCTCACTAACGAGGGCAATGAGTGCAAATCATTACAGCCCTACAAACGGTGTGGCACATTAAGTATGATTGTTACTAACCAGATGTGTGTCAGCTTAGCTCAGTTTGTACTTTCACCTCTGAATTAGACAATTGTGGGTTCATGTCCACGTAGGGATACAGAACTCATGTCTAAGCTGACATTCCATTGCTCTCTTGGGGTGTGTTTCGTTGTTGGAAGCGCCATCCTCCAGGCAACCAATGATTATTATTTTTATTTTTATGGCCATCATTCTTAAAAAGGAGGGGAGTTTGCTTCCATTTGTTTTGCCAAGGGACTGGGATACAGCAGTAACCAGAACAGAACTATATTGGACAAAGATGGTGAGTTTAACAGCATACCTCCACAACAACAACATTACATTTGTATAACAACTCTGGGGGTATGGATGTTATCCTTAGTCTTCTGCAATTTGGGAATCTCACATGAAAAGGCTTTGACTCAGTAAGATTACCTGTAGATCTCAAGTATAGGCAATCCTCTACCTTTGCCTTTGTATCGTCCCTCACTTGTGAGGGATATACAGTATATACATTTGCAGCAATGTAGAAAATTCTAAGATGCAGTTTTGTGTTTCTAGATACAGTAATTGGGTTCTTTGATGAGATTGGGTATTACCGTGGTTTAGCATGCTGCCCTTTCAGCTCAGAGATATGGAATTGAAATGAGCTCAGACATATGGAATGAAAGCCTTTTCTTTCTGAGGTCCATAATGATCCTAAAGTGAAGTAAATTTGGGTGGTCTCAACCCAATTACCAGAAGGCATGAGTTTTCAGTAAAACATTTCTCCCAATTAGGCATTAAATTGGCAGCTTTACCGAGAAGAGCTATATAAATGACGAGTGTGGAAAATGGGAATTTCAAACCAATGCACTTGGGTGATGGTCTTTTGATGTTGGTGTTAAGGTAGTACTTTAAAAGGAGATGAACTTTACCTATGCTGATCATCACTGATCGGACCAATTATCAAAAAAATTACATTGCTTCATATTGACATATCTTACCTTTAATAAGCATAACAATTCCCCCAAACTATTACGTGGTTCTTATTTTATTTGTTCAATAATTCAACTCACAATTTCCATGAAGGTGATATAAAATATTTTTGATCTTCAGTGTTCTTCCTGCAGGCTCAGCTTCATTATAATGTGTTAGTTTATCATCAATATAGTGCAACAATTTGAGCAAGTCAATTTGAATGAAAATCTAGGGAAAAATTGTTACATAGATTTACTGGAGGTGAGGTTGATGAGTAATATGAGCCATTTACTAATGTTTCGAGGATTCAAGACTACAACTGGAAAATCAAGCAACCGCTACACACTTTATTCTTCAGAATGCAATGGTTAGTTATCAATTATAATTCAAGATACTTCAAGGATATGAGTATATAAGGGTTGAATAATATATTTTAAACCATTTCATTCTCATCTCCCCATAGGCTGTGGAGTGCAATTCATGTGAGCACAAATGGTATTGTTTTATATCATTTCTGGAAAGCAAGTTTAGGAAAATATACTTGAAATTTGTATGTCATTGTTTAAGTGAATCTTTGGTACATCAATTGCACTCAATTGTTGCCACCTAATTAAATGAGCCTAATGGATAGACTTAATTTATTTTTGTATGAAAGTCTTGCAGACAATGAAGTGGTAATACTCTGACAGGTGTGTGCATCTAATTCTCCAAAGAGTGGCAACTTTAGCAGGTAAATTCTGAGTAGTTTGTCAAGTTCCCTTTTTTGAGTTGCTTCGTTGTGGAAATTGCAAACTGATTCACCTTAGAGTCTGGGATCACCTTAAGCTTATTGATTGACACACAGTATTAATGGTATTACAGTACTGTATATAGTATTAATACAGATGGTCAAATTGGCCTGCACTCCCTTCATTGAGGCCTAATTCTCCCAGTTTGGCCCAGTGGACTGTACAGAACCTTAAAGGGACACTTTAAAAAATATTATTGAAAAAATGGTTTAAATGAACATCTAACACCAGTTTCTAGTACTAAAACCTAACATCAGTTAGTAAAATTAAAAACAAACTATCCTTAGTAACAATAAAATATAGTTAGTGGATTTGTGTTGACCGAGGAGCATTCTGCACATGCTCAGCATCTAGTGAAAGCCTTAGGGAGTGGAAAATATAGATTTCGCTTCCCACTCTAAATCACTTTACTCTACTCAGCATAATATATGCTCACTTGCCAAGATCCATTTGGAGAATCAGCCCCTTTAATTCTTTGAGCTTCACATACACATGATATACTGATTCTTACTTATGAAGCATCAGTATAACATGTGTATGATTCTTAAATGAAAGCCTTGAACTAAACCCAGTTCATTTGGATTTTGACCAAAAGCTTCCTAATCTTCATTTGTGAAAACCAATGTTAAAAATGATTTTTGAACTCTGCTAGCTTCCATTTTTCTATGTGGTTTAAAAAGTTGGTTTATATGAAACCATGTCTTACCGCCAAATAAAATGTCTCATATTGTAAACTGTGCTAATTACCAGAAACTCCTGTAAGTCATGCTGATGTGAAACCATGGTTGCAATCCCAAAACTCACTCGGCGCAGAATTCTCATATGATGATGTGGTACACCAGACAGTCTGAGGAAAAACCCTAACTTAAATCCCAAGGTGTCTTCTTGAGGAATGCTTTTAAACTCCGACATTTTTTTTCCTTCTTTCAAGGCTTTATCTGTAGAAAATATCTAGAAAAATAGTAGAAAATAGAAAATCAAACTGCTTTTTAAACAAGTACAGTGTAATGGCCTCAACCACCTTTCCTGGCAACCTGTCCCGATCATTGATTACCATCTCAGCAAAGAAATACTTCCTGGTGTCTGTCCTGAAATTGCCCTTTACAACTCAAAACCTAAACTATCTATGCCTTCTTGTTTGACCGTTTTATTGCATCCTAAAGTATTGATTTGGGTTTCCGAATACATCAAGTATTTATCTGATTTGAATTAATTTTCTTAATCAAATTATGAAACACATACGCATTGTCCTGATTTTATCAAAGTTTGTAAAAGTGTAATTTTAGCAAATGTTCACAAAAAGGATGTGTACTTTGGGAAGAAAACCTACAGGTGGCTCCCAAAACCCTTAAGAGGAGAGTACTGTAATATGAAACACTCTTCTCTGCAGGAATTTCTGCTCTGTCTAGGCTCCCCCTCCAGTACTTATCTTACTTGGATAGTTAAATGTAAAATTCTCCTTAATTGTTTTTAACATTGAAACATTTTCTAACATCACAACAATAGGTTTTGGTTCAAGAAATAGTTTTCAGCTGGGTAGAAAAAACAAAAACGTGTATTTTTAAAGTGCTTTCACAAAGCATCTCAAAATACTTAACAATAATTATTGTCAAGTGAAGACTCTTTTTGTAGCATCTATTTTGTACACAGCAAGTTTTCGCAAACAGACATAAATCTGGATTGTTAGCCATGGTACTGGGAGAACCTTCTCTTTTCAAACAGTGACAGAGAAACTTTAATGTTCACGTGACAGATCCTTAGTTTCGTAACTCATCAGTTCCAAAATGTACCACTGGATGACACTGGGGCATCAGCATGGACTATGAGCTCAAATCACAATCACAATTGCCCACTTGACTGAGAGAACCCAAAATCTTTAATCCAGAGGAGAAAATGCTACCAACTGAGCCAACTGATACCTAGAATGGATATTTCCACTACTTCTTTGTGAGCTTAGGGATCAGAGAATTCAATGTTGTTCACAAAATGACCCTCCTGATCACTCTTTGTAGCTGAACTGATGCCTGGCAATGAAATGTCAGAATTGAGCCTGCCCTCTGGGCAGTGTTGGTCGTCCAGTTCCTGAACCAGGTGGGTCCACGGTTTTCCAGGGCACTGCTGATGACAGCACAGCCAGCCAGCTCATCGGCAGCACTTATAAGGACAAACCAGTCACTGGAGGCAGGGAATCATCCCTCTCAGGTCCTGTTAACCCTGCAAGGCAAAGCCCCCATGGGTGGTCCTATAAATTGTTTAGACAAGCAGCAGGGAAGCTTCCCAGACAGCAATATCAATGGCAAGCTGTGTGGTTTTAGCTAGTTAGACTCCAGCAATACCCCAACACATACTCTGAGGTCCACAAGTCTTGGCTCTTGCCAATCTGTGCCTAGGCTCTTGCCAACCTGCAACCATGCATTTCCATGCATTCCATGTGTAGCTGGGATGCATGGAAATCTCTACTTTTAAGCATGTTGATGCTTAAAAGTTTCCACATGTGTCAGACACTCAGCTGACCAAAAAAATTGATTCTACCAGTATGTGTACCTTTGCACCTCTGACCCTGTGCTTCCTGTTGCATTTAGTAAAGTTGCCACTTTTCCAATTACTGCTTCCAGTATTATCATGTAACAAATCATAGGAGTCAAGGACTTCATTTCTTCTCATTATAGTACATAATAATCCATTTTGTTCAAGTTAAGTGTTACATAGCTTAACTTGCTTTTCATGGGAAGCCAGAATGCAATGGATGTGAAAATAGGTCAGTTTTACTCAGCACTAACTGATTGGGGAGCAGCCTAGCTTTTTTCCAAATTACCTCTGGGTCCAGGAAATGTAATGTGCTTTGATTTATTGGTTAATAATTTAGTCAAGTCTTACTAAAATCAAGACTAGGCTTTTTATATATAAAAAAAGATTTGTTATGCAGATGCAACACATTAGCAAATAGTTGAATTACAACATTTAGTTAGTGAGCAGTAAAACTGATATGACAGGCAAATGTTACGAATGAGTACAGAATTTTAAGAATATAACTCAATATAATTGCAAATTGTACCATATTGATGCAATGTAGGATAATTTTCACAGTGTAACAAGGGGTCAACATCTGTCGTTGGTCCTCATTTAATCACACCCAAAATCTCATTGGGCAATAATGAATGGATAAGAAAGCATGAGTTTATCAGACCACCAGTGGCTAATTAGACACAATACAAAACTGTTGTCTAAACACAATCTATAGTTTACTGGCCAGTAAAACCCCTGATATTCTTCAAGTTTGGGTTAATTATTGCCATTAGATAATTGCTGAAGATTTGAACTTTGGTTTTCAAAATTACACATATCACAGCAGTGATACCGACCAATGACACAGCCTGAGACAGAGAGAATAATAAAAAGAGTTTTAAATCATGTAAAATAAAAAATCCCTGCTCTGGTCTTTCCTTGGCAATAGTATAAAAATGTTCTACTCTCCATGGATAATGTTTCCAATGCGATCCAGCTCAGGTACATATTGCATTTGTGTCCGTCCAGAAGACTGAACTCTTGACTGTTTTCTGCATAAATGCCATTGCCCTCCTCCACTCCGGACATCTAGTTCTGAGCTCAGGAACCTGCATAGCAAAGAGATCAGCCTCATTTGTAAACAACGTGTGTGGCATTGGAATTTGACCTCACCTGTAAAGAGATAACAATTCTGAAATAGATTGGCTACAATTATAGTGGGTTTACGGTAAATGATGTGCTTCAATAACAATGCTGAACCAGTGTAATTATAGCCCTAAGAACTGGAAGGTGATTAAAATCAGGACTGGAATTGACCAGATTACTTTTATCCAAACTTTGAAAAGATTCTGAAAGGATGAATTGTAAAGCATTATTCCTGCTGGTTGGTAAATCAGTAACTAGGGGCATAAACTCAAGGAGTTATTGAGGGGGAGGTTAGAAGAAAGTTTTTCAAACACAATGTTGTTCAAACCACAAAATGGCTTTTAAAACGGAGACCACAACAACGTTTAAAGTAAAATTAGTTAGCGTTTAATGAGTAACAAAATGATAAGTTATGGGAGATGGAGGAGGAAATTAGGGTTTAGGGTTTGACTAGTTAGCTGCTGTAGATGAATTAGCATCAGCATATGCTTGAGAGACTGGAAAGCTTTGCCTGTTCTATGATGTCTATGATCCTATATGTACTTTTATTACTGTTGTAAATAAGATAACAGAACCCTTTGTTGCTTCAACAATGTATTTATAGGTATTGATTTAGGGGAAGTTAAGGGAACAATTGCACCTCATAATGGTCAGTTAGCGAGTGCAATCCACTTGCATTTGCAACCTAGTATGTACGTGTTCATTATATTTACTTTATAGGGTGAACTCTGGGAGAATCAGCATAGAACTGACAACCTGGTAGGAAGTGTCAAGAAATATTATTTGAATCCATTATTCAGGAGAAGGTGTGGGATGTTATTGAACTATTAGTTCCAGACATATTATAACAATACAACAACTTGCATTTATATAATGCCCTTCACTGAGGGTAGTATCTCAGAATGCTTAACAGTGACACAGCCTGATGCCAAGCCAGTGGTGGAGGGCAGGTTGAAGAGGAACGTCTTAAGGTGTACTCCGAAAATGGAGATGGAGGGAACAAGGAGGAGGGGTTGATGGAGAGAGTTCCAAAGTTTTGCGACATTGTGACTGAAAGCCCAGTCACCGATGGTGGAACAGAAGGGTTGAGGGAAATGTAGGAGGACAAACCTGTGGGGAGATGGATACAGTGCGTATTTACCTATTGAGTCATTGAGTGAGGTCTTGCCTAATTATTCAGTCCAATTAATTTAAGGCAAATATCAAAGGTTTGGAAAATAGCAAACGTTACTCTCATCTTTGAACAAGTGGCTAGAGATAAACTGTCAAACTGTAGACCGATAAGCTTCAGGGCAATTGTAGGGGAAATGTTGGAAACAATTGATGAGAAGTCATCTTGAGTTGCACATGATAAGATAAACCATAGCCAGACACAATTGTTTTAGCAGTGGGATGTTGTACTTCATAATTCATCGAATATCCTTGAGGACATAGATCTAATGTATAGGGCTGAAATGGTGGAAGTTACTTAGCAAGATTTTAGAAAGGCATTTCACACGCAATAGATGCCTACATGAGGTTTATGGAATGTTATCAATGTGCCATCAAGGAATGGGGAGCAATATATTCAATTGAATTAACAAATAGCTATTTGATAGAAAGCAATGAGTAAGGGTGTATGGGAAAGTTTCTATCAGTGAATCAGTTCTTAGTAGAGTGTCATAGAGGTTGGTATGGAGACCACTATTATTTATAATTGTTATAAATGATTTAGAGACCTGACTTTATGCATGCAAATTAGGAAGAGTGGCAACAGATGAGAAAGAATACGACAACAAAACTGAATATCTAGACAGAAAGGTGGCAGAGGCGCTTCAATAACCTAAAACATAAGAAAGGATAGCGTATAATATGTGTTGAATAAAAATGTATCAGAAGAAGAGAGGGACCTTGGGGTTTCGGTGGGTAAAACAGGTAGTTAAGACAGTGAAGAAAATGATAGCTAAGGGAGTAATGTAACAGTCAATAGGAGATTATTGTAAAATTGTACGGTCTTCATGAGATCTTTTCTGGAGTACTACATGTAGTTTTGGTCTCTCTGTGACAGAAAAGATATTCAGGTGTTGAAGAGGCTGCAGTAGAGGGTTACTTGAAGTGGGGGAAGATTGATCACCTTAGCACTTCTCTCTCCTGAAAAGAGAAGTCTTGGTGCAAGTGCTTAAAACAATGAAGGATTTGGATCCAGATAGGTTTTCCTGCATGGGGAAAATTCAAAAGCAAATAGTGACCGCTTCAAAATAAAGACAAGAAATGTGTATTGGAATAGCAGGAAATGTGTCTATTTTTTAATAAAAGCCATGTGGAATAAACATGTTGGAAGGAGATAGGGATGTAGATAACTGGGAACTATGTATGCTATGAGTGCTTTCAAATGTATTTTCCGATGTGAAAAGAGCTATATAAACATAAACCCCTCCAAATTATGGAAAACTCTTCCCCTATACCTCCGTCTCACCCTTTCCTTATCTATGGGATTGTTAGCCAGGACATCAAGAGAAACTTCCTTCCCTTTTCGAATAGTGGAGGAGATCTCTAACATCCACCTGGATAGGCGGACAGAAACTTCATGTTTCATCTGAAAGGTCACCACCCCTGACAGTCAGTAAAACCCCATCACTGCACTGGAAAGTCAAAGTCTGGATGCGAGGCAAGAAGGTTAACACTGCGCGGCCAGGCCGACACATAAACACACGCCTCTCCTTCAGACACTATCCATTTTCCTTCCCTTAACCTTCCGATATTTTTGAAGGAAATATCCTGGTATATATGTAAATTGAAAAATGGTGCCTCCCATATCCATCATTGTAGAGTCGAGTGCCACAAACTGTCTATAGCCTTTATGTTGCCATGTGGGGATAATTAACAAGTTCCAGCAGTGGGGTTTGTTTGGGGGGAAAAAAATTAGGGTCAAATCTACCAGGACATTGCAATGTTTTGATATGTGTAGTTTAGTTTGGAATAGATTTAATATGTATCTGATGTAGGTTGGCGGTGAAGTGGACTTGGCCTGCAGTTATAACGGAGGGGGAGAGGCAATACAAGAGCTGAAAATGCTTTGCTGAGTAATGATTTTTGAAGTTGATGCAATTGACTCAGGATTGATCAAATAAGTTTTTTTTAATTATTATTGTAACACACGGATTCCCGCGTGGGATTGTTTCCCTGTGTCTCTGTCGGAAACTGGGAGTTGAGCTGGTTTAGCTGGACTGGGAGTGGAGAGCACAGATTTCCATTCCCTCCCTGAATTTCCCCCCTTTTTGCTCTTTCTCTCTTTACTCCAGTTCTGCTTGTGCAATGCTGCGTGGCGACACGCCGGCAGGGTCTGAGTGAGAGAGAGAGAGAGAGAGAGGGAGGGAGGGATAGAGAGAGAGAGAGAAGGGAGAGAAAGAGAGAGAGAGAGAGAGCCACGGTCACACAGAGGGTATTTGAACAAGATCGGAACAAAAAAATAATCGTGTAAATGCCCCACTGACATCCCCATCGGCTCCACATACTGCAGGTTTGGGAATCCTTTATTATTTCTCCATTTGCACCGTTAGGAGGATGTGTGTGTGTATATATGTGTGTGTATATATGTATGCGTGTATTTGTGTATATGTGTATATATATGTGTGTGTACATGTGTATTTGTGCCTGTATTTATATATGTGTGTGCGTGTGTGTGTGTGTGTATATATAGATATATACTGTGTGTGTGTGAGAGAGAGAGAGACAAGGAGGAGGCTTTAACTTTTGCTTGTCATTAAAAGCGGATCTTAAAGCTCACATCATCAGTTACATTGCAACGATCCCGGAGATTTCCCCTCCCTCCCTCCCTCTCTCATCCCCCCTCCCCCCCCTCTCCCCCCCCCCTCCCACCCCCTCCCCACCCCTCTCCCCCCCCCCTCTCCCACCCCCCTCCCCACCCCTCTCCCACCCCCCTCCCCACCCACTCCCCCCCCTCTCCCACCCCCCTCCCCACCCCTCCCCCCCCCTCTCCCACCCCCCTCCCCACCCCTCTCCCCCCCCCTCCCCACCCCCTCTCCCCCCCTCTCCCCCCCCCCCTCCCCCCCCCTCCCCACCCCTCTCCCCCCCCCTCTCCCCCCCTCTCCCCCCCCCCTCCCCCCCCCTCCCCCCCCCTCTCCCCCCCCCCCTCCCCACCCCTCTCCCCCCCCTCTCCCCACAGCTCCTCTCCTGTGTAACTTTGGGATGGATGGGGTCCAGAGCTCAGATGGAAAAATGCCATCCATCCACATCCATCAGCTCCGCTCAGCCGGCCGCCCTCCGCAGAACAAAGTAACTAGTGTAAGCACCGGCCGGCCGGGGACAGCTGACTGGGTAAACGATCCTCTCAGTTGGGTAAACGGGCGACTGAAGGCCATTGCACAAGGACACATTAAAAAGTCTGTGGTCTGTGCAGGATTCCTCCCATCGGGAAAGCCTGTGGCAGCGAGTGCTCTGGGATCGGCGTCGCCGGGATCCGTTGCCCGCTGTGTGTGCGGGCGTGGGGGGGAGACGTTAACCTCCCTGTGTTTGTGTGTTTGCAATGTAGTGAATTGGAAGACCGAGATGGATGTAAACGGAGTGTCTCAGTGCAGGGAGAGCGGGGGCTCGGATCCCATCCCCCACTCTCCAGGGTCTGCAGGCAGTGGCTGTCAGCAGCAGCAGCAGCAGCAACAGCAGGATGGGCAGAGAGAGGAGAGTGCAACAGTCAATGACAGCCACAGTCAGGAGAAGAGACAAGCAAACGATAAAGAAGACAAGAAGGTAAAGAACAAGCTCCTTCAGTGACCTCTCTGGTCACCCCCCCCCCCCCCCCCCATACCCTCTCTCTCTCTCTCTCTCTCTTCAACATATTACAATCCATTCATTAATATATCATTGTGTGCTGTTAATGTGCAGCTATGCACAGTGCTCTACATGTTTACAGAGAGAGGAATGTCACAACACTGCCTTGTCTCACCGCCCCAATAAATGTGCTTTTGTTTCTCCTCACCATTGTGATAATGTGTCAGGGATCAGTGCGGACGCGGGGAGAGAGAGGTTGGCCACAGTGCTTTTTGTATTTTACCTGAACAAAGTGGTTAGATTGCAGGAACAATAATAACAAGCTCAGGTTCAACATTGCCCATAATTATCGAAAGCGTGTTGCGATTTAAGAATAAATACATGAAGTGTCAGAAACAATCGTGTCCTAAACTCTTTGGCATCCCGAATCCTCTATTTTAGGTTCGTTTTGTGACCTGTAATTCAAAACTACCCGGAGGAGTAAAAGATCATTTAATAATTAAACTCTTACTTATTGCACAATGGAGGGTTTCCACTCTGTATTGGTTTCTGTGTGATTATTTTGTTCCCTCTTGATTTAACTGAACATACTTGCTTTTCATTCACATTGAAGTTCAGCTAAGAGTGTGCTGAATGATTTATTACATTTTTCTTTGATCAAAATGAACTGTGCCATTGAATACTGAATATACCTTTGTCCTTTCTGAGCTGGTATTCACCGAAGTATTTGTGCAAGTTACATGTTCCGTACAGTGATTCGGATTATTTTGTTTTACCTCAAATGCAATCTATAAGGTTAGTAACGTGATACACCATATTTGGGTGTAATGTATTGCTTTGCTTTTGTATTATTTAACTTCACCTTGTCTCTCTATATATATATGCAAGGATTATCTTAATGAAAAAATTATGTTTGATTGGTTGTTTGATTAAACTTTTGCAGTCATTTGGGGGAGTTAAATGCATTACACACATCTATTTGGATTTGAATTCAGGCGCGATCATCCCTTTTCTTCTGGAACCCAAACATTTCACCATAAAGGATGCAAGGCAGACTCTCTTGAGGAAATTGTAGTTTTTTTCTGATGAGTGGCTATAATATTTTAAGACACTGCATTTACAATGTCACAGTAATGGATGTAAATTCATTGGAGAAGCTGTAATTTTCACCATTCACTACATGCATGAGCAATACATTTATTAGCCTTATTCACATGCGTACATTTTAAACACCTGCTTTTTCCTTTTGTGTTTACCCATGCAATTGGCCATAGAATCACATGCCACAGAGGAGTATTTCAACGTTCATCTGCTTGAAGGCAATTGCTGTCTCCTAGCTGTGGGCAGGCAACCTGTTCAGATAAGGCCTAGGTTAACTCTGTGCACAGTGGGTGTGTAACTTAATAAAATCATTCAAATGTACACTCCGAGTATTGCCTGTGAGGTGGTTTGCAAAGCGCATGCATATCACTTACATGCTTGTTTGTTATTAATTTGTCACCCCACAAGCAACCATCGCACAATTATTCTCTTTATTTTGTTAGCCTAAAATAGTAGTTAAGCCAGTTTGCCCATGACGTTTTTTTGTTTGTGTACACATACAGATGCTTCAAAACATAATATGGTCCCATAATTCTTTTGTAAGCACTGAATGGGTATAAAGGGTTTGACAGTATCTGTAATGTTTGTGTTTGTGCATGAAATATTGTGCTGCAATATATTGCCATAAATGAACAAACTGGTTTTGTAACCAAGTTATCCTTCATAATAACTCCTGCAAAAGCGTGAACAACAATATTGGAAGAAAAAAGTATGATCAGCCCAGATGTAAAGCTAAATCTACTTGGGTTTCAGGATTAAGATACAATACTGGCAAATAAAAGGCAACTAGCATTAAATTAAAATTCAAAAAGCCAGTGGACAGTTAGGCTGGGAAACATTCCATGATTCTGAATGCATCAAAATTTAACCTGCAAATATTCAGTTCTTCACCTATATGTGAAGGAGTATAAAATGGTTAGTCGTGTTTGTAACATCTCTTTGCTGTGCCAGGTGTCAGCCAGGCTCACTTGGTAGCACTCTCGCTGCTGAGTGAGAAGGTTATGGGTTCAAGCCCTTTATCAGGACTTTGAGTTCATAGTCTAAGCTAACACCTCAATGCACTGTTGCGTTGTAGGAGGTAACATATTTCAAAAGTAATGTTAAACTGAGATCCTGTCTTATATAGTGCCCTCCACACCCAGTGACCCTATAGAAGTGTAAGTTGTTGTTGTATAGTTCAGGCGGACATTAAATATCCCTTGGCACGACTCAAGGAAAGATTCTCCAAGCCAACAATCCCCAAATCAAATTGGTCATTCACTTCATGGTTGTTTGTGGGACTTTGCTATGTGCAAATTGGTTGTCATGTTTGCTTCCAATGCAAAGTACACTATATTCCTGCAAAGTGCTTTGCAATCTTCTAGTGATGTAAGGTGCTAAAATAAGGATTCTTATTGTTATGAATGAACAAACTGTAGTTTTCTAATTAAATGGTCCTAAACACTGCACGGATAATACATTTTGTTCAATATACAGTCCTTTAGTAGTGTGAGTTTAGTTGCTGCACGTTTTGAGACATGAGATGGTTCTATCACCCTATCAGATAACAAACATTAATTACACTTAAACTACACATGCCAGCAACCACAGGTAATAAAGTTAATGGAAAAGTGCACAAAGAACCAACCTCTGGCTGCTACTGATCAATAGTCAGAACATGTACCTATTTTAGCACATGATGTTTATACTGTCACAGCCCTTCCCCGAACTACGGTGTCCAATTGCAATTGTACAACACCAATTAGTTGATGTAAGGGCACAAGTACACTTCCAATCCTTCACTTGCATATTGTGCATTGGGATGGTAAGGGACGTCCTCCCGATGTGAAAGGCGCTGTACAACCTTAACTTTGTTGTTATTGTTGTAAGTTACCTGCCAAATTGTTGCAATCGATGCTAGAGTCTGACTTGATGAGACCATAAGTGTCAAAATCCTCAAATATACAAACAAATATTGAAAGCGCTACTCATTATATTTAAACAACAGACTGGCATTGAAAACAAATGGGGGCGACCGTGACTTGGGGTTTAAATGTCGTGAATGAGAGAAAACGCTCTATAGCTGATCGTCAGCAAGACCGAGGCCCTCCTCATTGGCTTGCGCTAGCACCTCAGGCATTGGCAGCATCAGCATCCATGGATGCACACTTCACCTCACCAAGCCAGTCTTGTTCAACCCTCAACTGTCCTTTCTCCCCCATATCCAAGCCATAATCAGCACTGCCCTCCACCACCTCCACAACATTGCCCAACTCCGCCACTGCCTCAACCCTCAGGCTGCTGAAACCCTCATACATGCAATTAACAACTCGAGGTTCGACTACGGAGCCTCTCTCCTTGTCGACCTCCCCAACTCTTCCCTCTACATGCTGCAGATCATCTGAAACTCTGCAGCTCATGTTCTCCTGCAGCAGGCTCTGTGCCCTATCACCCCCACCCTTGCCTGGCTCCATTGGCTTCTATCCTCAGAGGATAGAATTCAAAATCCTTGTCCTCAGTTTCAAGGCCCTCCACGGCCTTGCCCCCTCTTTTCTAACCTGCTGACCCCCTATCAACCTGTCTGCTCCCTCCATTCAGCAGGCTCCGGTCTGCTCCATGTCTTCAACCCATCCTACCATCAGTGTCTGGGCTTTCAACCGTTCTGCCCACTTTGGAACTCCAGCAATCGCTTTGCCTTGCTCTCTCCCTTGCCTCCTTCAAGGCTGGTCTCAAGGCCCTCCTTTTCGACTGTACCTTCAGCCGCCCTCTACCTCTCTGCCCTGCCTCATCCCCACCCTGCCCCACCACTCCACCCATACTCAGGTCCTGACCCACTGACTGTTCAGCACCTTGGGATGTCCGATGACCTCCCAACGTGAAAGATGCTCTACAAATATAATGTTGTTGTTATGTAAGAGACTAATATTAAAAAGTTCAAATTTGGCTCTCCAGCCCTTTGTTTGTAGGTAGATGCATTTTTTCTTAAATGGTATACATCTAGACTTTGACGTAAAATTAAAGATTACGCAGAATTATGGAAAATTCTTCAATTCAGTTATAATTTAGAACCAAGTTAATTTGAAAAAACTTCAAGCAAACAGCTTCTAAATTAAGACTTAATTCAAGAAGTTTCCATGATTCTTCATTAAATTTAAGGTGAAATGGTCTTGCAGGTTAAGATCTTGTAGACTTTTGGACCCCGTGGGGAGTAGATTTCAGGCTTAATCAGGCATTTACCCTTTTAATGTCGGATTGATTACAATGAAAGAAGAAGAACAACAACAACTTTGATTTATATAGTGCCCTCCACGCCGGACGGCGTCTCAGAGCGCTTCACAATAACGGATCCTGGGCCTGTGCCAGGGGGAGGAGGGAAAAGGTGACCAAAGGCGCGGTTGAACAGAAAGATCTTTAGCCGAGACCTGAAACTTGGAAGAGAGGGAGAAAACCAGAGTTGTCACAGTATTGGCTATATCTGCTATTGTGGGCAGAGCAGCAGGAGGGGTGAAGAGAGGGAGGAGAGGACAATTTGCATGATATAGTTACACCTTAGATACTGCTGCAACAGCACTTATTAAGTATTGTTATTGAATCATTGCACAGCATCTTGTTTTTATCAGAGGCATAACAATATTTGTTAAACAGTGGACTTTTGCCCACAAAATATACAATCCATTCACTTTACAGCACCGTATATTGTGTGAAGCGCTTTAAGACATCTCGAAGGCGTGATTAGGCAGCATATCAAATGCAAGGATTAGTATTAAATACGGATGAATAATGCGAACATATTTTTTAAATGCAGTTCTAGATTCATACTCTTTCCCAAAGCCTGATAAATGGAATTGTTCAACATAGTTTTTGTATGTGTAGAAGTAGGAAGAAATTCAGGAGCTCCACTCAATGATAAATGCAGTGTGTGATGTGATAATTCAGGTATCTTATGAATAGCCACGCTGAACTGAAAATTTCACCGATACATTCAAATTATTGTATCTGAAATGGGATGCGCACTCTGTCCTCACAGTAAGGCACGTTACTTACCTAATTTCACATTACGTGCAGGTTGGCAAGAGCAAAAGGTTGGGGACCCCAGAGTGTGTGCTGTAGTACTGTTGGACCTTATCCAATTAAAACTGCATATCTTGTCATTGATATCACTGTTAGGCAAGTTGCCTGCTGTTTGTCCAGTGAGGAGTACCCTACCTATTAGAGCTTTGGCTTGCAAGGTTAACAGCAACTGAGTAAGAAGCATCTCTGCCTCTTATAACCAGTCTGATCCTCCTCATCCTGCAGATGAGACACGTTGTTTTGCTTGGTGCTCCTGCAGACCTATCTCTCAGAAGCCAGACTACCGAGATTGACACTAGAGGGCTGACTTGGACCTTGAAACTCTCTACCTCCCCTCCTTCCCCCACCCCGAAGGTTACCCATATCAATGTATATCATGGACGTGCAGTCAGGGTAGGCAGAACCTACCTTATGAAAATAAAACTTTAAATTGTAGATGATTATCCAATGGTTTATATTTTTACAATGCACATTTTACATAATGCAAACGATTTTTAGTAGAAATTACCAAAATTATTTAACTGCGATTTGATATGCCTACCTTAAAAGCAGCAGAAAGGCAGTGAGATGCCGTGCCTTTTTTACCCATTGAATTGAATGTAGTTCCGATGTGCATGCATGTTCCTTTTTCAGTGACTCAATAATGGGTGAAATAAGCGCAAGCTACCACTGCCTTTCCTCTTTCTATCAATTGCAATCAGATCACGTTGAAATGCCATCTCCGCACACTCTTATTTGCAGAAACAAATGACTGGGAAAAAGCCAGAGTCTGCTGCTGCCTTTGGCGGCATCGCCATGCCCCCAAAAGTTAGTAATGGACTGAGGAAGTGCCAACCCTGTCATTTTACCCACCGCACGTCACTGATGTATATTCTGATTGTAACAATACTTGTGTATGTACTTTTACAATGCTAGAGCACAAACCTATTTGTATCATTCTTGTTGTTACTATAGTTATGTCCAAATCCCTGACTGTCCAAAATGTTCATAACCCTGACTTGAGATGTCCTCCCGATATGAAGTGCGCTGTACAAATGTATTTGGGGTTTATTTTAGATTGACAGGTTGCTCATACGGTACTCTCTTGTTTGAAAATGTAACCATTGGCCATCCACATCATGACTGGTTCTGAGACATTGCTGTGTGCAAATTAGTAGCCACATTAGGCTTCAAATACATAGTCACTGTATATGAAACCCTGTGAGAATTTTCAAAATGATAAGGCTTTATCCTAATTCATATTATTTTTTGTGAAGGTAAATTCATTCTGTGGTTCATATATGCAAGCCGATTATTAATTGTAGTTTCTTTCATGTTGCCATGCTTTCTTTAGTGTAAGCTGTATGCTCCAAAATGTTTATTTCAGAAGCACACAATGAAATTAATGAGGTTCTTACAAAATTATGTATTATGTTAAAGATGTACAATTTTGAAGAATGCCTCACAAATGGGTTTTGTTCCATGGGATGTGATTAATTGCACTTGTCTTGGCTACACACAAGAAAGACTGACTTCCTATCAGGTATAGGGATAAGAGAGCAGTGTTTGTGTTTGCAGGTTGATTTCTGCCTGGACACATAAACAATTAGACTCTGTTTACACTTACAATTTTATTCCCGTGTGGAAATGGTAGCTTATTACAGTGTAAAGACTGTCAGCGACCAAATACTGTGATCAAACTGTCAATAAACTCTGCCAGCAAGTTGATGGCTTGACAATACTTTGAGAGTAATTTTGCTTCAATATAATCTCTTGTCATGATTGCAACTGATATTCACTATCCAGAATGTTTTGTTACAACCATCCAGTGCAGGGCGAATACCCTCTTTTGGCTGATGGTAACTGTCTTGTACCAGGTTGATGTTGTATGCATCTTAGCCTATTAAATGTTCAATTGAGATTTTTCTTTGTCTTCAAACTTTTTCTATTGTTAAATTTAAATACAGTAAAAGCCTGTTTATCCGGCACCCGATCAACCGTAACTTCCGTATAACCGGCATCACAAAAAAAGTTTTTTTTAATTTAATTTTTTTTTTGCATTTTCGGCCAAATATCCGGCACGCGCTTTAACCAGTATTGGCCAGGTCCTGAGTGTGCTGGATAAATGGGCTTTTACTGTAGTACTGCACAAAGTTTACACGTTTTGTTGGTGGGGGGGTCAGGCAATAGCAGGTTGCATGGTGCAATTTAGGCTATGCATTGCTTACAAATACCCACAGTACATCCATCTGTACCAGAGCCTTGGGACATCCTCCTGACGAGAAAGATGCTCTATAAATATAATTTTGTTGTTGTTGTTCATTTAGGCGGCATTAATCTCTGGATTCATCTCTTGGAAGATGGTTGATAGGCCATGGAAAGCAGGCCTCAGTGTGTTTGGGGTTTGTTACATGATACCCTTAGGAAATACAGTAAAAGCTCGTTTATCCGGCACCCTCGGGACCTGGCCAATGCTGGTTAAACGGCATGCCGGATATTCGGCTGGCATGTTGCCAAAACCCCGACACAAAAAAAATTAGCTTACATACCATATCAATATTAGACTAAATAATAACAGAATATTGTATGGATTGGATACTTACCAATAAAGCAATAAATATCAATTACAGTCTATAAACACAGAACACAATCACAAAGCAAACTTCTATAACGATGGACGCTAGTGGCTTAAAGCAGCACTGTCTTTTTTTCCTTTTTTTCTTTCTTTCTCTCCCTCCTTCACTTTCTCTCTCTTTCACACACACACTCAGTCAGTCTGGCATCTCAATGGCTCCAAACCCAACCCCCCTCCATTCCTCTCATTTTCCATCTAAATTACCAACTCACCCCCTCTCTCCCCTCCTCTCCCCCATCTCTCTCTCCCCCTCCCACTCCTCTCTCTTTCTCCCCCCTCTCTTTCCCTCTTTTTCACCCCCCACCCTCTCTCTCCTTCTCCCACCCCACCCCCCACTAAAATAGTATATAAACTCACGATACTGTCAGGTTACACTGGCAATACATAGTATCCGTCAGAGAGAGAGGGAAAGAAAGAAAGGGGAAGAGATAGAAAGAGAGAGGGAGAGATAGAGAGGAAGGAAGGAAGAAGAGGGAGAGAGAGAAAGAACATAAGAACATAAGAATTAAGAGCAGGAGTAGGCCATTCGGCCCCTTGAGCCTGCCCTGCCATTTGATAAGATCATGGCTGATCTTCTGACCTAACTCTAATTACCTGTCCTATCGCCATATCCCGTAATCTCCCTATTTAAAAAAAAATCTCTGTCTCAGTCTTGAAAATGTTTAAGGACCGAGCATCTACAGCCCTCTGGGGTAGTCAATTCCGTAAATTTACTACCCTCTGAGTGAAGAAATGTTTCCTCAACTCTGTTCTAAAAGGCTGACCCTTAATTTTAAGATCATGATCCTGGTTATAGATTCTCCTACCAGGGGAAACAGTCCCTCAGTGCCTACTTTATCTAGCCCTTTAAGAATCTTATATGTTTCAATAAGATCTCCCCTAATTCTACTGTACTCTAGAGAATACAGCCCTAGTTTATTCAATCTATCCTCGTAGGTCAATCCCCTCATCCCAGGAAACTAACCTAGTGAATCTACGCTGCACCCCCTCTAAGGCAATTATGTCCTTTATGAAATAAGGAGCCCAAAACTTACACAATACTCTAGGTGTGGTCTCACCAAGGCCCTACACAGTTACAACAAGACTTCCCTCCTCTTGTACTCTAAACCTTTTGCAATGAAAAAGAGGGAGAGAGAAAAAGGAGAGAGGGAGAGGAAAAACCGGAAGTGCCACTACTGGCAGCATTCAGAACTAATTGTACTGTACTCTCGCGCGACAATCTACTCATTAAATGCGCCACCGCGATTGTGCCAGATAAGATCCAGTTATTTGAATGGGACCTTTTTTTTTGAGGTGCAGGTTATACTGAAGTTACGGTTCATCGGGTCACGGATAAACAGGCTTTTACTGTAGTGTGATAGTGACGACATGAAACCTCTCTAATAATTTGTTCCCTGTCTTTTCTGTTGTAAGGGTTTAAGGAGATCTCTTTGGTGTAGAACGACACCTATTTTCCAATCTTGGCTCAGTTTTGCATTACTGGCTCAGATTGATCACTAACTCACGTGTGTTCTATCCACACATTGGTCACAGGAGTGACAGATTCTGCTATATTAAGGGGATGAATCTACTTTAAACTAGGATTGGTAACTAGAGCAGTCTGTGGCATGAGAAAGACCCTCATACTGCTGGCCTCATGTTGAATAGGCTTTGGATTGTGGTTTCAAAGGGAGAACCAAATTATGCTTCACATTCCTTCCAGTAGCAGCACATAAGTGCATGTTGGAGTGTGCAATGTAAACCATAATTCCATTACCAGACATTAGTGGATCTTATGGGGAGTGTAAGAGTCTTTCTGAGTCAGCTGACTGTCATTGTCCTGGAGGTGGAGGTAACCAGGGACACTTTCCAATCTTCTATTGTATGGAACTGAATAATGAGTTACAGACGTGGTGGAGAAAAGCAAATGTTATTTGTTGAAGAACATAAAAACTAAGAGAGTCAGTCAATTCCGCTCACTTCATTATCCACAATCTGTTTCAGTAGCTGATCAAATCCTTTCCCATTTATTTCCTTTCCTCATTTTACATTCTTCTATTTGCTGAATCATGAATCTCCACTTTCCATTTAAATGCTGTATCAATATCCTGCGCTATTACTTCTGAGATGTTTATAGCCGTTAACATTTGACACTATAATAACTAGAAAGTAAACAGACTTAGAAGTGAGTTTTATTGTCAGAGTAATTTAAGTGAAGGATTTAGTTCAGTCATGTAGTTGTATGCTTTATGAAGTAATATTGCCTTTATATGACTGAAATAATTCAAGTGAATCACTAAATACAATCCTGACTCATGCATACTTTGGAAGAATGTTAAGGCATTGGAAAGGGTGCAGAGGAGATTTACCAGGGTGGTACCAGGAATGAAGGACTTCAGTTTTGAGGAAAGGCAACAGAGGCTAGGTTTATACTCATTGGAACAGAGAAGGTCACGAGGAGACCTAATAGAGGTTTTTTAAGATCATGAGGGGATTTAACAGAGTAAATAGGGAAAAACTGTTTCCACTGGTGGCTGTTTCCACTGGTGGGTGGTCACAGATTTAAAATAGTTTCAAAAAGAAGCAGAGGGGAGGTGAGGAGAATTTTTTTCACTCAGCGAGTTGTTGTTTGAATCTGGAATGCATTGCCTGAAAGATGGTGGAGGCCGATTTGATAACAACTTTTAAAAGAGAGGTAGAGGGAGGATGAGTTTGCGTGGTTATGGGGATAGAGCTGGGGAGTGGGATTGAATTGCTCTTTTCAAAGAGTCGGCACAGACTTGATGGGCCGAATGGCCTCCTTTTATGCTGTATGCTATGGTTCTATGATATCTCCAGCAGTCCAATATATTCCACTTTCTTTCAATCTCCATATATGGGTTTGGAAGCTTTGTTCTCTTTTCAAACTATTTTCTAGTTGCTTCACCTGCTAACATGTCTCCTAACCATGATTGGGCAATGTCCACACCCAAAGCTTGTTCTTTTTTGGGGTAATTGTTGGGGCAGAATGGATCATTGAACGGGTCCATGGCATGACCTGTTCTGGTTTCCCTCAACTCTGTAACATTCCCCGGTTCTGCCACTTCCTCTCCCCTAATGCCGACGAGACCCTAATTCATACATTTGTTATATCTAGGCTCAACTATGCCAACTGAATGCTTGTCAGCTTTACAGACTCTTACCTCCACAAGCTGCAGATCATTCAGAACTCTGCAGTTCATGCCCTCATTCGCACCAGACTGCGTGACCCTAACACCCTCACACTCCCTGGGTCCATTGGCTCCCCATCTCCCAGAGGATAGAATTTATATCCTTGTCCTCGCCTTCAAAGCCCTTCACACCTTGCTCCTTCCTATCTTTGCCTGCCATTATTGACCTGTCTGGTTCCTCTGCTCAGCTGGCTCTGGCCTGCTAGTCTCACCCTACCGAAAATGGTCAGGCCTTCAGCCCTTCTACCCCCACCCTTTGGAACTACATCCCAAATTCCCTTTAACTCGTTCCCTCCCTTGCCTCATGCAAGATACGACTACCCCTTTATTCACCCTCCTATCCCTACCCTTCCTGCCCTCCATCTCTCTTGATCCCAACATCCAGTGCTTTGAGACATCCCCCCCACTTTGACGTGAAAGATGCTATTCAAATGTAAGTTGTTGTTTCTTACAATCCTTCCTTAATAATAATCCTTGAATTTGGTATATTCTACTAGACGTCTTAAAGCACTTCATAGAATATATTGTGAAGTGAATTAACTGTATATTTATGGGTGAAAAGTAAGTTATTTCTGATTTGGATTCCTTATCCCCTGAATAGAATAATTGGATGTTCCCATGTTTCTGTTAAGTATTTATTAGTCCTCCATAACAAACGGTTTGACTGATGGAATCTAATGTTGACAAGACTGTTCTCTTACTTAACAATTGGCCTCACTTTCGGATCCTCTATGCAACTTTGGCTCAAGTGAGGCATACTTGATATCTGTCTCATTTTGGGAAAAGTAAACTATGAATAAATCACTTTCAATTCAAGTATGATTCCAAAGAGTGAGTAAGTATGATTTGTAAGTCAAATATTTAATTACTATATCACAATGTTGCCTTGTCTTGTGCGATGTGCACGCTCAATAATTTGCTCTAGAGTATTACCAGGTGCCCAGGTAAAACTTGCAGTTTGTCACCAATTGTAAGATTAAGTCAAAAACAAATATTTTATTCACACAATGAGTAGTCTCTGTGCAGAGTAAGTAAAGTGTAGGATGTGGCCAAATCAAAATAATAATCCTTCCAAAAAAAGAATAATAATAAAAATTGCTCATTTTCAATCCACGACTATTTATGGGACACTGCGGTGCGCAATTGGCTGCTGCGTTTCGCCCACAAATATACAGTCAATTCACTTTACAGTATATTTTGTGAAGTGCTTTGAGATGTCAATAAGATGTGAAAAGTGCGATATCAAATGCAAGGATTATTATTATTTATGTCACTGATTGGTATTTGTAGCCCATGCAAAATTGAATGGGGTTCTCCTACCTCCCCCTAGCGTTAGCTAGACTTGTCACAAATTATTCACACAGTAAGTACAAAGTACCTAAAGTTTGAATATAGCCATTTTATTTTTAAATTCTAAACTTCATCTTAATTTGGAAGCTGTTTATTTCCCAATAATTGTTGGAAATTGAATTCCAAATTAAGACTGAATTTAAGAATTTTAAGACTGGATGTTCTTACAGGCTAAGCAAGGCTAGGTGAAATTTTATGTTTCCATTCAGAAGTCAAATAAAAGTTTTGTTTCCACTATTATGAATAATGGGAGCAGGGAAGAGTTCCATTATGTCATTCCATTTGATCAGTGTCTTAAAGACTAGCATTTGAGGTTGAAATGATGAATGAATGGGTGTGAAAAGTTTCATGTAATAATAATTGTTGTCTTTAATATAACACTTTTCACATCAGGTGTATTCAAAGCACTTCGCATATGGGATTGCCATGTGTTACCTCAAACCAATGATGTATCTAATTTACAAGCTGTTTTCTTTGGAATACCATATTTATCAGGCAGGTTCCCTTTTCCTTTGTCAAAATACTTGGGTACGACTTCTGATTGACTGCTTAGGTAAGAAGCCTCATGCTAATAATATGTAAATGTGAACTTTTGAAACAGATTGATTTATTGAATCAATTATGAAACATCTGGTTTTGCCATTTTTTCCTAAAGACTGGCTGAGAGGATTGAGGTGGTGACCCTTTCTTCTGTCTTTGGCACAATGGTTGGCTGGAGGTATCTATTGTGTCACTGGCGTGTTTGATTGCTGGCTGCAATGTTTTAGTGCAGCTTCGTGAGATGCCAGCTTAACTCACTTGGTGTCTCATAAAGCGGGACTCAATCAGTGTTCCTGTGACAACAACACAATGAATCCTTGTTGTCACAATGATTATCATTGCACCCAAACCTTAAGTTTGGATTCAAGTATTTTTGTCTTTCACAAGGTCATCATTTTAGCACAATGCAAAAGAACAAAGTTGTGTGCGTATTCATCCAACATAACAATTTCAGACAATGAATACTGAACAGTGTGTAAGTAACTGACCTAAGGGTGAGATTGTATGTACTGTAGTTACTTATTACTGTCGTTTCTGTGACTTTATACAATGTGGTATGGTTACTTTCCAGTTATCAGTAATGATATTTATGTCTTACCCTTGTCTGGAGAATTTCAATGTCTCAGAAATTACCAGAAACTAATTGCTGCTGTGTGTATTGTATATTGGTAGTCTTCCTTACCTCCAGCCTGGATTTCTCATCAAAATCCTCAGGTCCTGGATACATGACAAATAAATATGGAATGAAAATGCTTGGTACAACAGATAGATTTACTATAACTACTTGAACTTTAGGCCATATCATCAACAGTTATCCGTGTCTGGAGAATTTAACTACTTTATAATCACTATAATCACTGCAAGCTTGCTCGCAGTGCCTATGAGCTCTCTTGCTGTCACCCATAAAAAGAGTTGCACCTGGGCATATAGCTCCCCTGTGCTTTCTGCTGCTTCTTTCCTCTCATTTCACAAATACTAAACTACACAGAGGTTAAAATATAAACTGCTCAAATGTCCATCTGTTGTTATTGGAGTACAAGTAGGTAAAATATCTTCTGTTTGACTTGTGGATTAGGCTTACTCATTGCTTTATTTTACCATTATCCTGTATTTAATTTTCTGAAAAGGTGATCCTTTATCAATGAATAATTGTGGTAGTTGGAACAAATGTAGCAATATTAATAATCCTTAGATTTGCTTTAGTAACTTTCATGTCAAAATGCCTGACAGAGTATGGTAATTGCTGTGACTCATGGCTATACATATATTTGTAGGCAAATATGGTAACTGCTTTGTGCACAGCAGGTCCCATAGAGGGCTATGATATGAATGATAAATTCTGCAGCTCAGCACTTATTGGATTTCATCTAGACTAGAGGGATCACAAACTGTCTTAAAGGTAAGAGACTGTATAGAGGAAGTAATTTCTGTCCAAAATGCTCCCTTTAAATTTAAAGGCAAAATATAAATCCAAAGATACATTTAGTACAATAATTATCTCTCAGCTGGTATCTCGTGAACCAGCTTAGAAATGTCGTGATCCACTGGATGCAAGTCCAATTGGGGCAGGGGCCACATTTGGAACTAACTATTGTTCTGACATTGGCAGGGTCGGTCACAAGACATCAACTGAGTTGTTGAGCAGGGAGAAATTTTCTGTGATGTTTTAACATCAAAAATGAGAAATACTACATGTTCTTATTTTTCACCCCCATATGTCTAAAAAGATAATCCAGCTGTCCTTCTCAATGGTTTCCTCAGGCTTAAGGTTGTGGTCCTGTAAGAGATGGGGATGTATCCCTGAGTGACTCCATCTTGTTTAATGGGGTTGGAACCTTTGGACAGGCATTGGAGCAAATTTTCCCCCAATATTCTAACTGAAACTCATTTCATGTGGCGCAGTACTATATAGTGCAGCAGTAAAACAGGATTTGTTAATTATTATTAGTATTCTCTCCAGGTTAAATTCAACTCTCCCAGCATCTTAGGTACCCTTTCACCAAATCCTGTTCTTTGTTCAACAAGAGATGGTTATCTACAGAAAGCAATTAAATATAACACAGGATGCTGGTTGAATGATCAGGTGGATTTTCCTCCTCTCCTTCACTAATTTCACCCATGTAATAAACCCTGAGCAACAGTATGCGTGAATTAGCAATATGCCACTTTCCATAATTAGTCAAGAACTGAGACCTCAGGGAGGAGAGGATTGCACAGCTGAAAGACAGTGTTTGAGCATAGTCAGTTTGTTATTTTACGTCAGTTGCATCCTCGGACCAAGAGGCGGACAGTCCTGCGTTTCTAACACTTTGAAATATACGTTTCCCAGTTATTACTAGAAAATAGCCATCTAATGCAAGGTTTACACAGCTGAGAGTTAGAAAACTTGTTTATACTTCTCCACGCTTAATTTTTCTCCCCAAATCCCTTCTCCTCGCACCTTCTCTCACTTCTTTTGAAACCTGCTTAAAAAACTATCACTTTGAATGTGTCTTTGGTTAACATTGTGATCCTCATCGCCTTAATAAATGACTTTGAAATAATATCCTACATGAAATGTGAGTGTGAGTTCACAAAGTTCGTGAAGTACTTCTCTGATGTTCTTGATGTTGTTAAAGGTGTTATATGAAATGGATATTTTTTATTTTCAGAAGTTGTTTTCACAAATGTCAGCTCTGAAATATCAAAAGTAATTTGCACATATCAGTGAAATCGGATGTTCATCTTTCAATGTTATAAAGACAGCTCATGCAATCAGTTTCTATAACATTAATAATTAAAATTGCTGCGGCGTTCAGTGAACCACTGAGGAGTTTGAATGACCTTGTGGGAGCGAGCCTAGTTTTATTCCCGCCTGTCACGTTTGAACTGATACCAGTTTCTCCAGGGCTGTTAGCCTCTAGGGTCCTTAGGCTCAATCCCCATTTACAAACGAAGAAATTTACATTACCAAAATAAAAACAACTTGTATTTATATAGCACCCTCCACACCGGATTGCATCGCAGAGCGCTTCACAAAGGTGGAGCCTGATGCCAAGCTAAGGGGAGGGGGAAGGTGACTATAAGCACAGTTGGAGAGGAAGGGAATGCAGGAAGAGGTGTGCGCCAAGTTGGTTCCAAAGCTTTGGCCAGAAAGACAGTTATGAGATAGGGTGGTTAGTGCCTGAGGTTGGAGGGGTCAAGGATAGGCTTTTTATAAATAATAATAATTTTTAATAAGGCTTTTTAAGGAGGGGTTTGGTGATGGTGGTATTGAGGGGAGGTGGGACTGATCCTCAGAAGAGAGACTGATTAGTAGATTAGTAGTGTCTGCCAGCAGTTGGCCAGAGAAGTGGGAGCTGGTAATCAGCACCTGTGTAGGGAGGGGCTCAAGGCAGCAGGTGGTAGATTTAATCAGGATGAGAGGAAGGAAGGAGAGATGGGGCAGAGGAATGTAGGATGGGGCCGTGATAGGAGCTGACGGGGTATGTAGGTAAAGGAGATGGAATGGAGGAAGTGGTATGGAACACGGGGCAGAAGGATGAGATTGCCAGCCGGATGTTTTCTATTTTAGAGGTAAGGAAGTCCATGACCTTTTCACACTTGTTGTTTGATGTAATGATTGAGTGGCACCCGGAGGAGGTGGTGGATGGTGCAGAATGGGATTTGGACCAAAGGAGCCCATTCAGCTCATCGTGCTTCTACTGAATCTGCAGTGCTACATAGAGTATTTACCAAGGGGCGGGGTCCATGCAGTTGAACTGCCAATTAAATGCCAGAATCAAATCAACTCTCTGTGATGCTCTCTATAGCTTAGATTGGGTTTGGTGATGTGAGTTTAGTTGGTTAAACTCCATCAGGACTAGAATCTGCTCAGCTTTTCATGCTAAAATCACGAATTTGTGACTCACTGTAGCTCAGTGGTTAGAGCACTCACCTTACAATCGTGAGACCTGTGTTCAAATCCAGGCATAACAGGGCAAAACCTTGGGCAAGTTTCCATACTCCACACCCTAATAATAATCCCTCCAAAAAACCCACAATAATAAAGATTGGTCATTTCAATCCACGACTATGGATACTGCTATGTGCAATTGGCTGCCGCATTTCGCCCATAAATATACAATTATTTCACTTTACAGTATATTCTGTGAAGCGCTTTGAGATGTTGATGTGAAATGCACATTATCAAATGGATTATTATAATAACTTGCATTTATATAGCACCCATCGTGTGGGAAGGCGTGCTGGAGTGCTTGACAGTGGCAGAGTCAGACGCTGAGCCGGGTGAGAGGGGAGGTGACTGTAAGCACAATCAGAAAGTCTTCGGGCGGGATTTGAAATTGGGGTGTGAGGGGGTAAGGCAGAGGAATTGAGAGAGGGAGTTCCAGATTTGATCACTATCTTTGTTGCTTCTCACTTTATTTCACATGTGCAAAACTGGAAGTGGTATTGGCGGCTACCTAATGACCAGTAAGTTGACCATTTTAGCTTTCAATGCAAAGAAAAAAGAAAGACTTATGACCAGTTCATAGGTTGAAAATGTAATTTACACCTTTCACAGAAAACAAGAAGTAATATTGTCATGACCTGCGGACCTAGAAGTCAGCTATTATTTTTGCTGGCTAGTTGTGAGTCTGTTGTTTAACCTGCTAGCTTGCCTCAGGATACCACAGAGTGGCATTTTATAGATGGTTTACAATGAGACTAGAGTATATATTTTTTTAATTTCTTCTTTTCTAGGGAAAACAACAACAGCAACTTGCACTTGTGTAGCTCCTGTGGCTTAGTGGTTCGAGCACTTGTCTTGCAAGCTGGGGAGATCAAGCTGGGGAGACCTATGTTCGAATCGAGGCAGGTCAGGGCGAAACCTTGGGCAAGTTTACTCCACATGCCTAATAATAATCCATCCCAAAAAAACCACGATAATAAAATTGGTAATTTCAATCCATGACTGTTTGTGGGACACTGCTGTGTGTAATTGGCTGCCACGATTTGCCCACAAATGTACAGTCAATTCACTTTACAGTATATTCTGTGAAACGCTTTGGGACGTCGATAAGATGTGAAAAGCGCTATATCAAATGCAAGGATTATCATTATTATGGCAGCCTCCATGCGAGGCACTGTCTCAGGATGCCTAAAATAGCTTCAGGTACTTCTTTCTAAGGTTCTAGTCTGTCCGAACTTCAATTTAGCTGGCACGTTTGGTGGTAAATCATGTGACATGCATGTTCACGAGAAAATATGCTGAATTTGTAACAAGCCACAAAATGAAATGGTTGACAAGCACCATCAGAACTCTGCGACAACCAAATCTTGAAATAATTCCCATATATCTGTCAATTTTATTATAAAAGACGGATAAATCTCATAAACTGTATACATTTTCATCATTCATTTGCACCTGATACTACAGAGGGATGACAGCCTAAATAAGAATAGATAAATTACTTGTAGGCAGATGTTATCTAGGCATTTGAGTGAAATCCACAATAGTTTTCTACAATAATATTTATAAACACAGATTTGTCAGGCTTTTTTCAAAAATATTAGTGTTTTATAATAATAATATTTACATTTGATATAATGCCTGTAAAATCGAGAACATCTCAAATCTTGTTTAAAATGTATTGCTTTAAACTCAAGGAGTAACCTTCAAGTTCCTGTCATTGACTGGTTCAGATCTCATCTCTCGCACAGTCTCTAATTTGTCTCCACTAACAGTTTCTCTTCCAGTCCCTTCACTGTCCAGTGCAGTGTTCCTCAGGGCTCTGTCCTCGATCCCCTTCTCTTCAACCTCTACATGCTCCCCCTTGGTGACCTCATCAGCAGGCATGGGGTAAATTTCCACATGCACGTGGATGACACCCAACTCTATCTTTCTGCCACCACCCTCAGTTCCAGGACAACTGGCCTCCTGACAGACTGCCTGTCAGATATCAAGTCCTGGATGAGAGTCAACATCCTACAGCCAAATGTCAGAAAGACCAAGGCCCTCCTGATTGGCTCACGCCAGCGCCTCCGCACCTCAGGCATTTGCAGCATCTGCATCCATGGATGCACACACCATCTCACCAAGCCTGTCAGGAACCTGAGTGTCTTTTTCAACCCTCAACTGTCCCTTCTTCCCCCATATCCATGCTATAATATCAGTACTGCCTTCCACCATCTCCACAACATTGCCTGACTCCGCCACTGCCTCACACCGCAGGCCGCCGAAACCCTCATACATACATTGTCACCTCAAGGATTGATACAGAAACTCCCTCATTGTCGGCCTCCGCAACTCTTCCCTCCACAAGCTACAGATAATCCCAAACTCTGCAGCTCGTGTCCTCTCCTGCACCAGCCTCCTTGAACCCATCACCCCCACCATCACCATCCTCCTCAGAGGATAGAATTCAAAATCCTCGTCCTCACTTTTAAGGCCCTCCAAGTCTTGCCTCCTCCTACATTTTTGATTTGTTGACCCCCTATCAACCCATCTGCTCCCTCTGTTCAGCAGGCTCCGGCCTGCTCCATGTCTCCCGCCTGATACACCCTACCATCAGTGGCCGGACTTTGAGCCTCTCTGCCCCCAATCTATGGACTCCATCCCACAATCACTTCACCCTGCTCCCCCCCCAACTCCTTCAATGCCTGACTGAAGATGTTCCTTTTCAGCCGTGTCTTCAGCTGCCCTCCTATCTCCCCGCCCTCCCTCATCCCAACCCTGTCCTCCCACTACCCATGCTCGGGGCCTGCCCCCGACTTGGGATGTTGTCTGATGTGAAAGGTGCTCTATAAATGTAATTTTGCTGTTGTGTTGTATTTGTAGGCAATGACTCACAAACTTCCATGAAGAGAATGATTTGGCAGCCAATAGGAGAAACTCTCTTTTTGAGTAGTTCCATGGGAACATTCATATCATTTGAACGGGCAGACAGGACCCAGTTTTAATATTTCATCCAAAGGATAGCACCTCTGACAGTGCACTCCACCAGACATTGCACTTCTAAACTCTCAACCCAAATTCCTAAAATCAGAGCTTGAACTCATAAACTTCTGACTCAGAGGCAAGAGATCTGCCAGTTTCATACATCTAGCCAGGAAGAGAAACCTGCATTTGTTTCAAAGAGCACTTGTTGCCTTTGACACTGTTGACCATGCTCCTTCTCCACTGCCTCTCCTTTTAGCTCCATCTTGGAGCTCCAGGCCTGGTTGCATTCTTACTTCTCCCATGTCTCCACTTTGTTTCCACCAATAGCTTCATCCTTAGCTCACTCACAGTCACATGTGATGTTCCCCTAGCTCTGCCTCGGTTCTCTCCTTTTTATTATTTACATGCTCACACTCGAGGTATCATCCGCAGACATGCGGTACATATATATGGATGACACTCAACTCTATATCTCTGCTTCCACTATTGACACCAGAACCACAGCTGTCCTGACAGAATGTCTGGCAGACGTCATCATCAACAACAACAACAAAATTATATTTGCATAGTGCCTTTCACGTCAGGAGGACGTCCCAAAGCGCTGGACAGTAAGTATTTCGGAGCCAAGCTGGGGTTGGGATCAGGGAGGGTGGGGGAATGGGGGGTGACCGATGACACTATTGAAGAGGAGGGTCTTGAGGTGAAACTTGAAGGAGGATAGAGAGGGGGCAAGGCAGAAGGATTGCGGGATAGAATTCCAAAAGTTGGGGGCAGGGCTGAAGGCTTGCCCCCCCCCCAATGGTGGGGCGGGTGGATCGGGGGATGTGGAGCAGAGCCCAGCCCATTGAGCGGAGGGATTGAACAAGTTAGTGGGGGTTGGGTGGTCTCAGAGTTGTGGGTGGTGAAGGCAAAGCCATCAAGTCTTAACTTTCCTCAGTTGAATGTCAGCAAGACCAACGCCATCCTGATTGGCTCCCGTCAGTGATTCCCCACCTCAGGCGCTGAAAGCATCACTATTCATGGATGCACACTCCATCTTACTGAGCCAGTACAGAATCTTGGTGTCTTGTTCAACCCTCAATTGTCAATTAAACTCCATATTACATGCATTGCCCGTCCTGCCTTCCCCACCTCCACAAAATTGTCCATCTCTGCTGCTGAAACCCTCATCCTTGTTTTCATTACATCCAGGCTTATCTATTGCTAACTTCCTGCTCACCATATTTCCCAACACTTTTTTTCACAAGCTGCAAATTATTCAGAATTCCGCAGCTCGCGTCCTCTCCCACGCTAAGCTTTGTTAGCCAATTACCCCCACAATTGCCTGACTCCCCATCTCCCAGAGGATAAAGTTCATGATCCTTGTCCTCACCTTTGAAGCCCTCCATGGACTTGCTCCTCCCTACCTATGTAACGTATTAAAGCTTCACCAATCTGTCTGCTTTCTCTGCTCTGCAGGCACTTGCCTTCTTCACAATCCTACCTGCTTTACTATTGGCAATCAAGCCTACAACCTTTATGCCGCAACCCTCTGGAGCTTTATCCTGTACCTCCTATGCCTCACCCCTCCCTTGCCTCCTTTAAGGCACTTCTCAAGACTTTCTTTTCAACCACACCTTTGGTCATCTTCCCTCCTCCCCATACCCCATGACCCTGTAGTGTATATATTTTTCAAATAGTATTAAAACTCAGTGTTAAACAAAATTCAAAATGTTGTCCTTCCTAACTTGTGTATGTTTGCCATAAACAGTCACTACAATTTACAGGACACCTTCCTGACTTGAAAGGGGCTATGGTTATTATTGTCACTATTGTTATTATATTCTGTGGAATAGTGCCTATTGCGTTATAATAATAATACTGCATTTGATATAGTGCCTTATCACTTTGTTGAGATGTCTCAAAGAGCTTCACAGGATATACTGTAAAGTAAAGCATGTATTTTGAGGGTGGAATGTGGCAGGCACTTGCACACAGCCATTTCCCATGAACAACCATGGAGGTGAGCGAAATTTTTTATTTGGGGGATTGTTGGCCAGGACACAAGGGAAACTCCCTTCTCATTTCAAATAGTACCATGGAACCTCGGTTTAACGTCTCATCTGAAGGACAGCATCTCTGACAATGGAACACCCCCCCAGTATTGCAGTATTGCTGTCACTGAGCCAAGCATATCTTTAAAAAATCTTAAAACATCTGTAAAGAGCAGTGTCTTGTTTGTGTACAATAGTGTGCCACAAACAGCCATAAAGTGAATGACTAATTTGTTATTCACAATTTAAATGTAAATTGTTGTTGTAATTGTAATGAATAGATTCAAAAAATAGAATTGGAAAATGATGATTGCAGAATATTCGGTAAATAGTTGAGGATCAGGTGTATTTCACTGCTCTTTTACTCCCCTTAACTTCACACATTAAAAAAAAAATCCAGAACAACATTATGGCTGAATTAGCAATATCCCAGTTTCCATGATCAGCCAGGTACTGAGGCCTCAGGGAAAAGCAGGTTGCACAGCTGAAAGATTGTAAATTGGTATTATGCTTTTCTTGCTGTTGTACAGATCTCACTGTTCCTGTAATATGGCTTTAAAAAAATTCAATGTAATTTTAAAAATAAACATATTTTAGCACCACATCTGAAAAGCTCTCTAATGAATGAAGCCTCTTTGCCTTGCGTTCCCTCTCCCAGGCCAAAACACTCCTCATAAACACATTTTTCAACCATGTTTTCAGTCAACATCCCTAATTCTCGGTCTCCCTAAAATGATTTGGTCACGGTTGTTTGTGGGACACCACTGTGTGCAATTGGCTGCTGCATTTCACCTACAAAATATACAGTCAACTTACTTCACAGCATATTCTGTGAAGTACTTTGAGATGTCTCAACGAGGTGATAAGGTTCTATATCAAATACAAGCATTATTATTATTCCGACATAGGTGTAGATGAAAGATATTATATAATGGCTAGTTACTGAGAAGTTAACAGCTGTTGCTTAAACTCTGCACCTCCAACTGCTTTAGGAATGTGCGTCCGAGCTCTGTGTAGGAAGAGGATTTGCTATGCTGAGCTGTGCTCATGAAGCTTGCAGGGAGTTCCTGGAAACTGCCATCTACCTAGAGAGGACTTAAACATTGACTTTTCAGATGTGAAATGACCATCAAGTAACTATCCTGCTAGTGGGTGGTGGGGGGAGTGTGGACAGGGAAGGTAAACTGAGTTTCCTTAGAGCTGAACTGGCTTCAAGATGACATGATGATAGTACAGCCTGTTTGGCTCATTGGCACACCAATCATTGTGGACAGGGACTTAGACAGATTAAGTGAATGGGCAGATGGAGTTCAATGTAGGGAAGTGCGAGGTCATCCACTATGGACTGAAAAAAGATAAGGCAGAATATTTTCTTAACAGGAAGAAATTAAGAGCTGTGGAGGAGCAAAAAGATTTGGGTGTCTATATCCACAAATCACTAAAAACTAGTTCCCAGGTGCAAAACATAATCAAAAGGCAAATGGAATGTTGGCCTTTATCTCGAGAGGCCTGGAATACAAATGGGGAAGAAATGATGCTTCAGCTGAAAAGAGAGCTAGTCAGTCCCCATCTGGAGACTGTGTTCAGTTTGGGCTCCACACCGCAGGGAAGATATATTGGCCTTGGAAGGGGTGCGCACAGGTTCACCAGAATGTTACCAGGCCGAAAAGATTTAAGTTATGAGGAAAGGCTTGGATTGCATTCCCTTGAGTTTAGAAGATTGAGGGGTGATTTGATAGATGTTTTTAGGATGATAAAGGGATTTGATAGGGTAGATATGGAGAAGCTATTCCCTCTGGTGGGGGGAAATGCAAAACACGGGGACATAACCTTAAAATTAGAACCAGCCCATTTAAGAGTGAAATCAGGAAGCATTTTTTCACTTAAAGGGAAGTAGAAATCTGGAATTCTGTCCCCCAAAAGGTTGTGGATGCTGGATACATCCACACCTTCAAGAATGAGGTTGATAGATTTTTGGTAGGTCATGGTATTAAGGGATACAAACCATCAGCAGTACATATCAACAAACAGCTTTTCTTCCCGCTCTTACACAGTTACCCGTGGGGTACCCCAAGGATCCATCCTTGGCACCCTCCTCTTCCTCATCTATATGCTCCCCCTTGGGGATGTCATTCACAGACATGGGGCACACTTCCACATGTACGCAGATGACACCCAACTATATTTCTCCACCTCACTTTGCGACCCCCAGTCCCCTGATGTTCTGTCAGCCTGCCTGTCAGACACCAGGAGCTGGATGAGCGCGAACTTCCCGCAGCTGAATGTTGACAAGACGGAAGCCATACTTTTTGGCTCTCGATAACGTTTTCAATCACACGACTCTCACCTCATCCACCTTCCTGGCCTGCCCCTAAAACTTTTTGAACCTGTGCGCAACCTAGGCATCAGGTTTGACCCCCAACTGTCCTTCCTCCCCCACATCCGGTCCCTCACCAGCACCGCTTTTTTCTATCTCTGACGGAATGCCCGTCTCCGGCAATATCTCGCCCCAAAAGCCGCGGAAACCCTGGTCCATGTCTTTGTCACTGCACTATTCCAATGCCCTCCTCGCCGGTCTCCCCCTCCACCACAATCTATAAAATCTACCAACTTATTCAAAACTCTGCCGCCAGCATTTTCACCCACACCAAACCTCGCTCCCTCATTACCCCAGTCTTGCCAGACTTCACTGACTCCCTGTCTTGGAGAGTATTGATTTCAAGATCCTCACCCTTGTTTTCAAATCCCTCCACTCCTCTGCACCCTCCTACCTCTCCGACCTCCGCTCTCCTCAAACCAGCCTTCGCTTCACTAGGTCTTGTCTCCTTCTTGTTCCCCGAATCCTCTGCTCCACTATTGGTGGCCATGCCTTCAGCCACTACACCCTAGGCTCTGGAACTCCCTTCACTCAATTTTAGCTCCTGTTAACTGTTTTCTGATGTTCTTCAGCATGCAGATGGTTTCCCCATGTGTGAAACACCTGACTGAGTTTAAAAAAAACTTGAAAAGCTCTCCTGAGTGAGCAGATAAATGATACATATGATTTGCCCATTGTATGTCTTATGCAATCAGAAGCAACAGGAAGGGTCTTACAATGAGAGCTTGGTCTGTTATTCACATGGCCTGATGTTTGGCAAAACAAGTTCAATACAAGACATGATGTATGTATAGGTAATATGAACAGGTAAGTTGTGTACACCATAGATGTGAACAACATTGCAAGGAGGAAGCTGAAAGAGATCCAGTTGTGTTAGCTGACTTATTAATGTGTATTCTGGAGGAATGAGATCAAATGAGCCAAAATACAATTTTCATCTGTTCCAATCTTGTGATATTGTGTATGTCAGCAAGGTGAGCAATATAGAATGTCATCAATGTGCACAATTTCACCTGTTACATCATTACACAATGCCAAAGACAAAACTAAACCTTTTTGGACCATATGTTCAGGAAACAATTTACTGGAAGGAGATGATTTATATTAATATGAATGAACTGTGGAATTGTTTACTTTCATTCCAAAAGTTACCTTGACACTAAATAATCCATCTTCAGTAATTTTGCTATCCAAGCATTCTAGCAATATAAAAGCAATACCCTTTTAAATAAAGAAAAGCTACATGGGCCTATAATGTGTCTGTTTATAAAACACAAGCAGAAAGCCCATTTAACAAACTCTCATCATTGAAAGTAATGAAATCTCATTGGACCCTGACATTTCTATGTTTATAAGAACAGACATAAAACCTGGGCAGAATAGATTTTCTGAATGCATGAACACAAACTAGTATTATAGCCTGAAAGTTTTCATTGACAAACGGGTAAATGATGATTTGGTACCATTATCAAAATTTAGCAGGTAATGAGGAGGCGCTGTCACTGTATTTCATACACAATTAAAGCGTGGCAGCCGCCATAAATCCAACTGTGGAATCTGGAAATGCATGCTCCTTCTTTCCTTCCTACTTCATACTGCTAAAGCATTGCTTCTGTCCTGCCCAACAATTCTCCAAAATCAAATTGATCCGTCACATCATTGGCTATTTGTGGGATCCTGCAGGCACAAAATGGCTGCTGCGTTCGCCTACAAACATGTAGTCACGGCGCTTCATAGTAAAATCCTATATAGTCTATGAGATATCTCAATGACGTGATGAGGCATTGTAACTTTAACATTAAACCAATGGTAGAGTGTGGAATTTAAAGTGTAAACACAATGGACAATCCCCTGTTGGTATCATTGTGGAACAACATATGCAGATTTATGGTGGGGCAGATCAAGGCCCCAAATGAGAAGAGGAAGGTGTGTTACACAGAGTCGTACCATTACGATCGCAGGAACTGGAGCACTAACTGGCCTAGAAATAAACTGCAGAACCTACAGAGAGCAACAGGGTAATGCATTTATATTGTTGTATTGTACGGCTACCAGATATTTCTGTATTATGGTAAAATTGAGTTGAAATCAATGAAAGCAAAAAGATTTGCTGACCGAGAAACCTTAATTAATGGGTATGGGCCTATAGTCATTGAAGCAAAAGAAAGCGTGACTAGTATGTATTGCACTATGCAGATAATATAGGAATTGTACCACAAGGTAAATTAGCATTTTGGTTTACAGGTAGACCTTGCTTAACGTTGCTTCGGTCAATGTTGTTTCATTATCATGTTGCTGATACATAGGGGAACATATATTAATTTAACGTTGTGATGTTCGCTATTACGTTGTTTGCGTGGGTGGAAACTAACTATTTTGGGTAGCGTAGGCATACATAGATACTGAACATGTGGTATTCTTGCGCGGGTTCACTTAACGTCGCTTTGCTTAAAAGTCGCACGTTTGCGAACACAACTGCGACGTTAAGCAAGGATTGAGTGTATACTGATTATGTCACATGTAATGACAATGTAACTAACAATACGTGCGCAGCAAGCAATGTACCACAAACAGCCATGAAGTAAGTGACAAATTTCATTTGGGGGATTGTTGGCCAGGACACCAGGAAAAACCATCAAATTGGCATTCTATCTATTGTTTAGGTGGGCATTTGAGAGTCCATGGCATTAATAGTAATTATTATTCCTATCATATTATTCAAAAATGTCAACAATCTTGGTCAACAATCCCCCAAATTGGTCATTCATTTCATGACGGGGGGATATTTTTGTATGTAAATTGATTGCTAAGTTTGCCTAGCATTTTGAGACATCTTCTTGACACTATATCAAATGCAAAGATAATTTTTATTATATTAGTCTTCATTTTAAATACACTATCAACCCTACTGGCACACAGTCCGATGAAAGTGACTGGATTACCCCTTCATTGGTGAAGAAAAGCCACATCCAGTTTTAGTATTTATTTTGTTGAGGGCATCTCAATTTAACAAAATACTAAAACAAATGCCAGATTTATAGTGTGGAGAAATATCTGTAAAAAGTGGTAATAAAACCACTGAATGGGTTGGTAGTTGAAAAACATTTGAACTAAATGTACTCAGTGATACAGTACTCCAGCTGAAAGCGGGCAATGGATTTACTGCTCCAGAGATCAAGCTCTGTTTGACAAAGAGATGCCTTGGAGGTCACAAAGCCTTTTATTATCTATACGTTCCCTTTGTGGCACCAGTACAGGCCCATATTAGGATGGCTGCTCTATGGTATGTGTGCAGCATATAAGGTTGCGAGTGATAAACCCACTCAACACCTAACACTTCACTTTGGCAGAACACCCTCATTGACTGGAACAACCCTTAATTAGTGAATGCAGGAAGCACAAGAATATCCAGATGGCCAGAGAGCTCTGCCAAGGTATTCAGTCGAATATTTTCTACTTCAAACAGGAGAGGTGATCTGAAGGATAATCAGTTTCTGGGATCCCTGTAGTTATTGTGTAGATCTCGTGGGGACATTAAGGATATGAATCAAATGAACTCAGACGCCTTGACTAGCATGGCAGATGGAATGCCGTAAATCTGGTGGGCACTTCATTATATAGTGTGTCCATCTAATGAGAAAGTGTGGCCATTCCCACTTGCAATTGCTTAGATACTTCTGGGTTACGGACTTGAACGCTGAGATTGATTCCAAGTGATGGGGCATAATTCTGTGGATTACTTCAAGCACCGTAGGCCATACTGCACAAGGCTTCACACAACAGAAAATTATGAATGCATTTCAAACCCCATGTAGGAAGTGCCACATAGGAAGCAAAACGAGTGATTTATTACCATCGCAATGCCATGAAAGCCATTATCAGTCATGTAGTCTGAATGTGTCTCAGCATTTTGGAGGGAGGTGATGCTGTATGCTGTCGTTAAGAAATTCTCTTTTCATTTATCCACTTGTTTTATGCATTTGAGCTATCTTTTGAGGATCCCATGTCACAGTTATCTGCTAGGAATGGTATTCGAGTCACTATAATGCAGCTGGAAAAGCATATAAATAATGGTTAATTTGAGAGCACGTTCAAGTTGTGATAACAGGAGTTCTTGTTCAAAGGAATCCTCCATCGAGGTGGGAGGTCCCCTTTCAAGTTGAGCTGAACATTTTCATAATATACATAATGCACTTGATATCTTTTTGAAAAAAATGAAGTGTGATAATTCCAGACATTAATAGGGCTGTCTCATTTTGCCAACCATGCAGAGCACAATGTGGTGCATTTCATGTCATCCTTTATTAATGCAGCGATTCTTATATTTCCATTAGCAGGTCCAATCTGCAGTGTTTCTCAATAAGAATCCTTCATAACAAATCCTGTTGGAATTCCCATTGATTGGCTCACGCAGGATTTAGAAAACTTCCTGCAAAAATGAGAGAGAAGCGAATAGAGGGGAGGAAGCTTGTGTGGAGTATAAACACTGGGGTGATCTAGTTGGTCTGTTTCCATGCTGTATCATTCTATGTAACTCAGGATATAACGCTGGTGAAAGAGCAATGCTGATAGTCCAGGAAACCAGTTGGAGGTGTTTTTATACGTGCATAAATAATACTTTTATTTGTTGATACTTATTATATTGAAGTGTCTTAAAGTGCATTGCGCAGTGATTTACTTTGAACAGTTACTGTTAACCAAGTTGCATTGATCAGGGAAAAATAAATACAGGTACCAGGGTATCAGAACTCTACTCTCTTCTACAAAGTCATGCAATTGGATTTTTACTTGTATGTTGGGTATACTATACACAAGTATACACAGGGGCATTGAGTACAAAAGTAAAGAAATTATGCCACGCTTATATAAATCATTGGTTAGGCTGCAACTGGACTATTGAGTTCAGTTTGGGGCTCCTCAATCAAGGATATATGCTAAGGTTTCGAGAGGGTACAGAGGAAGTTTATAAGAATGATTCTATGACAACAACAACAACTTTGATTTATATAGCGCCCTCCACGCCGGATGGCGTCTCAGAGCGCTTTGCAATAGCGGATCCTGGGACCGAGCCAGGGGCAGGGGCAGAAAGGTGACCAAAAGCGCGGTCGATTGAAGTTCTACAGTTTTGTGAGATTGGAGAGGCTGGGTCTGTTTTTGTTGGAGCAGAAAAGGTTGATGGGGAACTCATATAAAATCATGAGGGACTCATATAAAATCATGAGGGACTTGTTAGGGTAAATACTGTAGCATGAAATCATTTCTGCTGTCATTGACTGGGAGACAGTAGATGTACAATAACCCTTATTTGACAGTGTGGACACATTCCAAAGAACAGGATAGGATCTGTTTTTATACTATGGGAGGGAAAGAGAGAATGGGGCAAGGTTCCCTCAGGGCCTGTAAGCTCCATCTTGTGGAGGGTTGAAACCTTAGGCAAGTTTCCTTACTCTGTGTGCCTCTATTTACCTAGCAGTAAATGGAAACCCTGTTGTTATTCAATTGGTGGTTCACTTTTCAGGGGGCAATAATGCCTTCAAGACATACTCAATGCACAATTGTTTGTGGGAAATTGCTGTGCTCAATTGGCTGCTGCGTTTCACCCACAAAATATACAGTCAATTCACTTTACCGTACATTCTGTGAATTGCTTTGAGACGTCTCAAAGACATGATGAGGCACTATATCAAATGTAAGGTTTATTCTATAACCACAAGAGAGTAAAGACCTAGAGAGTAGTTGGATGTGGAATGCCCTGCCTAGTAGGGTGGTGGAGATGGAGTCCATTGCAGCTTTCAAGAATAAAATAGACAGGTGTGTTTGAAGAGGTATGTGGATAAAGTGGGTGGTGGGTTTGAAGCAATATTGTTGCTCTGTGAGTGTATGTAGACTCTCTGGGTCAATAGCCTCCTTCTATGCTCTAGATTTCATTGTTTAATGTCCACCTGAATATGGAATTCGGATCTCAGTGTAACGTCATCTGAAGGACAGCAACTTTTCTGATGAAGCACTTAATAAGTACTGCACTGAAGTGTCACCTAGATTACAAACTCCAATCTGAGTGTCAGTCTCAAACCCTCAACCATCTTATTCAGAGTGCTACTGGCTTTTTAGTCTTTGTCAGGGAAAAGTTTTTTCTCAATGGTTAGCACCACTGGTTAGCAGCCAATAGTGTCTTAAATTGGGAATCTTGCCTCAAAGCACATCCATGAGCAGGCCAAACCCACACACAAGACCAGCTGGGAAATTCCCATTCCATGCTGCTGTAAAATATATAAGCAGGTCAACCTGGTATGTCAAAAATCATAACATATACTGTAATAAATATTATGTGTCTGGCTGTGTTATTAGCTTCTTGTGCAATATTGCATAGCAGGTAGCTTCATATCTCCCTTGAGGTAGATTCTTTCCAGTGAAGCTGATAATCCAAAAACTGGAAGAGTGCCCACAGTGCTTCTCAACTTGCCTGAGGAAATGCTAGTTTGTCATTTAAGCACTGTCAGTGTCCCAGCATTTGGATGAAACACCAGGAGATGTCAACCAAGATAACAGTTAAAACGCAGGCAAGATTGTTGGGCTACTGTACGCTTGTGTGGCAATCATGCAGCATCCTTCTTGTTGAGTTAACAGGGGGAAATGAAATGTCATTGGGATGTGTGATTATACAGTGATGCAGACAGTTGCTTCATCAGATCCATGAGAGATAAATAGTTCTAGGAAATGGTTTATGCCCACTGTGTGATTTCATTTGTGAATTCTACGTAATAAAGGTCGCTTTTGATTTTTCACTGTCTGAAGAATTATGTGTCGTTTGGACCCAAAGCTCCAGAGGTGAGTGCAATGCCATGTCATCATCCACTAGATGTAAAATATGTTACTGTTAGTGGCCCTCAAAAGCCAACATTGCTAAATTGTTAAAAATAGAACAGGAGCGCCCAAAATATGATCCAGAGAGAGCTGGATTTAAGTGAAACAGGAATAGGCGGATTCAGTAATGATTAAATAAACCTCTACAGCATGAAAGGAGCTGTAATAACTAGATTGTAGGTTCAAGCTTCACATTATGATTTGAGCTCATCATCTAGGCTGACACTTTATTGCAGTACTGTAGTTGGGAGTAGAAGACAATTAAAAAGGTACCTTTTTTTTACAATCTTTATATCTGACATACGTCTATAAATTTGTAAAATTGCAAAGTGTTTCACAGGAAATTGGGGTTTGGGCAATGCTTGAGTG
The DNA here is from genome assembly GCA_035084275.1 of Hydrolagus colliei. Taxonomy (NCBI): domain Eukaryota; kingdom Metazoa; phylum Chordata; class Chondrichthyes; order Chimaeriformes; family Chimaeridae; genus Hydrolagus; species Hydrolagus colliei. The sequence goes on from CM068743.1 coordinate 49,211,695, forward strand.
CAAAGAGGATTAGTATTACAGTAAACCTCACATAAGTCAGAACAGTTGATCCATACATTTAATATGACAAAATATGAGTTATATCAAACTTACATAGAATATAAACTCTTGAATGGGGCTTGTCCAGATGTATGACTTAGGGGATACATGACTGAAAGCATGGTCAAAGAGTCATGTCTTGATGTACTGAGAGAGTGGAGGGAAGGAGGGAATCAGAGGTACTCCAGAAATGGAACTCCAGAGAGGGTGGCAAAATGGCGATGGGGCAGATGGGGTGTGGGTCATGAAGCAAACTGCGTTTTTTCTGCAAAGGGAATAGCCAGGTTGGTAGGTCACAGAGGTAGGTTGGAGAGGGAGGTGGAATGAAGGACATAGAGAATTTCTTCACTGGAGAAAGAGGGAGCTTTATGTGAGGAAACAGCATATCACATGGTGTCTATCCTCGGTCCTCCCTGCAGTGGCTGATGGAGACTCTGACTGTCTATCCTGACAGTGAACCACAAAATGCTGCCCTCAATTCTCCTTTCTATTCTCTCACTCTTTGTTTCTCTCTCCTCCCACTCTCCTGCTCTCTCTTTCACTGTCCACCCCCAACCCTTTCTAAATTACTCTCTCTGTCATGCACTCTCTTGCATGCCCTCTCTTCTCTCTTATTTAATCATTCTCTCTCCCCCTCTTTACTTCCCCTCTGCTCCCGCTCTCACCCCCTCTTCCTCTTCCCTCCACCTTCACCTCTTCCCCGCTCTCTAGCTCCCCCCCTCCCACCACCACCCCTTTCCTTCTCTCCCCTCACCATACTTTTTCATGAGGCAGATCATGAAGGGAAAGTAAGGAGGGAAGAGTAGAAATTGCTGGAAAAATGAAGTGACAGATTGTCAACACCCAATATTTCCCTGGCATAACAAAAGCAGTGGACTATTATACAGTACTACCACTCCTGGGAGATAGGCAAATCTGATCATTTTGTTTCTTCTGGTGATGTCCTTGAACAGACATAAAATGTGAATCTAACTCTCCAAATCATTCATGCAAAAAGAAGTTTATAAAATATAAAAATCATTTAAAATAGAACGAGATAGATAAATTGAAAATCAAATTCTAATTATTTTTTCCAGCTGGTGAGGATGAACTGAACTACATTTACCATATTGTATCTGCCAGGCATTAGATTTGGAAATGATAATAATAGTAATAATCCTTTTATTTGATACAATGCTTTGACACGTCACAAAATGTCTCCAAAAACTATCAAGAACTGTTTGGACTCATCAACAAATATATTTTGTAATGAGTAAATTAGTCAGTTAATTTGTTTCATTACCCCATAAGGAAAAATACATTGGGGGAAAAAAGCTAAAAGCTTATGTTAGCCTTAATTGATTTTGTATATCAATATATTGCATATCAGGTGTATAAACATGTGAATGAGTTCTCTCTATGGGTTATTTGGGGAATTCTGTTTCACTCTAAAATTCTACCTGACAATTTGGGAATCAAAACCCAGCATTGAGCTCAGTATTGACTCAATAAAAGCTGATTACAAGAGCACAATGCTCACTCAAACGTTGAAATTACACTGCATTTACCCAGGAAGAAAGAAAGTGTTTTTAAGTTTAAAGGCTTAGCACTGTTAACTTATCCAAATTGTTCCATGCAAATAATCGCCTCTAGTGGGGTCAAAACGTAACAATAAAAGAGTTGTTGATCAGATAAAAGTTTCACAGCTCGGCCTCCAATGCCCACAATGTGATTGTTGATCTCAGAAACTTGCCTGAGGTTAGGTTTTTCCATTTAATCTGAGAAAATATGCAAAGGTGAAGCTAAAGAGTCATTTCTCTGAGTGACCCAGATTACTTCAGAACATTGTGGAGCTTCAAGTGATTTTGATACCAATGGTAACATTATAAAAAGAGAGACCAGGAGGGAAACATGGAAAGACACAACCAGACGGGTGAATGAGGTCAGATATACTAAGAGTTCCTGCCTTGAAGTAGAAAGAAAGAACCATGGTGTTAGGAGGGGTGCCAAGCTACACTAATTTTAAAATTTTATTCGCTACCTTTTCTCCAGCATCCTGCTGCGTGACAAGAATTTCATGATCTGACTCCTTTGTAGGCAATAGAATGTTTCCCCACTGGCTACATTGTGCATAATGCAGCAGATTTGGGACTGTGAAGCCCCATCCAAATTGTTCTAACAGCAATAGTGCTGTTTCAATTTACTCTTTGCCAAACGTGATTTATAGATTACACTTGTATTGATTCCTGTTAAGTGTTTGGGGGTATCCTCCCAACATAAAAGACACTATACTAGATGCAAGGATTATTATTAATTGTAGTGTTCCGCAGGCATGGTTGGTGGTTTGACATGAGGGTGAAGTGCCATTACTAAGGCCATAGTTCCAATTCCCACAGAACCACCTGCACAATCTATCTGAACCATGGAACATCTTGGGAATCTGACGGGACCACAAAATATGCAAGTCTTGTGTGAACAGTGGGAAGTGGCTGTCAATGTGCAAAATGCACCTTTTATTCTCCTGCATCCAGCATCCAGGCAGTACCAGCCTTTCCTGTACGTGACGTGGGACATACGGCTGAAACTTGGGATTGCCATCACCCTGTGGACCACTGACCACATATTAGAGTTTCCGCTGTTAACTGTCGTAAAAGCAATATGTAAATTATTGGAAGGTATCAGCAATTCCATTTTCACAACCTAAATGTGCAACTGACACCCTGGGGAGGACAGAGCTTCAGATAAAGCAGAGCCCAAAGCAAATCTTTATTCATAGTCCCTTCTTAATTCCCCAAATGCTAGTTTCTTCTCCGGCAAATTGATTACATCCAAATTTCTGTGTCAAAAATGTACGGTAGATTATTTCCTTTGGCAAAGAGTAAATTTGGTGCCAGAGAAAATATTGTACCATACATTTTTGACAGCAGGGAAATAAATAAAAGAAAATAGATGAGGAGAATACGAAGGCTATAGAGTGCAGTATAAACACTGGCATGCGCCAGTTGGGCTGAATGGCCAGAGTTCCTGCTGTGTCATTCTCGATAATTCTCTGCAAACATAAGTAGACTGTCTTCAAAATGTCCTGCTGTATAAAGAAAGAGACTAATTACCAATGAGCTCCATTTAGCAGTTTTTGAAAATACACATGTCAGAATTCAATTCACAGTTTCAGAAAATCTGTGCTGTATTAGTGGCCAATATTCCAACCTACTCACCAAGCTGGAGGGAACGGGTGGAGGGAAATGTGATGTGATAATTACTGCTCGTGAGAAGATCGTCTGTGATAATTTCCACATCATACGTTCATTACTTTGTCTCCCCTTCCTCCCCACTACCCCCCACCAGCCCCCCCCCTCCCGCCACCACCGCCCCCCCCCCCCTCCCGCCCCCCCCCCCCCCCCCCCCTCACACCACTATAAAGGTTTATTGGTTCTCACCTTGGCTTGAAGGGAAGATTGAACAATGCTTTATCCCATGCAAGTGCTCCTGCTGTGTCTAACAAAGAGATATTGGCAGACATGGAGGAATTTGGGGCAAAGCAGGGAAAGGAAAGGGGGTTTAAGTAATACCACTATAAGAGAAAATAAATTAAATGAAGTATATATGCAAATTACAGCATTCACAACTGTGTATTTTCTTTTCCTTATTTTGAGTACTTATAATAGATTTTCTTCAAAGTGCTCCTACATTTCTGTATGTTTGACTTGGCTCAGCAATAAAAGATTACATGCTAGAAGTGGTTGTGTAAACTGGAGAAGATTATTTGTGCCATTTTAACTTCTGAGTGCCTCCTCTACATGCATATTTTCCTAGTGAAATCTTGGTACTAAATGATCTAACTGTTTCTCTAGGCAGTTATGTGCTTCAAGAACCGTCAAATCACAAGCTAGACTAAATGTGATTGGACACTGTCGCAGTAAATTTAGCTCTCATCTGTTACAGAAAGAACTTGGGTCAAGGGTTACTCTGTGGAGCAAAGTAGCTCTTTTAAGGTTTTTATTTGTTCTAATGGGAAATGATGGTTCAAGTGAATCATTTACAAAGCTTTTCTCGACCGGCGACTCCTGAATTAAAAAAGCTAGCGGGACTCTGTGTTTAAAATGATGATAGCGAGCTTCCCGCTGTCAGGTTGTTAAAGAGATCAGAACACATTGAGGTCTATCATGAGCCATTTTTAGTTGTGCACTTGGATGCAGTGCAGTGATGGTGACAATCATATTGGCTGTTGTCTCGCACCTTCTTAATCCCCTCTGAAATTGATTGACCTGTGCCTTTTCTATGAAGTTGAGCCCCCTGTGAACTTTTCTGTAAGTAGGATTGTCGAGCTATTCATAGATGAGTTTGCTTTATTTTATGATTGGCATATTGTTATTATAGTGGGACGTGATTGAAAAGCGTTCAGATGTGTTTGGCCTCTGCTTGAAAAGATCAGCTTAAATAGCTTTTTTTTGTGCATTCAAAACTGTTTAATAGATTACTCACTTGTGTCAAACATTCATCCTTTGAGAGGACTTATCATGAGAAAATCATTGTAGTTTCTCTGGAGAAACTACAAATATCTCTGGGTGATGCTTTTCTCCTAGTCAGAAAAAGTAAGAGCTGATTAACCATCAGGGGAAATTGGAGCTTCATGGCACATTAATATGTTAAAAATACAAACCTCAATTTTCGACTGGTGCAAATGCCTGATAGCCATTTCTCAATCGCTGAATCTAGCAATTGAAGTAGTTATTTGACATTGAATACAATTAATCCAGGAAATCTACAATTGGCCACCAATGCTGGGACTTTCCGAGTTTGTAACAGTAGTCCGGGCAGGCACAAAGTCCATGGACAGTGTGAAGAGAACTACAGCTTTAACAGATTGTACATAGAATTCTGTGTAAGACAATGGCATCGCGGAATGAGCTTATGCTCCAAATGTAACTGGGGTTACTTTATTTGTGAAGGAGATAGATGAAGTATAGTTTAGGGGTCCCAAATGATTCCCAAGACAAGGAGAAGCGTTGGGCATGTATCCTTACTCCACACGCCTCGGTTTACCTAGCAGTAAGAAAGCAATAATGTTACTTGATGTTGGAAAAAGCACCTTGCAGCAAAAACTGCATCTCCAGCAATACTCCATTTATCACAACCCAACCTGCAAGATCTTGGTCTGACCTGCGATTGGCCTGACTGAAGGAAATTGCGTTTCCCTGCAAGAGATGCAGTTCAAGCCACAAGGTGCTTTTTTTTTGGCAGTGAGAAACTTTCAACCCGAATACAATGATATGAAATGTTCTCAATAGGTACTCTGGAAGTATTAAATACTTTCATATAGTTTATCCACAAAACACACAGTTAATACACATTAGAGTAAATCCTGTGAAACGACTTGAGATGCCTTCCCAATGTGAAACATGCTATATCAAATGCAAGGACTATTTTATTATTACTTATATCTCAGGATTTATTTACGTTTCACAATTGTAATACAGTAGAAGCCCGTTTATCCGGCACCCGCGGGACCTGGCCAATGCCGGTTAAAGCGACTGCCAGATATTCGGGCGGTCCATGGCCGAAAACCCACTACAAAAAAAGTAAAGTTCTTTTAATACACACCATACACACCAGACTAAATAATAACAGATAATAACAGAATATTATATTGGTACTTATTGTTAAAATTACTCTCTTGCGCTTCTCACCTTTACTGATTAAGGTTTACAGTCCAGCGATTCTTTTTTAAATGGAGCCAAGCGGGTGAAAAAAATGGCAGCGCGATATTAAAGTCGCGCGACTTTACTAGCTGCAAGCCGAAGCCCTGGACTCTACTAGCGGCAAACCAAAATACTGCACCTGCGCGACAATGTGGGTCATTGGCTAGCGTTATCGACTTGCCTCTAGTATGACTTTAAAATCATACCCGCTCCATTTTTTTCACCCGCTCCATTTTAAAAAGAATCACTGGACTATAAACCTCAACTGCAACGTCATGGCTTCAAGTGCAGCATCTGCCAGCAAAGGTAAAAAGCGCAAGAGCGTAGTTTTAACAATAAGTACTGATACAATATTCTCTTATTATGTTATTTATCCATTTACAAATGCTCCACTGCTATTGTTCCAGTTTATCGAATGGGGACTTTTTTTGGGACATGCCGGTTATATGGAAGTGCCGGTGCATCAAGTCACGGATAAATGGGCTTCTACTGTACTGTAATAAGCCTTGTACATCTAAGGTCACAGAGTTTGACATTGTGACTTAAGGTATGAAGCAAGCCTAGAAGTTTTCTGTCCAGTCATCTGAGACTGCATGACAAACAACAACAGCAACTTGCATTTATATAGCGTCCTTCACGCAGGGCAACGTCTCGGAGCACTTAGTATAGCTTGTGTATTTTGCATCCAGCCACTCGATGAAGCTGATAAACAACAACAACAAAATTATATTTGTAGAGCCCTTTCATGTCGGGAAGACATCCCAAGGCGCTGAACAGTTGTGGGAGGGGGGGTCAGGGCAATGGTTGGCCAAACAGGGTCACCAAAGAGCAATTCTGAAACTCTGAATGAGACACACTTTACAAAACATGCATGAGGTAAAACACTTGAGGTCAAACCATGGCTAGGAATGCGAAGAAGAAATAAATGTCACAACATACCTGTGTTTGAGGAACAAAAACCATTTCATTTATTCACAAACAATTGTTGTGGTTTGTTTTGTACAAAGAAAGAAAGGTTTGTTCAAGGTGATTTCTTGTTCAAGATCCTAAAGGTTATATATTGCCTGAATCTTAATATGTTTAACATATATCAAAATTATATCATATCTTTGCATAAAGGAGTACAGGCTCAAGTTCAGAAGGGAGAAGGTGAACAACCGGTTGGGATTTAATTATACAAAGATTATGCCACTATTTAGGGAGCCAATGGATGTGATTTTGTTGGTAGATTCCAGGGGGAATTACCTAGCTATTTTCTCAAATTATCAAGCTTAGTAGAGTATGAGGCATGGAGTAGTGTAATATTATATTTTTGTTTGGCTAGCTGGACAGTAATGGCTATTTCTGATCTTAGAAATACTTACGTTCTTTTTCATAGTTTATTCTAGTAGATTGTAAAAGAGGCACATATCATAGAGATGATGCCAGAAAGATTCACTATTCTACCTTGATAGTTCTGACTAATTTTAGAGGCTTCTATTGAGTAGTGAAGTCCTGTAGCTTAATTAGTAGAGCACTTACCTTGCAAGCGAGAGGACCAAGTTTTGATTGCTGAGCAAGGTGAAACATTGGATAAGTTTCTTCACTCCACATACCTCTGTTTACCTAGCAGTAAATAGGAACACAGTTGTGGATTGATTTTCCGGGGGTAATAATCCATTCACAAAAATAAATACTAATAATTATTTCGTCACACAATCCATGACTGCTTGTGGGACATAGCTGTGTGCAATTGCCTGCCTCGTTTTAACCACAAAATATACAGTTAATTCACTTTACCATATATTCGGCAAAGCTCTTTGAGACATCTCGAAGACATGATAAGGTGTCATATCAAATGCAAGGGTTATTTTTGGTCTAAATCATGCAGAAAATAACATACAGTAATAATATTACAGACTTTAATATCATAAAACTGTATTACAATTTGCCTTTTGAGATATCCAAAGATTTATTGCTTTATAAGAATAAATGCATCTTTAATAATATGTATAGCACTGCTAGCCATTTCTATACTATCTGTTGATTCAACACAGTTAGGATGGTGCTGGGGTACATCCCTTATCACTAGCCTTGCATTCGTTCATTGCCGACCAAACATTTTTGAATAGAAAATGCACTTAAACTGTCATGTGATGTCAGAGCCAAAACATTTAATATGTACAGTACAAATGTTCATATGGTATCAACAACAACTTGCATTTATATAGTGCTCTTCATGCAGGATAGGATCTTGCAATGTTGAGAAATGATGCACAGTTTGTAGAATTGCAAATTTGGACTATAATCACAGGTACTTCCTTGCCATGGGCTCCTTACATGGAAACCTAGCAATATTAAAGAAATTCTAGGATGTTTTACCTGACAGTAACTGTTTTGCTACATTTGATATGTGTAATACTTTAGAATATAAAGCATTGCTTTTACCATGTGATTCCAGTTTGTAGCAGATAAGGTAATTTAACATAACAACATTAAATAATGGATTGCTTGGGTAGGGTGTTAACATCTAATACATTGTTCAGCAGTGAAATATAACTAACTTGTTTATGTATATTTTGTGTATGAGTTTATGTTGAGTGGATACTACAAATTATTTTGCAATTATGCAAATACATGAGAAACAAGGCAGTGAGGACTATGGACTCCAGTTTAAATGACACTTGTATACCTTTTTGAAAACGTAGTTGCATTCATAATGTAATTGTCGCTACAGTTGGTATTATAAATGTTTGAAGGGAAAAAAAAGGAAAAAATTCTTGATAGATTTGAACTACGTTGAAAAACAAATCCACCTTCAGCCTTGCTGAAGTTCATCTTTCTTGTTGCCTTTCACACAGTATTTTCCTTGGTTTGTTATACGTTGGTTTATTAACTGCTCACTATGAGATGATTTACTGCTTCACGCTGCCTTCTTCTGATTGGTAACATTTAGCGGAAAATTGTGACTTATTCGCTAATTGGGTGGATTCCTTTTTTAAAGGTCATAACAGCCGACACAGAGAAATCTCATTTGACTACCTTCGAAGTACAGGTAGGGAATATGATTTTTGAGCTCAGTTTTATTTGAAAAACATATCTAGAATGATTCAGAAACTATATTTTAAACAATAATGCCACCTCTGCAATGAAAGGAATTGTGCTTATTGATATCATGGTATTTAACAAGGGGCACCATTTCGCAGTTTAAATTGAATCCCAAGCATTTCTGCAATATACTGTTTTAAATTTTGTTGCATAATGTGAATGCCTCAAACTGCCAGCAGGCTGCATGTTGAGTTTATAGACTGCATCAGAAGAGATGAGTCCTGCACTTAAGAGAATTATTACACACAGTAATGCAAATTGTAACAATGGGGAGCATTGCTAGTGTGGTGTTAAACGATCAGTTAACTATTCAAGTTACTAACATCTGTGATTTCAGTGTTTTCGGGAGAATGTGAAAAGGGAAGAGCGCATTTGTATACATTTAGCAAATTGCACTTTTATCACTGTTAAATGTAATTCTTTTGAAGTCACATAACCATAGCACTCAATTATCTATTTTTCTGGTAGCAACTGTTTTATTTTGGTGGTAACATTTCATTGCCCTGCCCCTTCTCTTCTCTCTGCACTGTCTCCTCTAGCCCCCTGCAGTCTCCATGCCTTCAGGCTGATTGCTCTGCCTCCAGTCTCGATGAATGTGTTTTGGCTGCCACCCCCGATCTGTGCTGCTCTCCCCCCAAATGTCCCCATCCCTGCTTCTTAACCTGCAACACTTCTATTTTGTCCTCCTCTCCCTCCATCCTCCTTACCTCATATCCCCACTTGACCATCTCACAGTCTCCTTCTTCTCCAGGCTGGGAATCCTTCATTGGGCTCACTGTGGCACTTACCATTGACTGTTCAGCAGTAGCCACACTGACTATCCATCTCTCATCGTTGCCGCAAGACTTACCAGCCACAGTCACGGGGACTAACCTCTACTTGTTCATCCACATTTCTATCCTCCCTGTCAATCCACCCCCTCTCGTCTCTCACATTCCTCTGCCAACTGTCCCCACTGTATCGCCCTACAAAATGTCTGCTCCCTTTCCAACATGCCCTCTCCTTCACTGACCTCATTTTTGATGGCAACATTGATATCCTCACCCTCGCAGAAACCTGGATCACTTCAGGCGACACCTACCCTCTGACTGACGCCACACCAGCCGGCTACACTTTCCACCATAGCCCATGACCTAAACACTGTGGTGGTGGTGTGGCTCATCTCCAAGTACTCACTTGCCCTATCCCCCTACTCCTCCTCGGTTCATTCCCCTCCTTTGATAACCTTACTCTCTTCCATCCTTCCAATCTGCCCCTCAAAATCCTCCTCATTTATTGCTCTCCCAAACCCTCCCCCTTTTGACACTGTTGACCACTCTATGCTGCTCCACTGCTCTTCTCTCACCTCAACATTCATTGTTCTGTCCTGCCTGTCAGATATCCAGTCCTGGATGTAAGGTAACTTTCCACACATTTAATACATCTAGGCTTGACCATGCCAACTCCCTGCTTGTCAACCTTTGCAAATCTTCCCACCACAAGCTGCAGATCATCTAGATTTCTGAAGCTCATGTCCTTTCCCGCACTGTGACCGCATCCCTTGCCTGGCTCTGCTGGCTCCCCATTCCCCAGAGGGTAGAGTTCAAAATCCTCTGCCTCACCTTCAAGGCCCTCCATGGTCATGCCCCCTCCTACCTCTGTGGCCTACAAACCCCATATCAACCTGCCATTTCTGTCCACAAAGCCTGCTCCACATTCCCCTCCTCTCGGCCCAGCCTGCCCCACCATCGGCAGTCGGGCTTTCAACCTCTCTACTCCTTCCCTATGGAACTCTATTCCATATTCCCTTTCCCTCATTCCATCCCTTGCCACCTTCAAAGCACTTCTCAAAACCCTCCTTTTCGATGGCACATTTGGCCGTTCTCCTACCCTAACCCTCCCTGCCTTCCATCCACCCTGCCCTACTACCAGCCTGATCCTAAGCCCCTGCTCCAGTCCAAATCCCTGACTGTCCATTCCCTTGGGACATCCTCCCGACATGAAAGGCCTAATTTGTTGTTGTTGATCAGCAATCTGAGGAGAGACCTTAAATGAGACCAGTCATTACTAGTCTGGATGGCACAGGGCCACTCTAGGCAGTGGAGACGAGTACTTTTATCTTCCAAAAAATCAGTTGCAGAATCAAAATTTGTTGTTGGGCCTAATCATACCCATGAGCATTAGTGTGTGAATCCTATGGTTAATGGTAGTTTTCTGTCGCAAGGCAAATCAAATGTGAACTTGATCAATGTACAAATATGATGTAACATGTCTAATAGTAAAACTGCATGTAAAATGCGTTTTGCTCATGTCCCTTGTAATATTTATGGTTTTGCATCAATACTTTTAACTTCTACTCTACGGATGGGGTGAATTCACATCAGACTCTCATCACATCCCAGCTGCTGTAACACCAACAAGGCATCTTAATAAACTGCTACAGGCTTAGAAGTCAACAAGGGCCAGTAGGAAATGTTGTTGCCTTTGGCAGAACCAAAAAACTTACATTATAATTAAAAAATATTCTAGTCCTGTCAAAAATGAAGGCTTGCTGGTCTGTGAGTGACAATGTGGTGGAGCACTGTTAGCCTGGTTGAAGTATCAGGCCACCAAAAGCCTACTGATATTCCATTGTCAAGTACATCACATTGAAGCCGACCCAAAGACTTGCCTCCTCATAAGGAAGATTGTCACTAGTTTGTTATTAGGCATATGACAAGCAAAGACTTTACCCCATGCTCCATAGAGAGGAGGTACCATGAACTTGTTTTTATCTGCATGTTGAACATTTCTACCTACCAGCCTCCTGTCCACAGTCTTGATGCACACCCTTAGCCATTGTGTCTTGAAGCAGTAACTGTCCAGTGCCTTGGGACGTCCTCCTAATGTGAACGGCGCTATACAACTGTAATTTTGTTGTTGTTGTTGATTTCCCTTCCTGAAGGTATGCAGGTCTCAGTATACAAATTAGGGAAATGAAAGAGGCATCAATATATTCACATGTGTTCCTAAACCCAGGTCCCAGGTAACTCATTTCAGTACCTGTCGTGTCAAGTCTCCTAGTTTCCTAATACAACAGCAATCTGCTTTCACCATGGTAGAAGGTTTATTTAAGCACATTTCAACATACCATGTTTACTCAACACAAACTGCTTATTCCAGGTCCTCATGCGAGGGGCCTTGAATAGACATGTCCAGATGCAAGTCCTAGATGTGAACCAGATCCCTTTTTTTCAACACCTGCTTCCTCTTTTACCACAAATCCATCTCCCCATTTGGTTGGTCATTGGCTTCACTAATGGATTGAAAGAAGCCTCGCCTCTGCATATACAAAAGAGTATGGAACCCTAAAAGAGAACTGTTTGGACACATGTCACGAACCTAACCTGCATTGGGGCTTTACTATGATTGAAAAGAGACAAGAATCACCAGAATACCTTCTGTCTTTTCTCAGCATGATCCTGAAGGATAATATCCAAGCAAAACTGTTGATCACCACAACTCTCAGATATCAATATGAATCAACATTTATTTGCCAGAGAGAACGTTGAAGGAGTGGAAGGTGATGATTTTGAATCCAAGGAAAACTCTTTAGTGGTAGGTACTTTCTCAGTATGTCAATCTATGCTCCTAAATATGTTTATGTGTCCAGAGCTGTGTTATACACAAGTTCTTCATTGCACCCATAAATGGGACCAGCGCATTTGTGATATGATACCATAACAATATTTTCTAGTATGGAAATGCATACAGTATGCATTTGTACTGATAATTCTCCTTCTACTCTCTCCACAGCACAGGGCAAATCCAGTAGAGGCTTGAATTTGAGCACGAAACAATGACCGTCACACTTCAAGCGAACACCAGCTCAGAAACATTTACCTGGGGACATGTAATTTATGTTAAGCGCTGGATGAGTCACAAGGCAATGGGGGAAGCTGGTGGAGCAGATGGTAAAGAGCAGCTCATGAGGTTCATGATTCAAATTGAGGAGCATGAGGATCAGGAACACACTTTCAAAAAGGAGACTAAGTACTGCACTAGAGTCCTATTCAAATGCTACTTTTCAAAATTCCTAAGACTTCAGGAGGTGTACTCCAGAAGACATTTAATGCCATCTCCCAAATAAGTAAAGATGGGGAGCATTGGTAGTCTGCAATAGATATTATGCATCCCATTGACTGAGTAAGAGCATCTCCTAGAAAAGTTATAGTCAGAGCCAGTTTTAACTGTGTTAGAGAACTCTCATGGTGAAACCTGCCAGAGAGGCTCAGAAATACCAATACCAATCTGCAGTTCTGCATTTGAGATCAGTGAAGCTTGTGCAACAGATTGCTACCACTGGTGGCATCATGTATCAACATAATCATAGCACCTCTTCAGGTAACTCTGGGTGAGTGACTTATAGACAAGTGGAGCTTTTTCTTTGATTAGGGAGTGTGCGGGTTGGTGCTAGGTACAAGCAGTGGACATTCTGTACCACCCCGGCTCTTCTTTTGGCAAAGTGCACATTCACTAGTTCTACTCCTTCAACAAGCATCGTACACTGCCAGATACTTCCACAACAGCCAAAGGGAAGTTCATGGTGCATGAACACAGTGCAGTGATTGGTTATGCCATTGAACCTTCACTGCAATTGAAATCACTGAGGTGTGGCATAGTTTACTGCAGAAAGAAAATGATTATGTTCTTTCAAAAGGTGATGGGTCAATGATGGAACAACATACAAAGATAAGTTATTGTGATGGCAGCAACATAGAAAACATTCTGAGGGGAAACACTACATCTTAATTATTGTTGAATACGTTTTAGAATAAATGGTGACAATTGTATGAAAGAATTGGATTAGTAAGATTTGTCCACACTTGTCCGGTGGCTCATCTTCTGTTGTGCTTGTCAGGCACAACAGAACTCCATCATCGCTCTGTACTGCTGGTTCTTCAATTGCACAATAATCTCTTAACACAATGTCTGTAGAGTATTATACAGAACAGCAAACAGATTGCTACCTTCAATGTAAAGCAAGCCTCAGTGTAAAGCAAGCCTCAAACCTTTCTTTCAAGGTAGGATACACAGATTGGAAGCAATGTTCCACATATCAAGTTGAAATGCACCTAAGCCGATCACTGGCAATTTGAAAGTTCAGATAAATTGCAAGGAGCTTTAAATATGAAATAAAAATAGGTACATGAAGTTGCCCAGGGAGAGCTAAAAGAGATCTAGGGGTATTAGTTGACCCATTGCTCTGCATATCAAAACAGTGTGTGGTATCATTAAATGAGGCAAACAGGATGCTGGGCTATATTGCCAAACAGTTCAATTCAGATTCCCAGATGTCATGTGGTGCTATAGTCAGGCCACACCTGGAGCACTGCGTGAAACTTTGGTCATCGTGATACAAAGGTACTGGCAAAATCCTGCAGACAATATCCAGGAGAGCAACAAGGATGAGTTCTTTTTTAGAGGAATGAACAATAAGCTAGGGCTCTTCATCTTTGAAAAAAGACATTTCAGTGCGGAACTTATTTCTGCAATCTCACGGTCTGAATAAAGTAATTACTCTTAAATTCTGTTTTAGATTCCCTGTCGCTATTCTGTATTTGTGTCTCCTGGTTGCAGAGTCCCCAACCAATCTAAACAGTCTATTTTTGCAAATCTTATTAAACCCTTTGATAATTGTAAACAACTCTTATGTGGACCCTTTTAAATGTGTCTTCTCTAGCAACAAGTGACCAAGCAGTAACCTATCACCCTGCGTATCATCCCTGTAAACCTACTTTGTACTCTTTCCATTGCTCACAAAGTACACAATCTAGAGCAGTGGTTCGCAAACTTTCTTTGCTGCGACCCTAAATTGGCCACCAACAGGACATCCCAACCCTTAGGCGGCAACTGCGTGACTGAAGTGAAGCTCAGCCAAGACAACATCTCTGTCTCTTGTGGACTCAGCGCAACTCGCTAGTACGGTCTATTATACAAATTGGTCGGCGGTGTTGCCTCTGGCACTTTTCAGCATTAAAAAAGCATTTTCAGCATTAAAAAAGCAACAACAAAAATTTCTGATGACCCTTCGCGACCCTACTGAGGACCCCTGCGACCTTGATTTGGGTTGGGACCCGAGGTTGGGAACCACTGCTCTAGAGTAAGGTTCCAGAAAGTTCATTGAGGTCAATGATAAATTAATCGGAATAATTTGGTGGCAAGAACACCAGAAGAACGTCTTCCTCTTGTCTAATAGTAACAAGATATCTTTAACATTCAACTCAACATGAAAATTGGACCTCAGTTTCACATTTCAGCCAATCTCCAAGAATGTCACAGATCCCAGAATTAGTCTGGAGTGTTACCTTATGAACTCAAGTTCTGATCTGTTGAGGTCAGAGTTCTACCAAGTCAAGTTGACGCACGGTAGATCCAATGTTGTGATATGATTCTACATGTGCCTACAAAGTAAATTAAAAGCATCAGGGAATGTACACAATTGTTTTGATTTATATCTATTATCAACAGACTTATTCAAATTAAAAATATCCTTGTTATCATTTTACACAGCTATGCTGAAAAATATATTAAAAGCATTTCATTAAAACTGAGTGACCCTGTTTATTTGGTAGGTAATCTCCTGACATAACGCAATAAGATAATGCTGTTAACTATCTATCCAAAGCACTTAATAACTGATGTCATCTGGGTAGAAAACCCTTCTCATGGTATTTTATAACTGATTCAAAACAGTAACCAATTGAATACAAAAATATAGGTCTCTGTGTGAGTGGTGTACCCTGTGGATTAAAATAGTTTAGTTATGTGAAATGTAATTTTTCTCAAAGCAATTTTATATTTTTGGTCAACTTTGTATGTATGATTTTTAATGTTCTATTTAATTCCAATTAAAATTAGGTAAGGAAACAATAGCACAAAATTGAACTGTATTTGTATCCTAATGTGTTTAGTACCACAGTAGTTGAATTGGACTATGCTCATTTACATCAATTTAGTGTTTTTCAGTTCAAGTAGGACTTCATTTCTGTTGGGAGTTGATTAGTTTATGCTGTGTAGGTTTCAGTGTACCTTCCATGTGATGGTTTTACCAGGTAAGTTTCTGTCCTGTGCAAAAAAAATTGGCTTAATGTCAGAAACCCTCAATAACACTGAGAATACTTGGGCATATGTAGGTCATGTTTCCTTGATGAACTTTTCATCCCATTAAAGACTAACCAACTTTTTGAAAAGTTGAGAAATCCAGGAAAATGTAGACTAGTTTGATGGAGCGATTGACTTCTTATTGTAGGCTTGTTATGTTTCAAAGTCTTTGGCTTTTGTTATTGACCATTTGTTGGCATTGTCCAGTTTCTGGTACATTATTTTGTAAAGAGACTCCGTCTTTGATGAATCAGAGACTTATGTTCTTTGGTTCTGATCAGCATGGGGGTGCGCAGTGGTTCAATTTGCCTGTGGCTTGGTATAAAGGGACTTTTGTCTTCTGCTGTCCCCTTTAACATTACCGGTTGGAATCTCGCCTGAGGTTCATAAAAAAATCTGCGCCAATTACCATACAGCGTCTGTTGCATTGCATGAGGTCTGATGATCTGAAATATCTTTTCTTCTCCCGAAAAACATTGACTCGTACCATGGTATAATTCAACAGACACCAGCCGCCCACTGGTAACTTGACCCATTGGCTGTTCTTCAGTTGTGAGATTAGACAGCAAGTGTCAGAGAGCTATTTGACCGTGGGAGAGATGACAGCCAAGCCTGAACCTGTCCTCACTTGATGCTCACACATGCACATTTGTTTCAGCACAATCACTCAGAGGTAGGAAACCCTGGCTGATTTCTTCCCCCCTACCTTCCCACCCCCACCATTCCCTTTTCACTAAAACACAGGCTAAATGACACGTCACTACAACCATCCTATCTGGGCTGACATTTCAATATTTACTTTCTT
Organism: Hydrolagus colliei; assembly: GCA_035084275.1. Taxonomy (NCBI): domain Eukaryota; kingdom Metazoa; phylum Chordata; class Chondrichthyes; order Chimaeriformes; family Chimaeridae; genus Hydrolagus; species Hydrolagus colliei. The sequence continues at coordinate 49,228,426 of CM068743.1, forward strand.
TATGCATTGATAAGAGGAAAGGTAAAATGATCATACAGTAGTGGGTGTTTTGGCAACAGCAACCTAGCTCTGTTCACCAATAGGAACATCTAGTACAGAGTCTGTAGTGCCTTTCACTAATGTAAGCTGTTAGCTAATAGAGGTGCTGAATTCAGCTGTCAAGTGTTTTTCTCAGCTATAAATTTAGGCATGACTAATTATTTTTTGTTTATATCAAGGGCTGTATTATAATTTAACAACCATTGATTTTTTTTCATCATTTGATGACTATTCCTGTTCTCAGTACAACTTTTGATATAATGTCAAAGGTACTGTGATTCGAAAATACAGGTAGACCCCGCTTAATAAACGCCCGGTTAACGGAAGTTCACGACAACGAGGGTTTCTATTTGTACCACTTATCTACATAATAAAGACTGTGTTCACTGCAACGAATGTTTACACACTATTTAAATCTCGCGGGCTTCTCATGCGCAGCTTCTCATGGGTAGCGCCTCTCCGGTTGCCCCCGCAACACGCGGTCAGTCTTTAACGTGCCTCAGTTAAGCAGTGCAGTCCCTCCCAAATGGGAGGAGCTTAAGTGGCAGGATGCTTCATGGCTTCGATAATGGTAAGTCGAGGACTATCTGTATTTTATTGTTTATTGTGTATTTACTAACATTTTAATATTTTATTGTTGTATTTAAAGTTGTATAGCCTTCAATAGCAGTTATATCTTCCTTAGGCCTTTGCTAGTACAGGTTGAGCCCGAGCCCAGGTTTGGGTATTTCCGGACTTCGGAACGCCAGAAGCGCGTCATGTGTCCGCAAATGCCTGGGCCCAGGTTGCGATATTTCGGTGCAGTGACTGTGCTCCTGGCCTGGAGCAGGTAGGATTGGTGTTTTTATTCCTGCAATTTTTGTCACATTCTGGATTCCGGAACTCTGGACTTTGGCCGCTCAACCTGTACACAGAAAATGTTAGCGCTAGGAACTGCTAGGAACTAAACTGATTTTAGCGGGGAAGCTCAGGTCGGGGCAACGTTTTGGCTGCGGCTAAATACAGTAATACAGTTAAACTCTTGCGTAACAAAATTTTAGTTTAACAAAGGGTTTTAAAGTCCCTAACCACTTCGTTAAGTGGGGTCTACCTGTACAGTACTGTACTCAATCTGATACAATCTGCTTTGTGAAATGCCATTCAGAGTTCACAGCTCAGTGGCTCTTACTTTATACTGATCATGAAACATTATTCGCTGTGAGCAAAGGGCTATTGTTACAGAATGTCTTTTCACTATTAAATTTCTGGTTCACTTTGTATTGTAATTTTGGTATCACAGTTAGCTTCCAAATAGCTTACATTAACATCCAGGCTACCAAAGAACCTAAACCTTTGCTGTCTCCTGTTGCAGGCAGTCCAGAATTATTTCATTTTCAACCCTGAAGCAGATTTGAACACGTTTTATCAATGTTCAAAGCTCTGCTGGAATCCAGTTCAATCTGTAAATCCAGGCTCGACTATGCCAATGCCCTGCTTGTCGGCCTTCCCAACTCCTCCCTCCCCAGCTGCAGATCATCCAGAACTCTGCGGCCCATGTCCCCTACTGCTCCAAGCTCCGTGACCCCATCTCCGCACATTCTCGCCCGACTCCATTGGCTCCCCATCAACCAGGATTCAATTCAAAAATCCTGATCCTCACCTTGAAAGCCCTCCATGGCCTTGCCCCACCCTACCTTTGCAATCTCCTAACCCCATACCAACTTATCCGCTCCCACCGCTCAGTGGGCTCCAGCCTACTCCATGTCTCCCGACCCACCCACCATCGGTGGGTGAGCCTTCAGCCACTCTGCCCCTAACCTCTGGAATTCCATCCCACAGTCACTCTGGGTTGGCCCCTCCCCAGCCTCAAGACCTTCGACGGTTACCTCGGTCACCCTAAATCCCCTCCTTTCCCTCTACCCTCCCTGATCCCAACCCCAGCTTGGGTCTAAAATATTGTCCAGCGCCAAGGGATGTCTTCCTGACATGAAAGGTGCTTTTCAAATGTAATTTGTTGTTGTTGTTGTAAATGTCTGAGGTGTTATTACCTTTCAAATAAGAAAAGGGACATTCTCCAGTTTTTAAATAACAGTATAAATGGGATAATAATAAATAACAATCCTTGCATTTGTTACAGCTGCTTATCATGTTGGCGAGAACTCCCAACATGCTCTACAGGATATAAAGTGCAATGACTGTGTGTTGTTATAGGTGAATGAAGCTAGCAGCTAATTTGAGGCAAATATGTCCCACAACAACCATGGAGTGAAGGACCAAATTTATCTCAGAATTGTTGGCTTGGACACTAGGAGAAACCCCTCTCTCTTTTCAAAAAGTGCCAAGGGATCTTCACGAGAGTTTGAATAGGCAGATTGAACACCTCACCTGCGACAAAACAACCAACACCCCCACCCCACACCCACCCATCCCCTCAGTACTGTACTGGAGTGTCAGCCCACAACTGTCAGCTCAAAGTCATCACGACATGCTTGCACTCACAACTTTTAGCTACCAACTGAGCTAAATATGATGAAGGAATAGTTTTGTCAGCATAGTGCATAGTTTTAAAAGCAGTGAGGTTGTGTAATTTATACTGATGTGAGGAGAATTCCAAAATTTCTGACTGTTTGGAAACAATACCTTAAATTGCCAGTTTATAATAATAAAAATAATCCTCACATTTGATGTAGAGTTTTTCACATCTTCTAGACGTCTCAAAATGCTTCACAAAATATACTGTATAGTAAATTGACAGTACTTGTGGGTGAAACTCGGCAGCCAATTGCACACAGCAGGTTTGGGGATGAAATCTTTTTCATATGAGATAACACAATGGATTATTCACCCCCTAGATTTTAGCTTTCTCTCCTATCTCCAACTCTACAGCTCCACAAATAAATCAGACTCTGTTAGTTTTTCTCATTGGCAGAGTGCTGTGGTTTTGTGGATTTATTTTCTGCATACACTTCAACCTAGTTCAAACAGGTTTTATTAGTACACTCAATTGGCCTGCAACATTCAAAGGAAAATGACAGAGAAAGGCAAGCTGGCTTGCTGCATCCCCAAGTGATTAGTTCATGAAGTGTAGAAGCAGCCAACAATAATGACCTTATGTGTGAATTCATGCTCATGGGCAACATTTTTCACTTGCCCCAAACAATATTAGCATTTGCACATGCAGCAAAGGAGCATTAGCTTGTAGCAAATCACAGCAGTGAGCCTGTCTCAATGCTCCCTGCAGAAATGCACAGGATAATTTGCTTTGTCCATCCACATTAATATCATAGCTTCAGAGGACCATACAGTATTCTACTCGACTTTTTAAATGCATGTTTTAATACATAGATAACACATCTATATGTATTTTGGCAGTTTTTTGATTGTAGAATTGCCATTTTAATCATTCTCTAGCCAGTGAAATATTCAACCAGGCAGCTTATATCATTGCTTCAACTCTACAACATTTCTACTGTTCTCTCAACATTGGCTATTTCTAAAAAATGTCCACCCCTAGATGTTTAGACCCCACACTTTTCTATTTTTCAGAATATAATTAATTGTATTTTGGAAGAAAGAATAACACAAATAATAACTCAGGCCCACATTCAAGGAATCACCCCCCCCCCCCCCCCCCCACAATCAATTTGGGATCAGATGATAAATGTATGAAAATTATTCTTCCAGAATGAACAACAACAACAAAATTACATTTATAGAGTGCCTTTCACATTGGGAACATCCTAAGCATATATTCCACAATAATATTTTTGCTAGATCTACATTGAAATGGTTTCACTGAATATTTCAGAAATTAAAATTCTTTCAACTCGTTCAATATCATAATACCTTCAGTTCATTTAAATTATGCACTTCGATCCCCTATCCTAATGAAAGGTGTGATATAAATGTAAATAAAGTTGTTTCAAGATCCTGGTCCTTCATTCAAATCCCTTCATGGCCTTGCCCCACCCTATATCCGCAACCTCCAGACCCCCTACTAACCCGCCTGCCCCCTCGGCTCAGCAAGCTCGGCTTGCTCCATGTCTCCCGACTCACCCACCCCACCATTGGCGGGCGATCCTTCAGCCACTCTGCCCCCAATCTCTGGAACACCATCCCGCAGTCCCTCTGCCCTGCCCCTCTCAGGCTTCCTTCAAGTCCCGCCTCAAGACCCTCCTCTTCAATGGCCACTCCAAATCCCTCTGTTTCCCTCCACTCTCCCTGTCCCCAGCTTGGGTCTGAATCAATGACTGTCCAGTGCCTTGTGACGTCCTCCTGACGTGAAAGGCACTATACAAGTGTAATTTTGTTTTTGTTGTTATTGTTGTCTGAATTATAGTAATGATGAGAAGGCAAATTTAAAAGTGGAACGTTTACTCCAAGTTAGACTTAAAGTTGCAATTTGCCCCTTTGCCTGATGACACATCCTTCTTGCAGTGCTTTTATTCTCATCATCTGACTATTGTGTTGCACATTATCGGTGCACTGTTGTTACCGGCCATGCTGTGCTGTTTGTATGGCTTATGTTTCCTCATAGGTTAGGATGCCCATATTTTGTAAACCAAATGCGGGACACATTTAAAAAAAAATTAACTCACCACAATTCTGCCATAGGCAGTTACTGGAGAAATTTGTTGAATTAATAGCTGTATTCCTCTGATTAGTGGATCTGTATTAAAACATTATTGTCCTTGCTTACTTTATTGAACTTAAGACAGGGCAAATTTAATCAGGAACACAATACCTAATCTGGAGATTGTGCCCAGAAATCCAGGACCTAGGGTCACCGTACCATAGGTAGACCTTTCTAAGAACTCTGTTTCTTCATCAACCTTTCACATTGGGCACAGATGGCCTCAGTTTCCATCTTACCGTTTATAGGTATTGATGGAATTTAGAGGGTAAAATAATGCATTCAAATCCTAGAGTTCCATTGGCCTTTTTGTGATGTTATACTTTCTATAATATCATTGTAAAAAAACTTTTAATCGAATTGCAATCTTAGTTCCTATCTATTTCTGGTGTCTGGTATATTATGTTCTTATGAGTAAGGAAAAACTGTTTCCACTGGTGGGTGAATCTGTGACTCGTGGTCACAGATTTAAAATAGTTTCAAAATGAAGCAGAGGGGAGCTGAGGAGAAATGTTTTCACTCAGCGGGTTGTTCGAATCTGGAATGCATTGCCTGAAAAGGTGGTGGAGGCCGATTTGATAACAGCTTTTAAAAGAGAATTAGATCTTTATTTAGGGAGAACAGGTCTGTTAGGTTATGCGGAGAGAGCGGGGCAGTGGGATTGAGTTGTTCTTTTCAAAGAGCCGGCACAGACTAGATAGGCCGAATGGCCTCCTTTTGTGCCATAACATTCTCTGATTCTATTCTATATATGTCCCTGCCTTATAGTTCTGTTTGCAGTTTTACACCAACATTCATTAGATCTTCCACTGTCCTATCGACACCTTTCATTCACCCTTAATTTTATTTACCATCCTTGAGATCAGAGAAGCTTAGAGGAGTGAGGTATAATAGGCTTGACTTCTATTGATAAGGAAGATTTAGACGCAATAAATTATATTCTATTTCACTATACAACACTAGCTCAGATTTCTTAGACTTTGACAATCAAGGGTGATGCTACTCTTTCTTCAAACACAACTTCCATAGGAAGATTTTTTTTAATAAAAAGAAATAAAAAGAAAATGTGCTCTTAAGCAAAATGCCTTAAACCTCAGAACTGATATCTGTGGATGTCATTTCTCCACTTCTAGAAAGGTTAGATTACACGTTGAATACACTCCGCATCTGTTAGTGATCAACATTCGGAATCTGTGTGTGTCAGCTTTCATCCAGGCAAACAGCTGATGAGGAAACTCTGAGACTTTGGGTGACAGCTGCTGGAAGAAGTTCCAGTTCATGAACACATGTCTATACATCTAGGCTTGGAATCCACCTTGATTGATTTGTGAAGTCCTTTTGCTCAGTGGTTAGAGCACTCGCCTTACAAGTGAGAGATCTGTTTTCGCTTCCCAGCCAGGGTGAATCCTTAGGCAAGTTTCCTTACTCTACATGACTAATAATAATCCCTCAAAAAATTAATAAAAAATTGGTCACTTCAATCCACAACTATTTGTGGGATACTGCTATGCACAATTGGCTGCCACATTTCGCCCACATATACACAGTCACTTCACATTACAGTAAATTCTGTGAAGCACTTTGGGAAATCTAGAAGACATGAAAAGCACTATATCAAATGCAAGGTCTATTATTATTAGTAGTATTGGTTTGCAGAGAGGTAAGTAGCTGTTGCTCAAACTCTGCACCTGCGACTGGTGGAACCATCGTTGAAGGGGCAGGGATTTGTGTTTAAGCTATGGACAGGAAGATGGTGGCAATTACTGTCATGCATTTCATGCTGAGCTGTGTTGCCCACCAGGAAGCTTGCAGGGAGATTCTGGTACCTACCATCCAACTATTGAGGGCTCAAACCTTCACTTGTTGGATATGAAATGACCAACTAGTGACTATCCCTCCTGTGGGGAGGAGAGGTAAGCAGGCTCTCCTGGGAGTTGAATTGGCTCAGAGGTGACATGCTTGGCAACAGTATATCAGAATTGAAACCGCTTTAGTAGTCTTGTTAGTTTGGTTCCTGAGCCAGGAGAATGCACAGTATTCCAGGTCAGCACAGATGATGACAGCACAGCCCGCCTGGCTCATCAACAGGACTTGAAAGGACAGACCGGTCAATCGGGGCAGGGAATCCTCCACTTAACTTCTGCATGCCAAAGCCCCAACAAGTAGAGTGGTCCTAGTTGTTCAAGCATTGGGAAAGCTCAGAAGACAGTGCTCTCAATCGCAAGCTAGTTTTAGCTAATTTGTCTCCAGAAGTACCCCTGTAGAACACTCTGGGGATACCCATTTATTGGCTCTAGCCAAGCTGCACTTAATAGTTGGAGTCCCGTAGAATAGTCATTAGTGCTTCAGCAGTGCCGAAGTTCGATTCCAGACTGGATAAAACCTTAGGTAAGAACACAACAACATAAGAATTAGGAGCAGGAGTAGGCCATTCGGCCCCTCGAGCCTGCCCCGCCATTCAATAAGATCATGGCTGATCTAGCTCCACCTACCTGCCTTATCACCATATCCCTTAATCCCTTTATCCATAAGAAATCTATCAATTTCAGTTTTGAATATATTCAAGGACTGAGCATCCACAGCCCTTTGGGGTAGAGAATTCCATAAATTCATTACCCTCTGAGTGAATTTTTTTTTCTCAACTCAGTGTGAAAGAGCTGACCCCGAATTTTCAGACTGTGACCCCTGGTTACAGTTTCTCCAACCAGGGGAAACAGTCTCCCGCTATCTACTCTGTCTTGCCCCTTAATAATCTTATAGGTTTCTATAAGATCACCTCTAATTCTTCTATATTCTAGAGAATTATAGGCCTCAATCTATCCTCATAACTCATTAACCTCATCCCGGGTACCAACCTAGTGAATCTTTAAGTTTAACTAACTCCACACACCTCTGTTTACCTAACAGTAGTAGGACCCTGGTTGTTAGTTGATTGGCGGATTGCTTTCTCGTGGCAATAATCCATATAACAAAAAATAATAATTTGGTCACTTCAATCCACGACTGATTGTGGGACACTGGTGTGCGTGCACTTGGCTGCTGGGATTTGCCCATATACGTATATACAAAATATACATCCAATTAATTTTACAGTATATTCTGTACCTCTCTTTACGATATGTTCAATGATATGAAAGGCTCCAAATCAAATTCAGGATTAATACTATTTAATACTTTCTGGAATGAGATAAGCAGGATGCATCTCTCCACGGAGAGAGTGTCCATTCCAATAAATATCTCTGGAATTTCCATATGTAGTGGGATGCATGGAATGCTCAATCTGGTTTAGATACTCTTGAAGTATAGTGATGGGTTTCTTGATGTGTCAGACACCCGGGTTGACCACAAATGTAAATGAAGGAATCTCTTTCACTTTTGCTGAAGTCAGGAAATATTGTCGTCCTTTTATCTGCTCCTCTGAGATCGAATGCTTTTCAAAGTAAAGGCACTATTCCCAACTACCAATCAGATGGTTGCTTTCAACAATTACTCTATTAACGGGCAACGTCCGTCGAAGTGGCAGTGGCGCAGCAGGTTGTAGGTGGAGTCGTTCCAGGAAGTAATGAAGTAGCTGTGGCATAGAACACATGACTTTTTAGTAGAGGCTAGGAGTAGTAGTAGTATTCATAACTGTGTGAGTCTTCTGTCCAAGGAGCTTAGGGAGTTTGTTAACATTTATATAAAAAAAGAAAACAGATTCTCTATTCAACTAACTGGCTCGAGAAAAATACCTCAAGCTAGTTATAAATGAGCTGGATGTCAGAATTTGTATCTTTTTCTTTTGCATGATTGCAGCCAAAAATCAAGTAAAGAACATTACATTGCATGTGGTTCATTACTTCACAGCTTTCAACTTGGTCTCAGCATACCTGGCAGCCTTTCCAGAGTCTGGGTCAACGTGAAAGCACATCACATTTCCATATTTTCACTCATAAATAAGTGAATAACCATACATTTATATTAAGTCATGCTTGTGAGCTTTTCCCCGAAGGCAAGAGTGACAATCACAAATCTTGAGGCTTGCACCCAGGCACTAAACTGGATTGTAGAAGGGCAATTCCATGTTAACAGAATTACAATTCTGAGAATTTTTCGCCATAATTTTACATGCTATGGATTAGTCTTAAGGTCTAACTTATTACCAAAACTTTTATAAGGTCAGGTGATACCCCTGTTATCATATCAAAATAAAAAATTGGATACCTCTTGCATGTGGAAGGCTCCAAGATCAAAAGAATGTTGGTAATGGAATTAATCAGAAAATTGGATATAATTTTTCCCTCAACTTTCAAAAGAATTTCTATTGAATCAAATTTTCATGCAAACCAATGAAGTTATTGAAAAACGTTTTTCTGTTCCTTGTTAAGTAGACAGTTGTTCACACAAGACATGTAATTTCATAGAGATTTGATAACGTTTAAATTTGCTGTTTTTGTCTTCTCCCATGTGGAATTGCCCAGAAGGCAACTTTTGATCACTGCAATCCCTACTGGAAGTGTATGTGTTCATTTAGAGTTTAGATGAGGTCACTATTGGGCTTGGCTGTGATTTTTCGCAAGATTGATTAATAATCTTTGCATTTGATATAGTGCCTCTCCTGCCTCATTGTGTCATTGAGGTATCTCAAAGTTCTTCACCCCCATTTTAATGTACATTATAGTGACTATTTGAAGCAAGTATTTATAGTAACCAATATTTTGGGAGGATTTTTAAATAGACTTTAAATCTGAATATTTCTTAGTTTAATGTCTTGTCCAAAGGATGGCATGTCCAACACTGAGGTGAACCTCTAGAATTGTATTGGAGTGTCAGCCTAGAATGTGAATTTAAAGTCCTGATGTGCAACTTTTAAAACCACAAGTTGATAGAGGTGAGAGTAGAAGACATAAAAAGTGCTATAATAATAATTAGTTAATGATAGTAATAATTCTTGCATTTGATAAGGCACTTTCCACATCTTCTAGACATCTCAAAGCGCATCATAGAATATAATGTAAAGTGAATTGACTGTATATTCTCTAGGCGAAACGTGGCAGCTAATTGCGCACAGCAGTGTCCCACAAACAATTGTGGTTCAAGGGACCAATTTATTATTAGGGTTTTTTTTCTTGAGGGATTATTATCAGAAATGTGCAGGAAGGAAACTTGCCCAAGGTTCCTCCCTGCCAGGAATCAAACCCAGGTTTCTCACTTGCTAACCACTGAACTACAGGACTCCAGAGAACAACCAAAGAATATTTAAATTTTCTGTCCAATCTAATTATGTAAAAATTAATTCAGTGTCCAATTATTTTCTAATGCTCTTCCTACTGGAATCGGTCTCTCCATGTCCCTGCCCTCTCTCATCTATCTCTGCCCCCTCTTTCTCTGCGCCTGGCCTCTCTCTCTGTGGCCTCTCTCTCTCTCTGTCCCTGGTCTGGCTATTGTCCAGGTGTGAGCCTGGGCTGTGAGTGGAACCAGATCACTTGACTGTAGCGGATGTCACAGCTGAACCTGACATCACCCAGCTGTCACGCACACACGCACAAGTAAAATACGGAGCACCTGCTTAAACCTGGACAAGGAAGGGCTAATTTTTCTTCCCAATCCCACCCAGCTCATAAGTTTAGCATAATAATAATAATCCTTCCATTTGATATAACGCTTTTCACTTTTTCTAGACCTTTCAAAGCACTTCACAGAATATACTGTAAAATGAATTGACTGCATATTTTTGGGTGAAACGCAGCAGCCAATTGCACACTGCTGTATCCCACAAACAGTCGTGGATTGAAATGACCAATTTATTATTATTTTATTTTTTGAGGGATTATTATTAGGCGTGTGGAGTAAGGAAACTTGCTCAAGGTTTTGCCCTGCCTGGAATCGAACCTAGGTCTCTCGCTTGCAAGGTGATTGATCTAACCCTGAGCTACAGTACTCCACATAAATTGGGATATATTAAATGCAAGGATTATTATTACCAACTAATCCAGGCTGGATCTCCTTGCGATATCGTCCGCACTTTCACTTGTGTGAGGTACCATAGGACAACTCATGCTCATTGTATCTCAGAGGCCTCAGAAGAGTAGAGAGAGAGAAAAAAATCATCGAATTAAGAAAAATGCAATACTACAGTAATTGGATTTAATTATTAAGTTACTAAATTAATTGACTGAATAAGGCAGAGACAAAATGTTTTCGTTAATTCAATTGGTAACTGGATTCGAAAAAATACATTGACGTGTTTTTTTACACTATCTGCGTTAAATAATTACTGATTAAACGTAATAAAATTAAATAATTGAATTTGTGGCCACTTTGCATAATTCTTTGAGGTCTGCTCCTATTGAACTTGCACATCCCAAAACTTTCTCTCTCTCCTGCGAATTCTCCTTCTGGATGAGTACAGCTGCTTTCAATGTCAGGAAGATATCTCAACGCCCTTCACAGGATATATTTGGCTCTCCTGCCATTTTGTTTCAGATTGATGGTGATCCGCCCTCCATCTGGTGCTCCCAGGAATTGTCCTCCTAAACCCAACCCCCACAAGATTCCTTCCAATCATATGCTTAGTTACTAGGCTCCAATCTTTCCCTATGTCCCTATATTCCACAGAGTATCTATAAGGCATCAAGTGCTTAAAGAGTCTTTCCCCAAACTTGACATTATAAAAACTAAGACTATTCTGCTCAGCACCTCCTCACCTCAGGGCACTGATAATATCAACCTTCCTGGCTGCTTGTCTTCCTAATTCACAGAGCCTGTGCAGAACCATGTTGTTTTTTGTGACCTACAACTCTCCTTCAAACCTTTCACCTGGACTCTCTACCTATGTAGTGTTGCCTGCCTCTGTCAGTACACACCCCACTACAGCTGAAACCTCCATGCGAGCAGATCTGACTTTTCCAATGTGCTGCTTGCTGGTCTTCCCAGCTCCACTCTGCAGAAAACTTCTACCTCTAACACACCCACATATCCTGTAAAGAGCTTTGGGATGTCCTGCTGAGTTGAAAGGATTTATTAACTGCAGATAATCCTGAACTCCACAGCTTTTATTCTCTCCACACAATGTTTTTCAAACCTGTCACCGCTCATCCATGCCTAGCTCCCTATTACCCATTGGATTGACTTGACAATTTTCATTTTTCAAATGGCTACATGGATTTGCCCCATTCTTTCCCTGGAGTCTTCGGCAGCCTGGCCACTTCCTTGACTCGACAAAATTCTGACCTGCTTGATGGCCTCCACCTCTTTGAGCTCACCATTCACAGGCGATCATTCAACCACTTTGTTGCCACCTGCTGGAATGCATTTCCAGACTTCCTTTGCTGCGCCTCTTCCCTCTCTATTTTCAAAACCCGTCTGAAGACCTATCTTCTTGAATGCACATTCCACCATCTCTGCCCTATCCTCCCTCCAGTAGAGACTCCTACTCTGTCTATGCAAAGCGCATGAGAAAGGCTTTATACAAGTGCAAATTATTCCGATTGTGAAATATATTAATGAGCAAACAAGCATCATAACAATAATAATAGACTTGTTTATGGAATCTCCCTCCTCGTCGGCCTTCCTGGCTCTTACTTCACAAGCTGCAGATCATCCAGAACTCTGCAGCTCATGTCCACACCCACACCAAGCTCTGCGATCACATCACTCCCACTCTCGCCCGGCTCCGCTGGCTCCCCATGCCCCAGAGGATCGAATTCAAGATCCTCGTCCTCACTTTCAAGGCTGTTCTCGGCCTTGACCCCCCTATATCTCTGACCTGCTGTTCTCCTATGAACCTGCCCACGCCCTCCATTTAGTGCGCTCCAGTCTGCTCCATGTCCCCTGCCTGACCCACCCTACCATTAGCGGACGGGCTTTTAGCCTCTTTGGAACTCCATCCCACAGTCTCTTTGCCTCGCTGCCACCCTTGCCTCCTTCAAGGCCGGTCTCAAGACCCTCCACTTCGATCATGCCTTCTGCTGTCCTCCCAATTTTATCTCTCCCCAACTAAGTCTCTCCCGCCCCTTGCCCCTACCCTGTCCCTCTCTCTTGCTTGGGTCCCGACCTGACTGTTCAGCATCTTGGGATGTCCTCCTGACATGAAAGGCTTCTATAAATGTAATTTTGTTGTTGTTGTAATTAGGGAACGGCGATATATCGGTATATTGCTAAAACCCGATATGATTTTCATATCGATATGCCGATATAGACATTTTAAAAATACCGATATATCGAAAAACGGTATATCGAGGTAAAAAAATCGGGATGCGAGCACAATCAACTACAAGACCCAGAATGCTCATCTCTATACACAATGCACAGACCGAGGTGCAAAGCCGCCATCTTGTATTCATAGTCCTCGAATACAATAAACAGGTATGCAAGGGGTGGGGGGAGAGAGACGGCTGTGGGTGGGGGGGGGTGAGGGGGAGAGAGACTGCTGGGGGGGTGGGGGTGAGGGGGAGAGAGACGGCTGGGGGGAGGGGGAGATAGACGGCTGGGGAGGGGAGAGGGTGAGAGAGACGGCTGAGGGGGGGAGACGGCTGGGGGGGGAGGAGAGGGGGAGAGAGATGGCTGGGGGGAGGAGGAGAGGGGGAGAGAGACGGCTGGGGGGAGGGGGAGATAGACGGCTGGGGGGGGGGGAGAGGGGAGAGAGACGGCTGGGGGGGGAGAGTGACGGCGGGGGGGGGGAGAGGGGGAGAGAGACGGCTGGGGGGGGTGGGGAGAGGGGGAGAGAGACGGCTGTGGGGGAGAGGGGGAGAGAGATGGCTGGGGGGGAGAGAAATGGCTGGGGGGGAGAGAAATGGCTGGGGGGGAGAGAAATGGCTGGCGGGGAGAGGGGGAGAGAGATGGCTGGGGGGGAGAGGGGGAGAGAGATGGCTGGGGGGGAGAGGGGGAGAGAGACGGCTGGGGGGGGAGAGGGGGAGAGAGACGGCTGGGGGGGTGGGAGAGGGGGAGAGAGACGGCTGGGGGGGGAGGAGAGGGGGAGAGACGGCTGTGGGGGGGAGGAGAGGGGGAGAGGAGAGGGGAAGAGACGGCTGGAGGGGGGAGGAGAGGGGGAGAGACGGCTGGGGGGGGGGAGTAGAGGGGGAGAGAGACGGCTGGGGGGAGGAGGAGAGGGGGAGAGAGACGGCTGGGGGGAGGGGGAGATAGACGGCTGGGGGGGGAGGAGAGGGGGAGAGACGGCTGTGGGGGGGAGGAGAGGGGGAGAGGAGAGGGGAAGAGACGGCTGGGGGGGGGAGGAGAGGGAGAGAGACGGCTGGGGGGAGGAGGAGAGGGGGAGAGAGACGGCTGGGGGGAGGGGGAGATAGACGGCTGGGGGGGGGAGAGGGGGAGAGATGGCTGGGGGGAGAGAGGGAGAGAGATGGCTGGGGGTGAGAGGGGGAGAGAGACGGCGGTGGGGGGAGAGGGGGAGAGAGACGGCTGGGTGGGGAGGGAGAGAGAGACGGCGAGGGGGAGGAGAGGGGGAGAGAGACGGCTGGGGGGAGGGGGAGAGAGACGGCGGGGGGGGGGAGGAGAGGGGGAGAGAGACGGCTGGGGGGAGGGGGAGAGAGACGGCTGGGGGGGGGGACGGAGAGAGAGACGGCGGGGGGGGGGGGGGGAGGGAGAAAGAGACGGCTGGGGGGGTGATGGGGGAGAGAGACGACGGGCGTGGGGGGTGCGAGAGAGGGACGGCGGGGGGGGGGGGGGAGAGATGGGGTGGATGTGATAATATACAGATAGATAGAGATGGGGGGGGATGTGAGAGAGGAGAGAGGGAGAGAGACAGACAGAAAAACACAGAGATGGAGAGAGTGAGAGACACAGAGAGAGAAATATATTTACCTCCTGAGAAGATAGGCCCCGAATGCGCATACACCCGGAATGTGCGAGCACTCCGATGCGCGCGCGCATGCGCAGTACGAAAAAACTGAAAATATCAGTATTTCGGTATATCTCGATATGAGCCAACCGATATATCCATATCCGGAAAATTCCCATATCGCCGTTCCCTAGTTGTAATAATAATCATCGTATTTGATAGCCTTATCACATCGCCGAGACGTCTGAAAACACTTCATAGGACTTACTGAACAGCGGTACGTGTGTGTTTTATAGGTGATCTGTATTTTGTATTTTATGGAGATTAACAACTGCTCTTCCGCCTCGTGCCTTTATATGGATGATGCACAATGCAGTATCAACAACATGTTCACAATATCAGCAGCAGCTTTGTGGTATCAGTTATTCTGTCTTTTAAGTGTTAAATGTCATGGCTTGTAATAAAGGAATTACAGCCTTGTAATAAAGGAATTACAGCTAATTATAATATTGGGAAATATTAGAAAGAATCATCAGTGAAGGTTGTTTGCAATCAATAAGCTTGGGGAAAGCAAAGGTTTTAAATAAATGAACTTGACTTGAACGTTTTGCAATAAAACTCAATTTATCTAGAAAAAATACATTTAATCCAAAGCTGCAGCTTTTTATCCTGCTGAGTTGTCACTCTCTGGTTCAAAGGAGAATAAGTATTGGAACAAATGAGAATTGTGGTGGCAACAGGTCTTCTGACTTGAGGTTGGCTTATGAAAATCATTTCTCATTAATGATGCTTAATGTTCACAGATAAAGCCATTTTAACACAATGCAGTAACTTGTGGACCCAAATTTCATCTGCTCCTTCGGTTACCAACCTTCAATTCCTACACTTAAACTCACAAACTTCCTCTCTCCACCAGCCTGTCTCACATGTATTGCCTCAAAACCTACCTCTTCGAACCCATCTATGGCCCCCTTCCTTTTCGCTTGGGGTCTAATCCTGGCCCTGTAAAGCCCGATACAAATGCAAATTATCATTGTTGTTGTAAAACCATATTGTCTGAAAATTTAAGGTGGCATAGAGTTTTGGAGAATTTGTAAATGCGGTCTGAATTCAAAGGCTGGTTTTCCGAAGAATTTAAGATAAAATTTTAGAATCTTTCACGATCCACAGTAAATTCAAGAATGTTCTGAAATATTAAGACAATAAGCCCATTTTAATGCTCTTTGTTATAATATAGGTTTGCCTAAACAAAAACATGGATCTACCGCTGGATTCCTGTAGGAAGCACCCTTCATATTTGTAGCATCTCAGGTCACTTTAAAAGGCATTGGAAGTGAGTCTCATCGTGTTTCACAGAATCGTCAGGGAGCCTGAGCTGGGCTTGGGGTTGGTAGGTGCCAAAAAAAGGGGCAGAGAAGTGATCAAAAGAACAATTGAAAAAAAATCTTGAATGCATGCTTTAAAGATGGAGAGGGAGGGGTGAGGTGAAGGGATTTCCACAAGAGTGGGGGCAGCATGGTTGAAATTTCGCTCAACCATTGATGGTCAGACTCACACAAATAGGTTTGGGTGTGTATTGTAAGGCTTTCAACATAAGCTGTTGTTAATCGTTAATCGTGTTTGCCAGTTTTAACTCGAAGTTGGCGATCTGGGAAGCTACTCTGCATGAGGGATGCTATATAAATGCAAGTTGTTAAAGTTACAAGTGCAATTTTGTTGTTGTTGTTGTTATTGTTGTTACATTATTGTTTAAAAATGTGAGAATAGCAGGATCACCTGGTGAAAGATATTATTATTCACTAGGGGTGGGGGGAACAGATTAACTGTCACTAAACATGCTCCCCACTGATCAGATGCTATGAAAACAAGTCACACAGTGAATAACCCATTACATAAAGCCAAAGCCCTTAACTCAACAGTGCACAGTACAGAGAAATATAGGTACCCTGCAGTGATTTTACTGCTGTAATCTTGTTCGAAGGTTTGGATAACTGTAATAAACTGCTAAAGCTTCACTTATGTGACTCAAGACATAATTTGCACATTTTTCATGAGATGGTTGCTGGTAGTTGCTCTCAATTACTGTATTCACAACTCTCTATTATATATAACCTGAACCCAGAAAGAGCTCTTAAATCCTAATAGCTGGTGATCACACCAAGTCTGGACAAAACCTTTTTTTGTGGAGCCACACAGGATAAAACAATCTGAGGGACATGCCTGAGCTTCTTTAGCATTTAACTAGTGAAACAATTTTGTCTTCAAATTTAAGATGGCCCAGAATTGATGGAAATTCTTAATTTGGAGGCTATTTCTGTTCAAGTACTGCAGAAAACTGAGTTCCATATGAAGGCTAAGTTTAAAAAATTTCCACAGTTCCGTGCAATTGGCTGCTGTGTTTCGCCCACAAATATACAGTCAATTCACTTTACAGTAAATTCTGTGAAGCACTTGGGAGACGTCTGGAAGATGTGAAAAGCATGATATCAATCCACAGATCGCATACTCTATGATATCAAACAACTGAGCCTCAACCCTTGGACCACCAGGAGTAAACAAATATACAGTCACCTACCCCAAATTCACATCTCCTCAAAGCTCCTGAGATTCAGAGTTTTATATTAGTATTGTTGGAGTCAAGTGTTAGTTAAAACTCCAAACCTCAACAATCTCTATAAATCACTACTCTCTGCTTTTTATACCCCAAATAACAATTTGGAAACATAAAACTCGTTAACTCCACTATCGTTCAGACCAGAAGACTCCCGACAGGGATATAAAACCCATTTACTGCCAGAATTTAACCCAAAAACCATAAATAAAAAGCACTTAACTAACATTTTGCCCCTTAAGAAAGATAAAAAGATTGGTACATCAATCTTAACACACGTAACATACCATCTAGCTCTGAACACCTGTGACCCTCTCCCTGAACCCGAATATTCACCATATTATCCCTTTACTACCTCACACTGGGGTGCAAACAAGTCTCTGATACTATCAGAGCTGCACAGAATTCAATTTGTTGTGGGTTTTCTTTCTTCAAAAACATTCCTAATAGCTGGTTTTGGGAGAGGGGTAAAAGCACAGAAGGTCCCTTCAATAACATAATAATTAAAGGTCAAACCTGTTCTATAATCTTATAACAATTTGACCATAAACATACAGATTGAATTCTTACTTCAAAACACAGATTAAGGAGTGAGTTATGAGGCAATTTTATTTTTCAGCATCCACTGGACAACTATAATTTTAAATTGGTCTGGAGTCATCATTCAGTGGGGCTACGCTTGTTCACGGTAACAGCACACATTAGAATAATAAATGAAGCAAACATACACACTCCTCTTTTCACTTTACCCTAGTTTTCTTTTCTCTCCTGAAGATGCTGAGTTGTGTTGGATTATGAGTTCATGGGTACATTATCCACATGACCATTCTTAATGCGTGAGCTCTGCAGACTATCAGCAGGTTTTAATCAATAATAGCTTGGATTCATATAAGGGCTAGTGTCTCAAAGCACTCTGAGAAGAAATTCCATCTGGGTCTTTAACAACCACCTCAAGACTTATGTCTTCCACTGCGCTGTTGGTCATCTTCCCCCCTCCACCAATCCATCAACATTTGGACCATTCCAGCCCACCCCAACCTTGGGTGCCCAGTTAGCTGTGTGCATATCCTCCTGACAGGAAAGGCACAACATAAATATAAATGTTTGACATTTTATCGAGTTGTGATTGTATTCATTCACCTTAGAACAGACTGAATTTGGCAAACTTTGAAGTCAACAACATACAATGACAACAAGTTACATTTGTAATGTGTGCTTCATTTTGCGAGGACTTCCCAAGGTGCTGGTGTTTGGAATGAGGGTTTTCTGTTGTTCTGAAAACAAACATTCAAAAAACATGGCTTCAAAGTTAAGGTTGTATTTAAGATTTTGTCAAACTCTTAACATTCTAGATACAGTACAACATAAATAGAGTAAGTCTAGACCCAAGTGGCATTTCTCTTCCCATATGCAAAGTGCATGTTTGTGTGTGTAGGTGCGTGTTTGAGGGACTGAAAATCATAATTAAGTCTGACTCTGCCTCCACCTGTTGTCAATGTATGCTGGTGTTCCAATAGTGATCATGCAGGAACAGAAATAACATCTGTTTATTCTTATTTCTAGCCTACACCTGTAAAGACTATATGTAGCATTCCTAATACCGCACAGAGCAGCAACTGATCTGGGAGATTCTCTTTGATCAGTACCACACTAAACAATGGCTCTCTAAACTGATCCCCATCATCTATGTAAAGAGCTTTGAGATCTTATCCTCTCCAAAAGGTGCTTTATAAATGCAAGTTGTCGTTGAGCCACCAGGACAGGATTTTACTATAGAACCCATTCTGAAACATTTGAATAAGAGATTATCAGCATGAGTGCTTCTACTGGGGTCACGGTAAAAAAAACTGCCCATGTTTAAAGAGTTGTTGTCTTGGTGAAAAAGAACTGCTGTAAACTTTATTCCCATGTCTTTCATGAGGGTGATTCAGCCTGTGCAGTATTGGGGGTGCCATCCTTTGGATGAGACGTTAAACTGATAATTGGGTGCCACGTTTGCTTGCCAATGTACAGCCGCTTTGAGACATCTTGACAATGTGATAAGGCATGATATTAACTGCAAGGATTATTATTTTTATGTGCTAGCAGTGAATGGCTCAAGCTGCCTCTACAGAAGGGAGAGAGTACTGATAGTGACAATCTAGAGCTGCGTTTGCACAAGGGAGAGAGGTAAAAGGAACACAGAGATTTATCTTGGAGAGTCTTGCTGCTTGATCTACTAGATAAAAATAAAAACAATAATAATTATAATGATAATCCTTGTTTTTAATGTAACACTTTTCACATCTTCTTGATGTCTCAAAGCGCTTCGCAGAATATACTGTAAAGTAGATCAACTGTACGCAGGAGTGTCCCGCAAACAGCCGTGGATTGAAAATTACCAATATATTTTTGAGTGATTATTATTAGGCATGTATAGGGAAAGAACAAGGGAGTGGGACTGATTGGCTAACTCTTCCAAAGAGCTGGTATTGTCACAGTGGGCCGAATTCTATTTCACAGGTTTAGAATAAGAGAATATTACAGCATAGAAATAGGCCATTCGGTCCACCAATGGATGCCTTGTAAGTGTGCAGACCACATTTTCAGTATCAGAAATCAACCATTGGCAAATTATGATTTGCAATTGCAGAAGCAGGGAATCAGGCTGCCTATAGTCCTTTTCATTCAGGAGATGTGTGTCATGTGAATCCACAACAACATTTCAATGGGGAGAAATATTGAAGTGTGAAAAGGGGGTACCAAGACAGCGAAGGGAATTGGAATTGGAGTAGAATCATAGAATCATAGAATCATAGAATCATAGAATCATAGAATTTTACGGCACAAAAGGAGGCCATTCGGCCCATCTAGTCTGTGCCGGCTCTTTGAAAAGAGCGATTCAATCCCTCTGCCCTGCCCGCTCCCCATAGCCTAATAGACCCGTTCTCCCTAAATAAAGATCTAATTCCCTTTTAAAAGTTGTTATCGAATCAGCCTCCACCACCTTTTCAGGCAATGAATTCCAGATTCGAACAACTCGCTGAGTGAAAAAATTTCTCCTCAGCTCCCCTCTACTGCGCCTTGAAACTATTTTAAATCTGTGACCACGAGTCACAGATTCACCCACGAGTGGAAATAGTTTTTCTCTATTTGCCCTGTCGAAACCCCTCATGATCTTATAAACCTCTATTAGGTCTCCCCTCAATCTTCTCTGCTCCAGAGAGAATAACCCTAGCCTATCTAGCCTCTCCTCATAGCTGAAGTCCCTCAATCCTGGCACCATCCTAGTAAATCTTCGTTGTACCCTTTCCAATGCCTTCACATCCTTTCTGTAGTGTGGTGACCAGAATTGAACACAGTATTCCAGCTGAGGCCTCACCAAAGTCCTATAGAGGTTAGTCAGCACTTCCTGACTTTTGTACTCTATACCCCTATTTATAAAGCCTAGTATCCCATATGCCTTCTTAACAGCCTTGTCTACCTGTCCTGCCACCTTCAACGAGTCACTAACACAAATCCCCAGGTCTCTCTGTTCCTTTACACCATTTAAAATTGTGCTATCTAGCCTATATTGCCTCCCTTCATTTCTTCTCCCAAAATGCATCACCTCACACTTCTCTGCATTAAACTTCATCTGCCATGTGTCTGCCCACTTTACCAATTTGTCTATATCCTCTTGCAGATGGCTACTATCCTCCTCACTGTTTACTATTCTCCCTAACTTAGTGTCATCTGCAAACTTGGAAACTGTACTCCGTACACCCAAGTCCAGATCATTGATGTAGATTACAAACAGCAATGGTCCCAAAACCGATCCCTGTGGCACACCACTGCTCACTTCCCTCCAATCTGAAAAACAGCCGCTCACTACAACTCTCTGCTTTCTGTCTCGCAGCCAGTTGTGGATCCACGCTGCCACTGTCCCTTTTACGCCATGGGCCTTTAATTTCATAATAAGTCTCTCATGTGGCACTTTGTCAAATGCCTTTTGAAAGTCCATGTAAACTACATCAACTGCGCTACCATTATCCACCCATTCCGTTACCTCATCAAAAAATTCTATCAGATTTGTAAGGCAAGATTTGCCTTTAACAAATCCATGTTGACTGTCCTTTATTAGCCTATATCTTTCTAAGTGAAGATCTACCTTGTCCCTGATTATGGACTCTAGAAGTTTGCCCACTACCGACGTTAGACTGACTGGTCTGTAGTTACCAGGATGTCACTGATGCAAGAGTTAGCATTAGAGTTGCTGAGTCAGAAAATTTATTTGGATCCGTGCACTTAGGTGTTAATAAGGATGCTAAAAATGGCCACCAATCAATATTCATGGGGGACATCAGCCCATTGAAGTAATTTCCTGTGCTTTGCATACTGGTTGCAGGAAGCAGCTTGATGTCACTTTCTTTGCAAAATGAATTCAGCATCACGTTCTACGTATAACTTGCATGCACACTATGCGGAAAGTGAGATCAGCACTGTCAGCAGAGATTGTAGGTACTGAACTGTTTTCCACTGGAACAATGAAGGTTGAGGGGTGACCAGATAGATTCTTTAGGATTATGAGGGGATTTGCAAGAGACAATAGCAGAAAATTATTTCCAGTGGTCAGTGAGTCAGTAACTAAAGGATATCAGTTTAAGAATAGTAAATGAGCAAATGGAGAGGGTAGGATAAATGTTTTCATACACAAAGTAATAAGGAAATGGAATGCCCCTCCAGGATTGTTGGTTGAGACAGAATCCATATTGGCCTTAAAGAGTGAACTAGACAAATACCTTAAAAACATTTAGAACAAAAACTATTTATATAGTGTCCCTCATGCAGGGGAGCATCTCAGAGAAAGAGGTGGTAAATTGGGGGATTGAGGGAGATTGTTTCAGAGTTTCAGGGCGTATTAGCTGAAAGTATGGTTGCAGATGGTGGAACAGATGGAAAGATGGACAAGCAGAAGCCTGGAATCAGTTGAACAGAAGTGACAGGTAGTGGATTGGGGAGTAAACAGATCAAAGAGGTAGCGAGGTACCAAGGCATCGAAGGATTTGAAGACAAGTATCAAGATCTTGAATTCGATTCATTTGGTGATTGAGAGCCAGTGGAGCCTGGCTAGAACTTGTGTGATAGTAGTACAGAATTTACTGTGGGTGAGTATGCAAGCAGTAGCATTCTGAATCAGTTATAGTGTATGGGGAGTGGAGCTGAGGAGACTGGTGAGGAAGGCTTTAGATTTGTCAAAGTGGGAAGTGACCAATGCACGGGAAGATAGAAAGGGCAGGTAAATGGGACTGAAAAGGAGCTCTTGAGAAAGCTGGTGCATGCATGATGGACCAAATTATCTTTGTCCTTGTTGTAAATTTCAATGGTTCTATGTTCACTGCACATGAAGTAACATGATTGGTGCAGAAAGCAAGCCAGCTGGTGTCAGAAGCAGTACAGGTCTGTAGTATGTACAATCATTGTTATGAGTGTAGCCATGCTACCCATAGATATATAATAACAGGGTTGCCCTGTATTTAAAAGCCCCTCTGTAATAAAGAGGTCACTTGACTGTGTACAGCTCCACACGCCACTATAATTACAAAGTGGGTAAATACTGTAATACTTTGAGATGAATATGAAGCTTTGTTCTGTAACGAAAACATTGCCCTTGGTACTCAGATGATTAAATTTCAAATTGACCAGCAGCATTTGTCGGTAATTCACAATTTGTGACAGTGAGATATTCTAAGGTTAAGACTTCATTAACAAAATTGCCGACGGCTGCTGTGTGATACTGCAAATGGAGCATTGGCTGATTTTTGGAGCCCCCACAGTATTGCAGGGTGGCTGCTTTTCTCTTTCTTCTTAATTCTTTAATCAGCGCTCCAAATTAATGACACCAACTCTGGGCGGATGACACCTTCCGCGACTGCTCTTTTCATTTCTTCAATTTGGTTAAATTATTAACCTGTGCCCCACTGAAATTTCTGAAAAGTGTTAAGAAATATTTATTTAAGGGGAACTTTAAATTTGTTTGAATGAAGTGCGTCAATCTTTATAAAAGCTAACATCTTATAAGGGGCAATGGGGTGCTGGGGAGAGAAATCTAATGTGATAGCTATCTCATGGATATCAAATGCGATTGTAATATTATTAAACATGTTGTGCCTTTCACACCTCAAAGCATTTCATAGGATTTACAAAACTGTAGTGACTATGTATTTTGTCCTTCAATGTGCCCTTAATGATAGGTTTGAAACTCATGGAAAATGACATTGCTCACTTGCTGTGCAGATTCAAGGTCCACTTCGAGTTCTAAACTTACTCCTGATTGTAAGAGTCGCAGGCCATCAGATCCCATCTTCTTTTTAATAAAAGTCATTTGCCTGCTGAAGGTGGGGAGCAGATGGGGGGATAAAGCAGGAAGGGTATAGGAAGTATCTGTTGGAGTAGGCTCTTAAAGGATGCCAGAGATCAAATTGTACAAGTCCGTGGAAACATTTGAAGGTGTGAAGAGGGGGAATCTTAAAGTTGATCTGCTGGGGGATAGCAAACCATTAGACCTGTGGAGATAACTGTGAGAAAGGATAGGGGCTATGCAGCTGTGTGTAGTCCAGAGTTTGTGAAGGGAGGAACTGGGAAAGTTGGGGAGTAAAGTGTTGGGAATGTTGCGTTTGGAGGTGACAAAGGCATTGATAAGTGTATGGCCAGATTGCAGGTGAGGTAGTGGCAGACGGGCGATATTGCAGTGATGGAAAAAAGTGAACTTGGTCAGAGCCCAAATATAAGTTTAAAAGGTGCGGTTACGATGTCAAGGTTCTGCACTGTCTCTGTGACTTGGTGGGAGAATCTGGGGAGGTTGATAAAAGTCAGTGCCTTATGATTCATGCGGTGTTGACGGGAGCCAAGCAAGATGACCACAGATTTGTCACCATTGAGTTAGCAAAACTTACAGACCTGGGGTCGAGGGTGGAGACAAAAATTAGAGTTAGCCGTCATCTATGGAATCATCAAACCAGTTATGAAAAAGTTGGAAACTTCACCTTCCTTTCTGACAAAAAATGACCAATGGTGCTTTAGCCAATAACAATACTCGCACTTTATATTTATTGCATCGAAATTTGTCAAAGCGCTTCATGTAATAATTTCAGGCTGAACTGACACCTATCTTTTAATGGTGCATCAGTATCATGCATGTGTAAATACATGTATCTGATGTCCACTTTGCAGGTAGCAACTGTTGTTATTGAAGGCAGAAAATCAGCTAACCTGCACCAGCTCCATGCAATGAACCTACTTCTAAAATTATAGTTTTGATGAAATTGGACTGTTTGCATTTCATACATTTCACTGTAAACAAGCCTAAGAGAGAGAGCATCTTTCATTTCCGTTGTGCTGCATTATACTCTAATACACTTTTTATCTGGTTCTAAAGTGAATATTGTCATGAGAGACAGTGCCTAATGCAAGCTATTAGCATTACAGACAGACACAGGCAATTGCAAATTCTTCCTGAATCAAATTTGAATGTACTTGTGCTGTGTTAGATCTGTGGCAGAGAGATTGAGCTCCAGCTAAATTTACTTACACACGACTGATACTAAAGCAATGTTGCTGTAATTGAAAGATAGGAATCGCTGACCTGCATAAAACTTCTGCAATGATACTCCAAAGCTGTAAATTATGAATGCTTGGACTGTATCTATAGGAAAGACCAGTTGGGAAAGTGGCAGGTTAAATAGCTTGAATAATTTTGTTCTTTTTTCCAGCAATTTTGTTTCCCCCCAAATCTTATCTGCCTGGCTGTGTTTGACACATCATTCCATTTGATGTACACACACCAGTCACCCTGACTTAAGTATGCCCTTTGATGGTGTGTATTGGCTGGTATGTTAACTGTGTGGGTGAGGGTGTGGGTGAGTACAACCAATTATGTCCCCACTTCTAGTTGGGGATCTGTGGAGAACAAACATGAGCAGGAACTTTGCATGATTCCATGATTCCACCCACCGCACCCAACCCCCGCCCCCCCTCCACTTCTAAACCAAGGACATAGAGGCCAGTTGTGGCACTCTGACTGAGATGAGTTCCAGGCTAACTCAGTGTAGACATTCCCGTAACTTTCAGGTCTGTAGTGGTGAACTGAATAGTGTCTTCATCCACTAGGCCATTGGAGGAAAGACTTGAAGATTTCTTTTTCAAAAAATTAAAGGTTCTGGTCACTGATACTGAGTTAACCATTGGATCTTTGCTTGTGATTAATCCATGATTGGTCTTATTTAAGAAATTGAAGCAGGAAGCGTTCTTCTGCTTACTCGCCCCACAGACGTTTGTCAAATAGGGCACCCTGCCCCCAGCAGCCATGCAGTTGGATCCATCTTGGTCTTTGGCATTGCTTTAAACTCATTTGTCAATTAATGAATCCCATTACGAAATAACACCAAATAGTTAATGGAGAGAAGATAACTGGATAAAGCTGTGAAGAAGGCTGATCATAGGTTTTATAACCAAGGGCATAACAAATGTAATCAAAGAAGTGATGACAAAATTATGAAGGGGTTGATAGAGTAAACAGGAAAAAAAAAATTCCACTGATCATTGAGTCAGTAACTAGAGGTCATTGCGTGGATGACGAATGCCTTGATAGGAGCAGTGGTTGAGGCAGAATTCATATCTGCTTTATTTGGGGGAATCAAATAGATATCTTAAAAGATTAATTCTAGGGAAAGTGCAGGTGAATGGGCCTAAAATGGACTGCTCTTTCAAAGAGTCAGCACAGATACAATGGACTGAATGATTTTCTTCTTTGCTGTAAAAGTCTACGTACGGTTCTGTGGTAAAATTGACCTGATAGAATGTCACAGCATGGAGACAGACAATTCAGCCTATCAAGGTTACACTGGTGATGTTCTCCACAGGAGCCACATATAATCACACTCAGCCACTCGCTCTCGATATACTTGAACACTCTTTTTCAAGCATCTTAAGAAATAGCCATTCTTAAGTATGCTGTAAATTCATGACCATGTCATTGTGGCTGTTTCAAAAGTTGGGGTATATTATGAAGTGTTATCATGTGCTCTGATTACAGTGTTATTATTATTATCATTATTGACTCGCTCTGGGTTTGGACCATTGCTGTGGTTGGCATATGTCTTTTCTCTCACAAAGCAATGAAGCTAAACAATGGAATTGAGATCTTGTAGAAAGATACCATTCTGAAATCATTTATATTTAAGTAATGAAATAAGTTTTATGTTGTGAGGAGGCAACTTTTCCACAGTAACTGGGAATTGTCAATTGCATTGCTTACACATTTCTCAATAATCAGGAAGATATGATGGTGATTGTGTGACCACAGCGATTGCTGTGAGCTGAGAAATAATGAACAGTGTCAGCGAGGAAACCAAAATGAAAGTGGAGATGATGGCATGAATGAGTTGTGAACCTAAGATAAATTTATTTGTGGTGTGTACACTGCTAAGCAAAAAAGGATTTGCTCTCAATGAATATTCCTTAAATGCCTCCAATATTTACAATGGAGCTTGATACCATTCTCACCAATGCAATAACGCTGAACAAAATCAATCACTGTGTGTATGGTTCAGACATATGTGCTGCTGCGTGCTGGTAGTGTTGCATTTTATTTCCTGGTTTGGCCTACTTTAGTGCATAGAACTTGATCATGTGCCTTCAATGTAAATGGCCGTGAAATAAGATTATAAAGTACTTTGACCCAATTGTTGCAACGAGGGAGGGCAAGCTTAGTTGCCTTCGACTGACAATGCAGTGGGCTAAACTGAGCGAATCTTGACACATTTTCGGGAAAGCTTTCCCACAAAGCTGAACACATCCTCTGAATTGGTGAGGAAAAGGCTCAATATCCTTGAAAAATCAACGCAGAGGAGGAGAGGTAAGTTCAATGGCACAAAGAGGAATCAGTTCAGAATTGCGTGGAGAGGAAGATATTCATATCTCTCACTAATCTCACTCCAATAGAGGTACAGGTATTTGTTTTCTGTCAGAGCAAATGGAAGGAGTTTGTTGCTACAGCAGGTAGAGCTGATCAAAGACATCTGTTTGTCCTCCATTTCAAACAATAGATCTGTGCAACCATGTTATGATCTTCAGTTGGCATTCAATGCATGACTAGATTGGGCTAACATGTTGGTATAGTCTTCAGGTGCCTGGAAGCTGGAATGTCCAATTATTTTGCAGCTAGTACAGTATGACTGAAGTGACAATTTTCATTGCGTCCCACTTACACTGGCATTTTACTCATAATATATGCTTGGGAGGTTAGCAGAACAATGGCTTGAGACAAGTTGTTGGAAGCTTGAACATTTTTATTTGATAAAATAACAGTCAGACTTGCGTAGCAGAGCCACACACTGCACTAACAACTGGCGTAGCCGATTCTGCTAGTCTCGGGAGGGATGATTCTGCTAGTCTGTGGTTGCTCTTGATCTTCCTCATTCAACAAAACAACAGTCATTCCACAGCTCTTCCTCTATACAGACTCCAGACCATAAAGAACTCATGGAGTCCTGTGGCTTAGTGGTTAGAGCACTTTCCTTGCAAGCGAGACCTAGGTTCAATTCCAGGCAAGGCAAAACCTGTGCAAGTTTCTTTACTCCACACACCTAATAATAATCCCTCAAGAAAAAAACAATAATAAATTCATCATTTCAATCCACAACTGTTTGTGGGACACTGCTGTCCACAATTGGCTGCCGCATTTTGCCCACAACTATGCAGTCAATTCACTTTACAATATATTCTATGAAGCTCTTTGAGACGTTTAGAAGATGTGAAACGTGCTCTATCAAATGCAGAGAATATTATTATTATTAACTCTGAAGTCCTTCCCCTCTTTCACCGTATCCGCCATGAACCTTTCTCCTTCCTCCTCACTCAGCTCCACTGGATTCGCATCCACCTATGTATTGTACTGTATTCAAGATTCTTATCCTCACTTTCAAATGCTACAGCCTCACCCCACACTAGTTTATGATCCCTGCAACCCCACTGATCTGGGCTCTCCCCCCACTCAGCAAACGTTGTCCAACTTAATGTCCCACGACAGCTCTCCCTCACCATTGGTGGGCAAGCTTTCAGCCATTCTGCCTCTGCTCTTTGGCACCTCTCTCCATCCCTCCCTCTCTGCCTTCTTTGACTATGTTTCAAAGTACAAACTACCCTTCCCCCCACACTTCTTCAGTGTGTATCATGAAAGACTCTGTATAAATGTAAAATGCTGTAATATGCTATAATGACTTCATCATTGTATATTGTATATCAAAGGGGATGGCATGAGCGGCAAGGGTTATTATATCATAGCCTTACTTTGTATGTGTGAAGCAAACATTTCTCTATTTTCATATAAACAAAGTGTTTTAAATGTAAAGTCAATGTCACACATGGCGATATGACTGTCTGTCGCCTATCCTGATCCTGGGTTACACCTGTGAGGTATTTTTTAATCTCCTGGCATCAGAGAATCTTTTTACTCTCTCCAATATCAGGAAATCAAAAGAGGCATTATTAATGCGCTTTGCTTTCTTTTTTTTTGCAGACTATTGATTTCCCTGATGTCTGTTTAACTTTAACCAATTGTTTATTTCAACTTCATCACTATTTAATACAAGTTATTTGTTTTCTTTCACCAAATCCTTGGTACCACCGCTGATATGTTCCCACTATGGTCCAGCTCTGTGGGATTATCACCAATAACTTTAGCCCAGATTTTGGCCAGTAATATTTGCTCTGATTCAATCTAGGCTTCTGTTTATAAGTAGTTGTATTAAGACATTTTTGAAATCCTGAAATTTTGCTCACAAAATACACACAGCCATATCACTTCATGGCGTATCATATGAAGTGCTTTAAAGTGTCTTAGCTGTGTGATAAGGTGCTAAATCAAATGCAAAGATTATTATTTATTTATTCCTTTGAATTATGCTGGCACACAAACTGAGAAGCCGTGCATATGACCGCCTTGACTCCGTCAGGAGTCACAGCAAAATGGGACTATGGAATACAATGTACCCTTAAAGGGCATAGTTTTTAAGCCCCCAAAATGTTTTCTCCAAGTTCACTCAGGAAATAGTTGCCTGACTCAATCCGCTCCATGTTGAGGCATTTTGTAAGCTCAGAAATTTTGATTTAAGTTCTCAGAGATTTTGGGAGCAAATTGTTTTTATAAAGTGGGTGTAGGTTCTAACACTATTTAGAAGAGGGCGAGGGTGGGAGGTTGGTGGGGTATTTACAGAATGTGTTTCAAGACAGTTCAAGTTTGACCCCCATGCACAGAAACATCTCTTCTTTTGCATGGTTAGGCCTTACTTTATCTCTTGTTTATTGTGGCATCTTTCTTGGTGGTTTTATTTTTAAACAATGAATCCCGCCCCCACTCCCCCTCCTCTCCTCTCCCTCTCCTGTGGCTTATTATTAGAGATTTCAAGGTGACACTTGCCGAGGGATAGCAGTGATTCCCTTAGAAACCACAGCAAAATGAGACTGTTCACACGATGCACCCATCGCCCTTAACTATTACAAGGTACCGTGCCAGAGCGTGTGACAGTTGTGTCCAATTAGCCTTAAGAGAAGTGATTGTAGGTGATGACCTGCTGCTTCTTACTGGCAGCAGTGTGATCGTGTTCTGGCGCTATCCCTGGCTTCTTGGCTTTCCACCAACCACGTATCAATGATCGCTTTTGACAGGTCGAAGGTAATACCGAAACAGCGTTGCCATGCCTTACAGCACGTGACAGCAGATTACTCACAATCCTGCAAGAGAATTAGGTGCTGTGCACAAGGTGAGATACAATGTGAGTGCGGCTGGCACATGGTGCAGATTTGCATTGAAATGTAATGCAAAATGCGCCAGACAGCAAAACAGGAATTCAGAGAATGGTGTTTAAATGCAGAATTGTGCTCACTTATCTTGGATATAGTATTTCTCTGTTATCAATGGTTTACCTTAATATGACACAGGCATCTTGAATTTCACAGCATGGCTGAAATGGCAGCATCCCAGTAACAAAAGGGATGCTGGATACTGGGAAGCATGTCCAAAATACTCTTGTAGTGAAACAGAAAATGTTTTGACAACTGCATCATCCTACATCACAAGCTCTTTGGAGAGAAACATTGCATATTTAATCTGACATTTATCTCACGGCTTAAAAATGCTGTTCAAATGTAACTTTCAATGACAAGTTTAGGATTGAAAACTCCCTTAGTATGGGAGAGTGGTTTCACTGTTCACAAATGAGCCATCAGTTTTTAGCCACTCTTGTTCTTGGCCATTGAAACAGTTTGAGTACTGCTTCACAACATACCCTCTTGCTTGATACCTAAAGAAATGTCACCAGAATTGAATCCTAATAATATTTATAATTTTGGATTTTGCTCTTTCAGGTCTGGAGGATGTCTCAAGGCGCTTCAAAGGATTTTACTGTAAAGCAGATGAACTGTTGTGGATGAACCCAGCAGCAAATCTTGCACACCGTAATTGGTCTCACAACCAGCCAGAGAGTGAATGACCAATTTTATTGATGGATTGTTGGCAAGGACACTGAGGGGAAACTCTTCTCTTTTCAAATAATTTCATGGGAACTTTAACATCCGCCAGAATAGGCAGATGGGGCTTCAGTTTCATCTGAAGAACCACACCTCTGACAATGCAGTGCACTCCCAGCACTGCACTGCCCTATCGGCATAAATTATATAAATTCCAAGTCCCATCGTGGGACTTCAATGCACACGTTAGAATGCTAAAAACTAAGCTAGGCTAACAACCATTGAGTTTCAGGGGTAAGGGGAGAGAGGGAGCATTTAGTCGCAAATCTGCCATTTAATAAGAACATGTTTTACCCTAGTTTAACCCAGTATTCAATTACCATCTGTGCTAATTGTCATAACACACAGACTATTGTTCTCCCATTTCTCTTTGCTGCCTTGGAATTGTAACATTCAGCTTTCCATCATATACAGCTCCGACTCCAGATTTCTTTTTTGAATACAGCAGCTATTTCTCTTATTCCTGTTTCGAAGGTTTCTGTGCTGGTAGCAGAATTCTTTTTTTTCAAAATGTGAAATGATCCTTGCTTTGTGATTTATTGCTGAGCAACAAAGGCAGAAAATGAGCCTCTGGCAAGGCAGTAGATTTGCAATTCAGTGTTTCTTACTTACCTGTAATTTTATTTTTATATGCATAACATTTTTTTTTTACATTCACTTCATTTACGGAAGACAGAGTTAACACCAGTCGCATAAAGCAGATATGCAGCATTATTTGACTGGATCCCAAACAATAGTAGCAATCCTGACATTTGACATAGTGCTTTCACATTTCAAAATGCTTCATTGGTTTTATAGTAAAATGCAGAAACTGTGCATTTTTTAGGAGAACACTGCACCCTAAACAACTTGCACTGATTTAGCACCCTCCATGCCGGGTAGTGGCGTTTAAATCCAGTTTGCCCATAGCAATGCCTCATAATGTGCCCCAGACATCCATGAAATGAATGACCACCTTTCTTTAAAGGAAGATTGGCCCCATTAGGGAGGAGAAAGTGGTGCCATAGGAAGTTTAATATTCACCTGATTGGGTAGATGGGACCTCATTGTAACGTCTCATCTGAAGAATAATATAATAACAATAATAATAATCCTTGCATTTGATATAGCGCCTCAAAGCGCTTCACAGAATACCCTGTAAAGTGAATTGACTATAGTTCTGGGTGAAACGTGGCAGCCAATTGCAGACAATAGTGTCCCACAAACAGTCGTAGATTGAAATTACCTATTTTATTGTTGTCTTTTTTTTGAGGGATTATTATTAGGCATGTGGGGTAAGGAAACTTGCCCAAGGTTTCACCCTGACCTGCCTGGATTTGAACACGGGCCTCACTCTTGTGAGACGAGTGCTCTAATCACTAAGCTACAGGACTCCACACCTCAGAGGATAACACCTCTGACATTATAGCATTCCCCAGCACTGCACCGGAGTGCCATCTTAAACTATGTGAGTTCAAAGTCTAGAGTTGGTGCTTAATTAAACCCACAATCGTCTGACTCTGAGGTGACTGTGTGGCATGATGTGGGTGTTTTTCTTTTGTCTGATAAATAGTGTGCCTAGTTATTTTTCTCATTTTGTCCACACTGGTGTATTCCTCTCTACTAGAGGCCCGGCCTCCTCCTGCTGAGCTGTGGGTGCACCAAAGCTGGTTCCCTCTGTGTGAGTCTTGGCAACAGGTATCAACAGGCTGCTTGACTAAACACCAAGCCTAAACGCTTCTCATCCAGCTACAACACCTCCAGTAGACAGTGCTATAATAATCCCTAAAAAAAAACAATTGGTCTTTTCAATTCACGACTGTTTGTGGGACACTGTTGTGCATAATTGACTGCCATGTTTCACTCACATATATACAGTCAATTCACTTTATAGTATATTCTGTGAAGCGCTTTGAGACATCTAGAAGACATGAAAAGCGCTATATCAAATGCAAGGATTATTATAAAGGGACCAAGAGCAGACATCCTAACTGGTTTTCCTCTCCCTAACATTGGGAAGGCCAGCATCAGTGACATCTCCCCATGCTATCCTGACCTGTTTATACCAAGGAATGATATAGTTGTGGATGGCCTGTGGTGTCATTTTTTAAAGTCTCAATTCTCTGACCCCCCCTCCTCAATATTGCACAAAACTGCATCATCGGGGAAATGAGTCAGAAACTTCTCCTGTCAATCCCCTTCTAAATAGCTACCATGGTGGTTCACAAGAGTGAGTTGGGTAGACCTACCCTCCAGTTTTTTCCCCCTTTATGAAGAAAGGCATTTTGTATACACTCCCACTGCATAGACCCACTGCATCAAAACAGTGCTTTTTTTTTACCACTTTACCTCCTTTCAAACATCAAATATCAGAGGGTGTGTGGGGAGGTGGGGTCTAACTTTAGCTAAAGAGTATCTTCTCGCCATGCAATGTTTGTTGATTCTGTGAATGCTGAACTTCTATAATTGGTTGTTGGCCTGGTTCTGTTGGATGCATTTTTGCCCCATGATTCAGAAGGTCAAGGGTTCAATGCCCAAATTGGGACTTTGAGCTGACGTAATCTAGGGTGACACTTCAATGCAGGATTTACTGTCAAGTGTCAGTCTGGCTCAGTTCACAGCACTCTTATCTCCGAGTAAAGTGTATTGGGTTCAAGACCAGTATTGGGTTCAAGACCAACATTGGGACTTTAAACTCACAGTCCAGGTCCTGTTTGCTTATTTGGGATTACGTGAAACAACAACAACAAAATTATACTTGTATAGCATCTTTCACATCAGTAGGACATCCCAAGACGCTGGACAGTCATTGTGTCAGACCTGAGGTGGTAACAGAGAGGATGGGGGGAAAGGGGGGGGATTTGGAGTGACCAATGGGATTGTCGAAGGAGGAGTCCAGGGAAGGGGTGAGGCAGAGGGACTGTGGGATGGGGTTCCAGAGGTTGGGGGCAGAGTGGCTAAAGGCTCGCCCGCCAATGGTAGGGAGGCTGGGTCGGGGTCATGGAGCAGGCCGGAGCCTACTGAGTGGAGGGGGCAGGCAGCTTGGTAGGGGGTTAGGAAATCGGGGATGTAGGGTGGCGTGAGGTCATGGAGGGTTTTGAATGTGAAAGATTGTATGCCACGACTCAATGTCTTCTAATAATCTTGTTCTGGCTGTTTCTCATATGAGAATGGTATAAAATGTTGGGTTGCCATAAAATATATGGTGGTTATTACAGAATCAATAGTAAAAGACAGGCTACCCATCACTATGTGGTATACACATTTTCAGTCAAAATAATAGAAATGGGATAGGGCCATTCAGTTTGTCAAACTTATTCCATTATTTTATTAGATTATAGCAGATCTTGCAATTTTTTAACTCTGCCTTGTTTCTATATCTCTTGATACCCTTATCTCCAAAGTATTGTATCTATCAATCTGCCTTTTATGAAAAAAACTCAGTCCATTTTTCATTACAGTTTTCCAGAGCCATCCCCTCCACATTCTCACAATGCTGTGTGTGAAGAAATGTTCTCTAAGTTTTGTTTATCTTACTTTATCTGACTAAATATCAGCAAACAGTTATCTCTTTCCTCTTCTCCCCCCTTCTCCATAATACGTACATTGTTGAGAGAAACTAAGTTGATAAGACTATGTGTGGGATTTTATACTGCCTTGCTCGCACGATTTCAGTATTTTAATATGTGATCATTTATAGTAGTATGAAACAATGTGTTGAGATTCCTATATCGTTAATATTCATGGGATGTGCTTACAATGGATCTTATAAGTTAGAGCAAATGATCAAATCTAAATCCTTCGTGCTATTAAAAAATATTTTATGTCTGGATGCTAGTTGAGATTTATCTCAATGCAATTCCTCAACAAGAAATCCTCCTATAAGAATTTCTTTCAACTCCCTAAAAGTGAGGCTTAGTGCTTAGTTTGTGGAGTCCTGTAGCTAAGTGGTTAGATCATTCGCCTCACTAGCGAGTGACTTGGATTTTTTTCCCAGCAGGGAGAAACCTTGAGAAAATTTATTTCTTACTCCACATGCCTGATAAAAATCCCTCAAAGAAAAAAATCTGATCACCCAATCGACTACTGTTTCGCCCACAAAATATACAGTGAATTCACTTTACAGTTTATTCTGTGAAGCGCTTTGAGACGTCTGGAAGATGTGAAAAGTGCTATATCAAATGCAAGGATTATTATAGTACTGTATACTATCTATGTATACTGTACAGTATATATAAGTCACATCACATTTGGGGGCCTATAACTCAGTGATTAGAGTACTTGCCTTGCAAGCGAGGGACCTGGGTTTGATTCCAGGCAGGTCAGAGCGAAACCTTGGGCAAGTTTCCTTATTCCACATGACTGATAATAATTCTTCAAAAAAAAATGGGTAATTTTCATTCCATGACTGTTTGTGGGACACTGCTGTATGCAATTGGCTGTTGCATTTTACCCACAAATATACAGTGAATTCACTTTACAGTATATTCTGTGAAGTGTTTGGAGACGTCTTGAAGACTTGAAAAGTGCTATATCAAATGCAAGGATTATTATTATTACATACTGTATATGTATCAGTGCTTTGGGACGTCCTCCCAACGTGTAAGGCGCTATATAAGTGCAATTTTGTTGTTGTTGTTGTTGTATATGTGATGTATGTGATGTGATCCCTATTTTGCAACACTTGAACTACCATAATTATGCTACTCTTGTCACTGAGTAGAAAATTGTGGATTCAAGCTCCTGTGTTCATACTTTGACCTTACAATCTGGGCTGGCACTACAATGTAGTGTTGGAGGAGCATTGTGTTATCAGAGTTGCCATCCTTTGAATAAGATGTTACACTGAGGACCCACCTGCCTGTTCAGGTGGATGTTAATGATCTCATGACTACTTGAAAAGAGAAGGAAGTTACGTCTGGTGTCCTTGCTAACAATCCCCCAAATAAAATCTCGAAGACATGATAAGGTGCTACATCAAGTGCCAGGATTATTATTATTAATTTGCTCCATGGCTGCTGCATTTGCCTCAAAAATACACAAACACTACAGCATCTTGTGAAGAGCTTTGAGGCGTGATAAGGCATTATATCAATTACAAGGATTATTATCATTAAGTGTAGTAACTGTGTACAGATAGGCCAATATCTACATAGCAAAGAAGAAATCTAGCAAATGAGACCCATTAATTTGTCAAATCCTTTGTCAGCTGAATGTGTAAGCTGTCTGGCAGCAGCCAACCTTGGCACACATTGATTGGTGCTGGTGATGTATTGCTTTTGGGATCCCATTTCCTGACATCAGGTTGCACTAAAGTGCATTAAAGTACAGCAAAGAAATAATATATCTGGGTCTTATGATGCATGGCATGAGCTACAAGGCAGAAAGATAATTGTCAGTCCTTTAATTGTATGGGTTTTACACTGAAATTAGCCTATTTTTGTGAATCCATGGAAAGGAATAAAATACAGGAAATTTACCAAAAGCGAAGTACTGTTTTGATACTATTTTTGATTAGCTGATACCTAATTAAATCATTAGTCCTAAAATACATGTTCTCAACATTTGTTGCAATGAAATGGTTGCTACCCTTCCTGACTCTCCTCCGCCAATCCTGCCTGTAAACTCCTTGCCCCTCCTACCTGGCCTTTACCCATCCCGTGTACAGACACAATGAACCAAATGGCATTCTTGTATCCTGTAAATTTCTATGTTTATATTATCCTCTAAAATAATTCAAACCTATTCAAACAGAGCTCTCTACCTCCTCATCCTCCTCGACCTACCCGCCACCTTTGATACCGTCGATCACTCAATCCTCCTCCACCACCGCCTCTCCTCCGTCCTCAATCTTCAAGGCTCTGTCCTAGACTGGTTCCGGTCACATTTCTCCCACCACCTTCACTTTGTCTCCTCCTGCTGGTTTTTACTCCAGCTCTCGCACAGTCACATGCAGCGTTCCTCAGGGCTCTGTCTTTGGCCCCCTGCTCTTCATGCTTCCCCTGGGTGACATAATCCGCAGACATGGGGGTAAACTTCCACATGTACTGGATGACACCCAACTCTTCCTATCTATGTCCACCCTCGACTACTGGCGTTCTGACTGCATGTCTGTCCTACATTGAGTCCTGGACGAGGGCCAATTTCCTCCAGCTCAATGTTAACGATGGAGGCCCTCCTGATTGGCTAGCGTTAGCGCCTCCGCACTTCAGGCACTGACAACATCAGCATTCAAGGCTGCTTTCTCTACTTCTCAAAGCCAGTCAGGAATCTAGGCATCTTGTTTGACCCCGAACTGTCCTTCCTCCCTTATATCTGCTCCATGACCGATACAGCCTTCCACCACCTCCGCAATATTGCCAGACTCTGCCGCTACCTCACCCCCCCATGCCGCCGAAACTCTCATTCACGCCTTTATCACTTCCAGGCTCGACTACGGGAACTCTCTCCTCGTAGGCTTTCCTAGCTCATTCCTTCACAGGCTGCGATCATTCAGAACTCTGCAGCTCATGCACTCTCCCGCACCAGGCTCCGTGACCACATCACTGCCATCCTCGCTCATCTCCACTGACTCCCCATCTCCCAGAGGATCGAATTCAAGATCCTCATCCTCACCTTCTAGGTCATTCACGGCCTTGCCCCCACCTATCTCTCCGACTTGCTGTCTTCCTATCAGCCCGCCCATCCCCTCCGCTCAGCAGGCTCTGGCCTGCTCCGCGTCCACCGCCCTAACCGCCCCACCATTGGTGGCTAGGCTTTCAGCCTCTCTGCTCCCACATTGTGGAACTCCATCCCACAATCCCTTTGCCTCACTTCCTCTCTTTCCTCCTTCAAGGCCGTCTTAAGACCTTCCTCTTCGACCATGCCTTCTGCTCACCTCCTAACTCTTCCCCCTCTCCCCCTCCTACTCTCCTTCCCCTACCCCGACCCTTCCCCCCTCTGCTTGGGTCCCGACCTGATTGTTCAGTGCTTTGGGAAGTCCTCCCGACGTGAAAGGCGCTATATAACAACAACAATCAAATTGCATTTTGTTACATTAGAAAATTACATTAATTACATTATTGTTGTTGCCGCCCCCTCCCATCAACGTTCAGTCCATGCCTGAATACCTTTCTCTTCAACCGTACTCTCAAGTTACCTCCCCACCACAGAAACTATCTAGAATTATGTGACATTTGTCTCTCATCCCTGAACTATATGAACTTGACAGAATGCGCAGTGGGAGTTTCAGTTTAAAACAATAATTTTAACTGTATAACCATTCAGGGCTGTTTGATTGTCCAAGTGTAGAATTGGATTTAACTCCAATTGTTTAATCAGCACCTGCTTTATCTTAAATGAAAGGTTAATGTGTTGGAGAATTAGCTGTGCTATACAATCAATCCCTTGTGTTCATTAAAAGTGTTTATCTCATTGCTAATGTGTTGATAGGATTAAATTACACATTAGGCCATTCTGAAATACTCTTGAAGTGCTTGTTTATACATGTAAAGAAATAACCAATTAATATGCATTTCTAATATAATATCGCTATAATGTAATTGGGATAATTGGTAAAACTACATTTTCTATTTGGTGCCGGTGTCTTTCTTGAGCCTTTGGAAGGTCTGCTTTACATGATGAGTTAATCCATCATTCCCACCCTGCATGAATTCTGAACTTGGATGGTTCAGGGTTGCTAATCTTGGCTTCTCAGCAATGAGAACCTTCACAGTGGTGGAGTTTGTTTTTTCTTTTGTGCTTTTACGGTTTAAGTGCCACTTAATCACATTTTGCTATCCTTTTAGACGCCAGGTCTCCTTCACTCTAACATTCCAGTTGGCCTGTATACTCCGCTATAGAGCAGAACTCCACTGTAGCACAATATAGCACCAAACAAGCTTAATATAAAGACAGTCAGCATTATTGATACTGCTCCAATCAAATGAGAGCCCCCAAATTCTCGATATCTTAACCTTAAAGCATTGTCGGAGGTGTCGTCCTTTATTGATACATTCAACTGAGTTCTCATCTACCTGTTCAAGTGGTAGTTAAAGATACAGTACCACTGGTCCTACTTGAAAATTGAAGTGAGTTTCTCCTGGTGTCCTGGCCAACAATTCCTCAGATAAAACTGGTCTGCCCCATTCACCTACAAATACACAGTCACTAAGTACTAATCAGTACGATCCAGTGAAGCATTTGAGGCATCCTCCAAATCAAATGGAAGTATTATTATTGAAGCCATGATCTTAAAACTTAGGATCTTCCAGAATTTTGTAAAACAAATTGCACAGATACGATGAGCTGAGTAGCCTTCTGTAAGACATTGTAAATGTCTATGGTTCTATACTATTGGAGATGCAAAGGGCAACACCTGAAAGAGAAAGGTAGGTTTAGATATTTGTTGACTATCGATTATTATTCAATTCAAATGGAATTGAATTGTAATCCTCCGCTTTGTCAAGTCACTCCCAACTCCAATCCAAAGGCATCATTTAATTACATCTGTTCTAAATATTTAAATAGTTTTAATTATTCCACTTTTGAGAATGGGAGTTAGGGAGCTTTATTGAAAATACAATATTCCCTACCTGAAGTCCTGTGTCTTAGAGGTTAGAGCACTCACTTTGCACGCAAGAGAACGTAGGTGCGATTGCCAGGCAGAGCGAAACGCGAGGCAAGTTTCCTTACTCCATGTGCCATTGTTTACCTGGATGTAAGTGGGAACACGGATGTTAGTCGATTAGCAGATCGCTTTTCCGGGACTAATAATTCCTTAAAAGATAATTTGTCACTTCAATCCACCACTGTTTTTGGGACACTGCGCACTGCTGTGCGAAATTGGCTGCCGCATTTCGCACGCGAAATATACAGTCAATTCACCTAACAGTATATTGTGTGAAATGCTTTGAGACATCTTAAGGCATGATAAGGTGCTCTATCAAATGCAAGGATCATTTTATTGTTATAAGGCACTCTATCAAACGCAAAGTTTATTACTATTACCTGATTTCAGTTGCAAATCCTGTTTGGAGGAGTGGAGGTCCTGTCGAGTACAATCATCAGCAAGGACTAGCAGAGCTGGGCAAATGGCCTATTCCATGCTGTCATGTTCTATTTATAATTCTATGAATGTCAGATTGCAATTGTGTCAAACCAGTGAATTGTAGATCAACAAGCCCTGCACAATCTCTCTATGTCTGTGGTGTAATGTGATGTGGGTATTTGTGAGGTCATTAGAATCACTTTGATAGCCAAACAAAACCAAGGTTCGCTCGCATTCACCCGGCATTCAAGGTTGTATCGTTTCTGACAATCTGTGTTTGTTTTGCTTTTGACTGGGTGGAGCTGAGACATTTCTGTCTTAATCCTACACTCCGTCGGTCATCTGTACTTTTAATCCTTTCTGTCTTGTCTGAAATTCCTATTATTTTGCAATCCTTGAGTTAGCTGCTGAAGCAGAACACAGTATCTCGGTCAGAGCAGAGAAGCACAGCTTTTGGCTTCTGTTTACCCATTTGAGTAGCAATCCATTGCGCTGCCAAAACATCCTTGTTATAGATTGTTTCCATACGTTACCAGGATGCACTAATATACAGTGTCTGTTTCTTTACTTAGCACTTCTTGCGCTCTATCTGTAATCTGTCTGTGACTCTAATCACATTGTATCCCTGGTTTGGTGTCAGTTTAATCTTTTTCACAGTGTGAAGTGACAAGATCAGAATGAGCAGAGGAGCCGAGTTCTTCATCGTTTACACTTCATATTTCAGCAGTTACTGTACTTTGATCCTATTGATTCTCCCATGGAGAGTGAATATTTTAAAAGTTAATTTTTTTCATGAAAACTAAAAGAAAATGAGTGGAAAGTGAATGCTGTTTCTCTCTCTGCTTTCCTGAAGGCGTTTGACTCATTTATCATTCTCGTAGTTCCAGTCAACCTTTGTACCTCATGCACTCAAGCAACCATTATTCATGTAGAAGTCTTGATTGTATGTGTGTGTGTCTGTTTAATCAGCTCCCTGATGCCGTTTGGCTCCAAAACTTCTCAAAGCCAGTTCTCGCTTTGCCCACCGGTTTCTGCATTTGATTAGCGCTAAGTGATTTTAAAAAAAAGTGGTTTGAACAAAGAAATCAACTGCAGGCAAAAATAAACAAAATCAAAATGGGAACTGTTTTTTGAAGGTGCACTGATGAAAATATTCACTTGCATCATGCATCCATCAGCAGTCTCCTGGACTAGTCTGGTTGTTGCATGTTTCAAGCAGAGCATTCAATACTTGCACTGTGTATTGTGTACTGCATTAACTTCTTCAGTTCCAAACATGCACTATGATTTTCATGGATATCATTGTTTCATGGATTTCTCAACTGAATAACTTTAAGAAACATGTTTTGCAAATGAAACAGAGCATTGATACCTGTGGCAAACACTGTGCCTCTGTGCTTCAAGTTAAATTTCCAAAGAGCTGGTGTAATATGGTTTACAGGTTGCATCTCTGAAAGACAAAAGCATCATTTCATCAGTCTGTCCTGCCAATGTCATTTTGCTGTAAGTGCTTTTGGTGGAACTACTGTGTAAATGATTTGTAATGTACTCTATTCTCTGAGTGAAATAAAAACTCAGTAATCTTGTATTTTTATTTAGCTGCAGAAATGCAAATGCAGTCTCTAGAGGACATATCTCACAGTTCATTATTGTCTGTTATTTCTCTTCTTTCTATATGTACAGCTTGGCTTCCCAATACAATTCTTATATAATCTCTTTCAATTTGTTAAACTCGTTATACCCAATTAAATGCTTTTATACCTTAGTACTCCCACTCCACCACAATAATTCTGCTATCTATATTCATTATAAGATAACACCGGCAACTAACTTGCTTATACTGTTATGCTGATGATATATTTGTGCAGAATTAGCCTTACAGTGCTCCATAATTTGAATTCAAATAATACCTACATTTGATATAGTCTTTGCATGTTAAAACGCTCCATAGCTTTTCACAAAATGATTAACGTTAAAATGTACTGACTGATTTTGGCAAGCTTGACGGCTAATCTGCACCAGCAACTTTCCAATAACAACAATGAGATCTACAGCAGCAACATCCCACTGACACAAATTAATCTGTTTTTGGCTGAGAGACAAATGTTAGTGAAATTTCTTTCTCTTTTTTGAACGATATTAACAGAGCAAAAACAAATAGAATTACCTACGTTACTGAGTGTTTGTGTTAGTTTGTGCTACTGAAAAGTTCATTCTGATGGTCTGGAAGCAATGGATGAAATATTTTACACAGCTAATATGGATTCTAAGTCTAGTGGGTACGGAAACCTTTTGACACTTTTTAAATCAGCGACTGAGAAATCACAGTAGCATAGATTCTTCTGGAGTGTGCAATCTCTGCTACAGAGGATACACCCTACTTTGGCTGTGCCCAGAGGACATAAGTGTGGGCTGGGAATAATAATAATAATAATCCTTGCATTTGATATAGTGCTTTTCACGTCTTCTAGATGTCTCAAAGCACTTCAAAGAATATACTGTAAAGTAAATTGACTGTATATTTTGGGGCGAAATGCGGCAGCCAATTGCGCACAGTAGTGTCCCACAAACTGTCGTGGATTGAAATGACCAATTTTTAAAAAAAATTTTAGATGGATTATTATTAGGCGTGTGGAGTAAGGAAACTTGCCCAAGTTTTGCCATGATCTGCCTGGATTCGAAGCACATGTCTCGCACTTGTAAGGTGAGTGCTCTAACCACTAAGCTGCAATGCTTCTACCAACTCGCGTTGAGAAGGTCTGATAGCAGTTTGAGGTTGCTCATGAAACACATTTTAAAAGTGCAACTAGTCAATGTAATAATTAGATTAATTATCGACTGGTCCTCGGATGTGCTGTAGGTGACCTGTTCTTCCAACCTCCCTCTCCTGGGATACCATTTCCAATGATTGAGTCCTGAAGCCAGACACACTACACAATAGATGATAGATTGCGAGACACCATCTTAGGTAAAGACAAAAGTCAAAGTTAAGTGGCGATCCCATGTACCTGTACTGTTGTAGTCCAATGTGTGGCCAGCTTCTGCGCAGAAACATTGGTGGATGATGTTGAGGGCTCCTCCAGCATGCACAGGAAACCAATTGATAATTTAGCACATCAGCACCTGCGTTAATTAATACCTTCACGCATTGCAATTTCCATCACGATAAAATAAGAAATCATCTGTGCATATAGTGCGAGCTAAATTTAAATTCTAAACTGATAAGACAGGCATGCAGGGTTGGCTGTATTGCTCTAGAATGTTGCTTTTCAGCTCACTCTGGTTTCAGTGTAGATTTATTGATGGAGGCCACCGAGATTGAGACTTGTTTTTGAATGAGACCTGCACTTACTTTTGCAAGGTCTCCTGGGTCTATGGCCTCAAACTCTTTATTAGTTTTCTCATTTTCAGATGTCAATTCTTCATCCACCTGCTGGATTGTGTGGTTTGCCTGTCAGGAGCCCAGAACAGTATTTCATGGATGAAATGCTTCTGCATTTTTACGATAGAAGTTTTAACCCAAATGTATCTCAATTTTTTGTATTGAGCAGCTCTGGTTTTCTCTGATTTTTTTTAATCAAAAGCTGGTTGGTGCTGGCACTGGGGCACCAGAGAGATATCAGGACAACACAAAGTTCTGCCTTTCCTGATTGCAGAAAGTCATTAAAACATAGCGGGTTTTTGTACTGAATGTTAATGAAAAAGGCCTGCAGGTTAGGGTTACAATTCACAATGTTTTCATCTCAAGTCCAGTTGTTTGGCTGAACCAGACAAGGGCACATCTGCTTCCTTTGCAGAACCACCAGAAACCTTGCGAACGGTTGTTTTTTTGCAACACGCTGACTGATTTTTTCCTTCTGCAGCTTGAAGGGACATAAGCCAGCAATATGTGGACACCCTGATAGCAAC
Organism: Hydrolagus colliei; assembly: GCA_035084275.1. NCBI lineage: Eukaryota > Metazoa > Chordata > Chondrichthyes > Chimaeriformes > Chimaeridae > Hydrolagus > Hydrolagus colliei. The sequence continues at coordinate 49,271,921 of CM068743.1, forward strand.
ATAAGAGGGCACAAATTCAGGGTTACAATTTCAGAACATGCACAAGGAAGGGAATGTATTGGAACACATTGATTTTTGACATGTTACAAGGATGCACTCAAATGGTTTGAAAGGACACCCATACCTCTCTGGTAATTTTGTGAAATATAATTTGGCTTGTGCCTGTTATAAACATTTTTGTCATTCTTGTGTTTTGATTTGGCAAATTGTTTTTGCTCATTGAGATGAGGGACATCACTGCTGAACACTTTGCTATTGTTAATAGTAAATATTAGCAATTTCTCTGAGCAATACATACAGTAAACCCTCTTATAAGAAGCACTGTTAGGGGGGAATGGGTTCACTTATAAAGTGGACTGGGTGGCTTCCTATGGAAGGCAGGCAGTGTGAGGTATTTTATGATGGAGAGATTTTCTCAGTCCAAGAAAACCGAGCCCTCAAAATAATGCAAAACAGAGTATGAATCATACTTTCCAATGAACGTTAATGTGGAATAAAGTCATATTGTTTGAAAACAATTTGCAATCAAAGTGGTAAATAGTTGAATTATGTGAACACATAATTAAAATCATTTTGCTTTTAAGAATAATTTTTCTTTCTCTCTTTTACATTCTATTCTCTTCTCCACTCAACATGCCATGTACATGGAGTCCTGCAGTTCATTGGGTAGAGCACTCGCCTCACAAGCCAGAGGACCTGTGTTTGATTCCTGGGCAGGGCAAAACGTTGGACAAATTGTCTTACTCCACATGCCTCTGTTTACCTAGCAGTAAGTACCGGTAAGAAAAGTAGGAATCCAATTGTTAGTCAATTGGAGAATAGCTTTTCCGAGGATAATAATCCCTTCAAAAAAATTAATAGATAAATAATAATAATTTTGTGACTAAATTCACGACTGTTTGTGGGCTAGACCTGTGCAAAACTGTCTGCCACATTCTCCCACAAAATATAATTAATTCACTTTATAGTATACTGTTGTGGCACTTTAAGATGTGTCGAAGATGTGATAAAGCGCAATATCAAATGCAACTATTATTATCATTTCATACAAAAGCCTGATTGATACCATTTCATTTTGACTCTGTGACTTTAACCATTCTTTAATGTGACTTGAATACATTCTTGCTGCCTCCATGCAATGGTATTTCAAGACTCTCTGAGCTCAATTTGGAATATCACCCAGTGTAATTCCATAATAAGAAATGAGAGTGATGGAAGTGGAATTTATTCTGGTAACTTTAAGTACATCACAACAACAATGTACAACGGCCTTCACAAAGCGTAGTGTATTGGAGTGCTGAATGGTATAGTTTGATCCTGAATTCACCTCCACCACAGTCCACTTATGGAATTCAGTGCTCAGCTATTTCACCTTTCAACTGCCTTGAAGCACTCTTGTGATCTTTTGTGTTCATTTTGAGGTTTTCGTGCTACTGAAAGAGTTCTTTGTAAACAGTTGTGTCTGGTTGGAGCACTATTTTACAATGCATTTTTGTTTTTTTTAACATCAAAATGTAGAGTGACACAAATGTGTAGGGTATCACAAAATGATAAAATGTAGGATTGTTCAAGCAATTCTCCTGAGGTTTGCAGCTGGATCTTAAAGGTCAGCCACCAAGTGGAGCCCAGGGAAAGATGCTCTTATACTCCATCTAGTGGCTAGTCAAAGAAGGTCATGGCAACTGCATGCATACATCACCTCACGGCTGGATTACGGAAATTCTCTCCTAATCGGCCTCCCCAGCTCCTCCATTCATAGGCTGCAGGCCATCCAAAACTCTGCAGCCCGTGTACTACCCGCCTCCGTGACCACATAACTCCCACCCTCGCCCGTCTCCACTGGCTCCCCATCCTCCAGGGGATCGAATTTAAGATCCTCGTCCTCACCTACAAGGCCTTACACGGCCTTGCCCCACCCTATCTAACCGATCTACTCTCCCCCTACACGCCCTCCCGGACCCTCCGTTCAACAGGACTTGGCCTGCTCCAAGCCCCCCGCCCGAACCGCCCCACCATCGGAGGCCGGGCCTTCAGTTTCTCCGCTCCCACCTTATGGAATGCCATCCCTCAATCCCTCCGTTTCGTCTCTTCCCTTTCCTCTTTCAAGGCCGATTTGAAGACTTTCCTCTTCGATCGTGCCTTTTGTTCCACCCCAAACTCTTTTACCTCCCCTTCGTGTTTCACCCCTTCCCAAACACTCCCCTCCCAGCTCGGATCACACGCCTCTTGTTTAGCGCCTTGGGACGTCCTCCCGACGTGAAAGGCGCTATATAAATGTAAATTGTTGTTGTTGTTGTTGCCTGAGAGGTCACTTGCCCATTCTATAGTATGTACCAGCTATAGTATGAACTGTATGTGTGCATAGTATGTTGTATGGACACAATATGTTTGGAGAGGGAGGAAGGGCTAGAATGTAAAAGAGAAAAAGAAATATAATTCTCTAAAGAAAAATTGATTACATATTTACATATGGATTATAAGTTTATATTTATGTGTATGAATATGTATTCAAATATATTCAACAATGATGAGTTGCACACTTAGTACACACACACTTATGATGAAATTTTGCTCACAAAATGCCCGACAAACAGCCATAAAGCTAATGTGACCATGTGGAGCTCCTGTGGCTTTGTGGTTAGAGCACATGTCTTGCAAGCTGGGGAGATCTGTGTTCGAATCCAGGCAGGTCAGGGCGAAACCTTGGGCAAGTTTCCTTACTCCACACGCCTAATAATAATCCATCCAAAAAAAACACAATAATAAAATTGGTCATTTCAATCCAAGACTGTTTGTGGGACACTACTGTGCGCATTTGGCTGCTGCATTTTGCCCACAAATATACAGTCAATTCACTTTACAGTATATTCTGTGAAGCGCTTTGGGACGTCGATAAGATGTGAAAGGCGCTATATCAAATGCAATGATTATTATTATTATTTTATATGTATGTCAAGTAAAAAATATATTCAACTATCTATCACCTTGATCACAAAAGGTTTTCTAACAATATGACTTTATTCAATTTTTGGAATCAGTGCCTTCTAACACAGTAATACTCTGAAATCCAGGACAGCGAGACAGGTAATTGAAAAGGGAACACTTGTCTCTAGGACAGGCAAAATAATCAATTCACCGCCCAAGGTAATTGATATTTGTCCAGGATTGATCCTGATAGCAACTATACAGTTTTCATTTTTCATTATTCCTTCACTGCTCTGGTCTTATTGCTCTTGAATATGTTTTTTTCTTTATTTCTTTCTTTCTACATTTTAGTACATTTTATGCCCTTTTATTTTACCACATTTTAGCGTGCTACAGGCCAGATATTTTTCATGATTTTAGCCTATAGACTTAGGTCTTCATATGTATAAAAAACAAGACTAATATTGGGCAGATACCAATTATTTGTATCAATCCTCATTCGTGAGAAGTGAATTGGCAAGTTGCATACACTAGCAAAGGCCAACCTTTGGAATCTGCTAACAATATACACTGTCTTGATTGGTTGCATATTTCTTGCAAGAAAAGATTCAATCAAGTGGATTGAATAACACTTAGCATTTTGAGACGATGGGATAAAATGCTATATCAGATAATTCCCCAACAAAACATATAATACTGTAATTATTTGATCACTCGATCCAAGATTGTTTTTTGTTATTGCTTGTGGGATACTGCTGTGCGCAATTGACTGTCGAGTATCACCCACAAAATATATAGTCAATTCACTTTACCTATTCTGTGAAGTGTTTGGAGACATCTCAATGACATGATAAGGCGCTATATCAAATGCAAGGATTATTATTATTATTATCTTGTGCAGTGAATTGATTCTGTTCCCTTCATTTGGAAGATGCCTTTCTTCAGATATTGAAAATAATTTAAAAACTATTTTCCAAAATTCTGGATGACTTAAACCTTAAGGTTAAAACCAAGGGAATTTTCATTTTTCAGGTTGTTCCGTTCTTTTAAATTATTTACAATTGTAATATTCCTTGATTTAATATAGTGCCTACATCGTTAAATGCCTCAGAGTATTTTACAAACTTTGGTGTATTAAAGTGAGCACAGCAGCCAATTTTCCACACAAAATCTCCCGCAAATAGCCAATGATCAAGTTTATCTGGGGAATTGTTGATTAGGACATTGGGCGAAATACCCTCTTTTTTCAAATAATAATTATAGTAATCCTTGCATTTGATTATAATGCTTTATCACATTTTCGAGATCCCAAGGCATGTAACAGGCGAGTGCTCTAACAAACACTCAAAGAGCTTCAGAGAATGTACTGTAAAGTGAATTAATCATATATTTTGTGGGCGAAATATGGCAGTTAGTTGCACCCAGCAGTGTCACAAAAACAGTTGTAGATTCAGTGACCAATTATTTATTTAATTTGAAGGGATTATTACCCCCAGATAGTGATCTTACAATCGACTAACAACTGGGTTCCTACTTATTCCTAGGTAAACAGAGGCTTGAGGACAAAGGAAAAATGTCTTAACGTTTTGCTCCATTCAGATATCAAACCCGGGTCCCCTCACTTGCGAAGCAGGTGCTCTAAGCGATACTGCTCAAATCTATAAAGGACTGTGGAGTTCTGTAGCCTGTTACATGAGCAATAGTGTTTTAAGGGAGGCAAGGGAAAGGGCGAGGTGGAGTGTCTGTGGGATGGAGATCCAGAGGGTGGTGGCCAATAGGCTGAAGCCCATCTGCCAATGGTGGGGTGTATAAATCAGGGGATGTGAAGCAGGCCAGAGCCCCTGAGTGGGGGGAGCAGACAGATTGGTAGAGGGTTAGGAGGTCACAGACATAGGGGAGCATGAGGCCATGGAGGGCTTTGAAGGTGAGGAACAGGATCTTGAACTGTGTCCTCTGGGTAATAAGAACATAAGAACATAAGAATTAGGAGCAGGAGTAGGCCATTCGGCCCTTCGAGCCTGCTCCGCCATTCAATAAGATCATGGCTGATCTTCTCACCTAACTCTGATTACCTGCCCTATCCCCATATCCCCTAATCCCTCTATTTTTCAAAAATCTATCTGTAATGGGAAACCAACATAGTCTGTTGTGCGAGAGGACACAGGCTCTGCATGATCTGCAGCCTGTAGTGGAAAGAGATGAGGAGGCCAACAAGCAGGGAGTTTGCATAGCAAAAACAGACCTTTCGTCAAAACAATGTTTTGTTTTCAGGGAGTTTGCATCGTTTGGGCAGATGGGGAATATGTTGTTTCTGTGCTGTGAGCTGCATGGAAACCTGATTGGAAGGGTTCTTACAGGGAGAGGAAGGAGCAAAGCTGGGAAGAATCGTTCCACGCCTTGGAAAGGAAAGGGCGGTTGGACATTGTGTGGCATAGGAGAGCAGTCCTGACAAAGGGTCGTGGACCCGAAACATTGACCTACTTTGCTTTCTCCATAGATGCTGCTTGATCTACTGAGTGTTCATTGTAATCTCTGTTTTTTGTTTTTGAATGTGAGAGCAGGGATGGGACTAATGAGGCTAACATAAGAACATAAGAATTGCTAGTAGAAAGGAGACCATGGTCCACCTAGTTCACCTATATAAATACAAATTATTTTGTTGTACCTCTGATCCTGTATCAGTGCACAGATGGTACTGTACATATGTAACCTGCATCAAGACCTATTCTTTACATCCGAATATAGTCCCTGGTCCCAGAACTGTTCAAATTTGTTTGCTAGGAATTTGAGAGTTCGGCAATTGTGTCAAAAAGTACAAAAATGTTCTCTAGCTAATTTTAACATGGGAAGAAAATGGCAGAATTTTAATAATTTGATTATTTGGGGTGTGAGTTTTTCGCTGAAAATTTCCTTCTGTTTCTTGACACAAAACATAGAGCCATAACTAGCGTCCGTCGCTATGGAAATTGTCCGATATCGATATATCGGTCGGCTCATATCGATATGTACCGATATATCGATATTTCCCGTTTTTTTATACTGTGCATGAGCGCGCATTCAGAGATGCGCACGCATTCAGGGGCGTGCGCGCATTTGGAGGTGCACGTGCATTTGGAGGTACACGTGCATTCGGGGTTGTGCGCGCATTCTGGTGTGCGCGTGCATTCAGATGTGCGCGCGCATTCCGTGCTCAGGAGGTTTGCAATGCCGGTGACAAGGTAAGCTGGAAAAGTTTGCATTATACCGATAATACCGATATATCACCGGAAATGATGTACCGATATCTACGATATACCGATAATTGTTTTATACTGAATTTTTCAATATATCGATATATTTTAAATTCCGATATCGGCATATTGATACGAAAATTATATCGATATAACTGATATATCGATATATCGCCAGACACTAGCCATAACACACAATTTAAAAAAAAAAATTGAATAAAAACCTAGTTTAATGCTTCTTACCCAAACTCAAATTAGTCCCCAGGAAGTGTTAGTTGATATGCTGCTAAACTGCAATTGTGGAAATACTATTACACTACTGACAAAAGTAAATAAAAAAATTCCCTGTTGGACAGTTTGAATGGATTTAAAAGTAGAAATATTCTTTGAATACATTTTATGCATTGTGATGGGCACATTTTTCTTGTTCCACATATTGGGGCAAGAGCCCTGAAAACAACAGTCAGCAACTCAGCAAAGGTTAGGTAGAAGTGAGATCAGAAAACCTTACTTCACACAGAGGGTTACAAGAATATGAGAATCAATACCTCAGAGGCTGTAGATGCAGAATTAATTAGGATGTTTCAAAGTTCGGGATAGATAGACAGATGGTATGGATGGATGGGTGGGCATGTGGGTGGGCACACATAAGCACGCAAACATACATACTTGAGAAATTGGGTGTTAAGAGACCCCTTGTTAAGTGTGTTAAGTGTATGTGGGATTAAAAACTCTTTCTGATATATTGGTTCAATGGCCTGAATGACCACTGAACATTCTTCATTACATTTGTTCTGTTTTTTTAAAATCTCTGTAGAAGTTTCACGTTAAAATAAGTGTTGGAAATATCTCATTCCAGCATGATTAGTTGAGGAATTAGTTGAGTCCCACTGAAGATGGCACTCCAAGTCATAACTGTCATCTCATTAGTAATGTATTTCTCAATAATAGTGGTGATGAGGCTGGTACCAGAACTTGGTGCCCAGTTTCTCCCTTTTGTGTCGAGTTCTAGTCATTACAATGTCATTACAATTTCAATCAAAAAAGATAAGGAAGTTCTCCCTCTCTCTTGGCCAACAATCCTCTACATAAATTGGATTTTCACCCCCGTTAGCTATTTGTGGTACCTAGCTTTGTACAAAGTAACATTTTGTACAAAGTGCTTTTGAAACATTTTGGAATGATAAGGTGTTACAGGTTCTTTCATCTTTTGGATGGGATCCAAAACATTTAGATAATCTCTTTAGATTTAGAGAATTTAAGATGTCACTGCCTTCCATCATTAGCCATCAACTTATTAGAATTGGGAAAAAGTGGCACCTAGGTCCACTGACTAACCCATCTCCCATGCGCTGTTATCAGCTACTAATTTCATAGCACTCAATAGGAGAGAAAATTAGACCTTGCAGTAGATCACAGGTACTGTCCATGTTAATACCATCATACTATTTCACTGAGAAAAATAACATTGTTCTTTACCCAGGTTTAAGTTAAAGAAACCAATCGTCCCTTCACCACGTGTATCACATCAGTAGATATTGCACAAGCAATGAAATATTTGTAGCTGAATAAGGATGGCAAACAGAATATGTCACAGATCATAGATACATAGGATTATACAGGATTGCAAAAAACGAATGCAGTTCATTTGCATTTGTTCCTAAAGGAACAATAAAAAACCCTACACTATTTTATCTCCTGTACTTGACAAAACATTTCTTTAACAAATAGCAATCTACAGTATTTCTTTATTGAATTTGCTGACACAATCTGCTCCCTGGATAATCTGCTCCACACATTTGCTAATCTTTTGGTAAAGAAATTTGAACAGTCTGTTCAACTTTCCTTCTCAGGGCTTGTAAGTGCCCTCTTGTTTCAAATTTATTGACCTTATTAAATTAATATTTTGCATATCCATGCAATAAATATCATTGGGTGTTATTCTATGGGAGAGGTTGAGCTATTTGCAGCTGAACATGCTCCAAAGTGAGATACGTGACAATGAAATATCAGAAATAGCTGATCTGCAGTCGTTCCTATGATGTGGTTCCCGAGCCAGATCTTTCCCCAGAATTCAAGGCATTGGCTGTTGATAGATCTGCCAGCCTGGCTCATTAACAGGATTTGAAGGGGGGCAGGCTAATCACTGTGGGCAAGAGATTCTACTCTGGCAAACACACAGTTTTGGTCAGTTAAACTCCAGCAATACCCCAATGCGCAATTTGAGTTCCCCAAAGTCTTGGCTCTTCACAACATAAACCTAATTCTTCCTCGAATTAGATGAGCCCTTCATTCCAGCCAAAAGAAAATGTTCATGGACCTCTTAATTTGGTTTGGATACTCTTAAGCATAATCATGGGTATTTGCATGTGTCAGGCACCCGGCTGACCAAATAAATTGTGAAAGTCTAGAATTAAGCCTCCTCTCTAGCAAAGCAGTGATGATTCTGCTCAATTCCTAAAATTACAAGAGTGGTTCAGATAAAGACGTTGCTTCAGCCTATTTGATCACATAAATCCAGAATAGAGACCCCCTACTGTCTTCCTATTACAGTATCAAGCTTTTATTTAAAAATAAAATGAGTCCACAGTCATGCTCTTGAAAACCCTTCCTGGTAACTTGTTCCAGTTATTAATTACCCTTTGTGTGAAGAAATATTTCCTCAGGGCTGAAATTACCGTGACATTCCATGTAGTGGCATTGACAGTGTTAGGTTTAATTCCCCATTATAATCTTACAGTGTTCAAGTTGCTACATACAACTGCGACTGGTAGTTCAGTTCTCTGGGGTCTGTCCTGAAATTCCCTTCAAAACTCTGAACCTATATCCTCTTGTCCTAATGCCTTGGGATATCTGAATGTAACCTTGGCCCTGTACTAGCTTTTGGCAGGAGACCATTTACCTGCACTACATTCACAACAACATCATTTCTAATTTAGTGAACCATCTGCAAATTCAACTGAGAACCAGGCTTCAATAGTAGCTAGGCAATTACTATATCTCTCTCATTGTTTGTAAATTGATGCATCCACATATATTGATGCATCCGCATATATGATATAAAGAGTAAGGGAACAAACCTGCAAAGTGATCTCGCCTTACAAGTGTTCAATTCAAGTTCAATTCCAGGCAGGGTAAAACCTTGGGCAAGTTTCCTTACTCCGCATGCCTGATCATAATAAAAAAAACAATAAATTGGTTATTTAAATCTATGACTGTTTATAGAACTGTTGTGGGATGCTGCTGTGCACAATTGGCTGCCGTATTTTGCCCACAAATATACAATCAATTCACTTTATGGTATATTCTGTGAAGCACTTTGAGACATCTAGAAGACGTGAAAATTGCTATATCAAATGCAAGGATTATTATTATTACTATCTGCCAACCATCTACAGAAGAGATTGAGCCTATGAAATTCTAATGCGAATATATGTTACAGTGTGATAAACTGCCTCCTCGTAAATGGTGTTTGAATTTAATTATTAGAGATAAATTATCCCATGTTGGAAATATTATGATCACCCGAATCACGATAAGTCTGATAATTTACTGCTATGAGCCTCAAAGGGAGATTGCAAAGCTAATAACTGAGGCTTTTAGTACATTCAAAAAGGAGTTGGCTTTGCATATACTTTTCGAGACCAACTTCCAAAGTAATCTGGGGCCGGATAAGTCCTCCATACAAACCTGGGACCAGCAGCGGGAAAGCTTGCCAGGCAGTACTTTCAACGGCGAATTATGTGGTTTTAGCTGGTTAGACTCCAGTGGTACCCTAACACACACACTGAGGTCCCCAAGCATAGGTTCTTGCCAACCTGCACCTAATACGTGTAATTAGTAGGGTCGGGCGATATATCCATATATCACTAAAACCCGATATAATTTTCATATCGATAGGCATTTCAAAAATATCGATATATCGAAAAATCGATATGTCGAGGTAAAAAATCGGAAAGCGCTCACACTGAACTACAAGACCCAGAATGCTCATCTCTATACACAATGCACAGACCGAGGTGCAAAGCCGCCATATTGTATTCATAGTCCTCGAATACAATATACAGGTATGCAAGGGGTGGGGGGGTGGGGGGGAGAGACGGCTGGGGAAGGGAGGGGGAGAGAGACAGCTGGGGGGGAGGGGGAGAGAGACGGCTGGGGTGGGAGGGGGAGAGAGATGGCTGGGGGGTGGGAGGGGGAGAGAGACGGCTGGGGGGAGGGGGAGAGAGATGGCTCGTGGGGGAGGGAGACAGAGTTGGCGGTGGGGGGGAGGGGGAAAGAGACGGCTGGGGGGTGTGGGGAGGGGGAGAAAGACGGCTGGGGGGGCCAAGAGAGATGGCTGTGGGTGGTGGGGGGGGGGAGAGAGTCGACGGGGGTCGGGGGTGCGAGAGAGGGATGGCGGCGGGAGGAGAGAGGGACGACGGCGGTGGGGTGGGTGGGAGAGACAGGGTGGATGTGATAATATACAGATAGATAGAGATGGGGGGGATGTGAGAGAGGAGCGAGACACAGACAGAAAAACACAGAGATGGAGAGAGTGAGAGACACAGAGAAAGAAAGATATTTACCTCCTGAGGAGATAGGCCCCGAATGCGCGCGCACACGGAACACGCGCACACCCCGCGTGCATGCACAGTACGAAAAATCCGAAAATATCGATATTTTGGTATATCTTGATATGTGCCCATCGATATATCTAAATCGGAAAATTTCCATATCGACGGACCCTAGTAATTAGGTAAGCAGGATGTGTCCCTCCAGGGAGAGAATGTGCATTCCATTCCAAAATACATCTCTGAAATTTCCATGTATAGATGGAAAGTACGGAATTTTTATTTTGGTATGGATACTCTTTAGCATAGTGATGATCACCTGAATCACAGTAAATCTGATAATTTACTGTTACGTGTCAGACACCCGGCTGACCAAAAAACAAGCTTGGACCACCCTACTTGTTAGGGCTTTGGCTTATATGGTTAAGAGGAGCTGATTGGGATGACCCCCCTGCCCCCCGTTGACTGGTCTGCCCTTCCAAAATCTACCAGTTGTGCTGTTATCAGCAGTGCCCTGGAATACTGCGGATCTGCCTAGCTCAGGAATGGCACTAGAGGCATGGCTCAATTCCATCATTCTGTTGCCAAATGTGTCATCTTGGAGCCATTTCAGCCAGGTCAATTGAAGTAGACCCCATTTGCCTCACCCACAAGGATGATAGTCACTGGTTGGGGACCTTCTCTGCTTCTCCCTTAAGAACATAAGAAATAAGAGCAGGAGTAGGATATTCGACCCCTTGAGCCTGCCCTGCAATTTAATGTTCATGGTTGATCTTCTAACCTAATTCCACTTACCCGCCCTATCCCCATATCCCTTAAAGCCTTTGGCTTTAAAAATCTATCGATCGCAGGCTTGAATATGTTCAATGATCTACAGCCTTCTGGGATAGAGAATTCCATAAATTCCCTACCCTCTAAGTGAAGGAATGTTTTCTCAACTCAATTCTTGCTCGGCATCTGACCCCCAACGGTATGACAGTCTGAGAGATTATCATACACGAACAGCACTATATCAATGTAAATTGTTGTTGATTATAAATGGAAAGTTGAAAGAAGATATGTTATCATCTTGATGCTACGAATAATTTGCAGCATTCAATTTAAATCCTTAGTATCTACCTTTTATTTATAATAATAATCTTTACATTTTATCTAGCACCTTATCAATTAATAAAGCGACACAAATTACTTCACAGGATTTATTGTAGAGTGTGATTGTTGTGGAGGTGATTTTCTGTATTAGATCATGAGAAACCATTTCTAGTATACAATCACATTATTTCATCATACCTTGAACTGCTGCTAATTTTAGTTTGTTGTGAATTATAGGTTCGGAAATAAGAGTAATAAGCTCAATATTAATGCTTCATTGTAATTAAGTATTGGTGATGCTCTGAATCACTACTAATAATAGTCTTTGCATTCGATATATAAGTATTGTCTATCACACTGATAGTATCAATATGGTTCACAGGTAATTGCTGTCAAGGCTAATGACTATGTATTTGTAGTCACAGAGCAGCATAATTTGCACAGCCAATCTCCCATAAACAGCATGAAATGAATGATCAATTTATCTACAGGATTGTTGGCCAGAACCCTGGAAGAAATTTTCTTTACTTTTGGAATAATGTCACAGGATCATTAGTAACCACCTGAACAGACCTCGGTTTAACCCTCACCTGAGGGATTGCACCTCCAATAATTAAAGACTAACTTACTACTGCTTTAGAGTGTCTGGGTTGATTGCGAGCACTGGTCAAAATACCAAGTGATCCCACAAACCTTTGACCCAGTGCTGGGAATACTACCAACTGAGATAAAATAATATTATCAACAAAAGACTGAGGATATCACTTCCCTTCGGATACATTTTTGCAATACATGTACAAATACATGTATTGTATTAAAATGTTGTTAAAATGCCCACAAATGTATACAGTCAATTCACTTCACAGTATATTCTGTGAAGTGCTTTGGGACGTTGATAAGATGTGGAAAGCGCTATATCAAATGCAAGGATTATAATAATATACATTTTATAATAATAATCATTGCATATGATTGAGCACCTTATCAACCGTCAAGGTGCCTCAAAGTGCATACTGTAAGCATTTTGTACTGTATTCTATTGTACTGTACTGTGTATTTTGTGGGCCAAATGTTTACATTTATATAGTGCCTTTCATATTGGAGAACGGCGTAAAGCACTTAACAATCCTGACTTGGTACCTGAATGATAGATGGAAGCTGAAGGGGTTGAAGAGGGGAAAGATGACCAAAATACCAGTCAAGGAGGTGTACCTTGAGATAGTTTTATGCATTTATTTTGTTTAGATTTGGGAGGCATTCAAGCCAGCCTGATTCGGAGCATCATGACAAAAGTACGGCCAGTGGGCATTTGCCACCTAATGAGTTAGTCACACATTTTAACAGCCTGAATGAGCAGATAAGTCATGTACTGTAATAGTGTATTGTACCATAGATTCAGCTGTGAAGAGTGGGAAAGGAATGGGCTGTGTTTTATTTAGCAAAGCAGTGTCAACCTAAATGGGAAGAAGGCATTTCCAGTTTGTAAATGGAGCAGGAATATAATTGTGGCTATTGTTATTAATGGAAGCAATGACTGAATGTCCATGAGTAAGAGGGTGGAGAACAGCTGCAAACTTTGGAAAATTATATGTGCCAGGTCAACTGGTTGGATGAACAGTCACAGTTAATCGAGTGCAAAAGTGGCGAGACAGTATAAAAAAGGATAATTACATGTTAGGGAAGTGCAGTAAATAATTGAAAACTGTGTAACGAGTACTTATGATATCCAACAATAGTAGAGTATATTCTGAAAATTGTAGGTAGCAGGAATAGCATCCATCAAGTGAATAAATGGAAAATTCGAAGTCAAATTTACGGTATTCTAAAACATATACTGTACTGTTCTTTTATTTTCGGAACAAGATTAAAGCTTGTTTGGGAAATAATGAGAAATAATAACTGGTGCATGTCTACAATGCCTGTGTTGTTTGTGCCTTAGTTAATGCTTGTGCCTGATATGAAACCATATAATATAGCCATTCACCTTTCATAACTATAACAACCCCTGCGGTAAATTTGTTATCACAGTGCAATGCTGCCGAGCCATTGAAGAAACTATAGATATGCTATAATATTAGGCACTTAAATAGATTGCATAACATTTTGGGCAAGGTCAACTTTTAACACATTTGTAACTATGTATTACCATTTCTACAGACCAAATTATTATCCGACAGCTTTTTAAATTCTATATGCGTTGCAAACAATCTAATTTCACTGCACTCTTTTCTTTTCCACAGTGCATCTTGTGTGGCTAACAGGCTTTTTATGGGTTTCTTGCGCTGCATTCCATTTCGGTGCCGTAAGTGTCACATTTTTCCCATCAATAAATTGAGAGTTTGTGGCCAATGTTTTGCAATTTTTCTGAAAGTATTTCTCATTTGAAAAACTGAGTGAGGAACTGCCTCAGTAACCGGAAGCATGTCAGATCCATGTCTCCAACCGGAAAGAGGTTGCTCCTACTCAATGTTCCCCTGACATGGTGCCACGGGTTTCTTAATTAAGACATCCATTCAGTAATACTGCAAAATAAGCATCTAATTTTGACCTGGGTGATGGTGATTATGTGAGGAGAGTGCTGGAATTCATCAGTGAGTTAAGAGGAAAGTGAATTTCTGAGTGGGGAAGCTAATCCCCCAACAGGTGGTTGAGTCACAGCTAGGTTGACAGCCACTGTTCTAATGTGAGCCCAGATACACACGCCCCTTAGTCACTAGTTGCAGCCAGAATCCATAATAGCCATCCTCCATTGAATATACAGTTATACAGAAAATGCAGAGTCCACATACAGTATTTAGGAACAAGAGGCCTTTCTCCTATTGAGTCTGTACCACGAGTTCCCTGAGATCGTAAAAACTATTTGAATCCCATTTCTTATCTCCATATCTCTGATGCCCTTACTTCCCAATTTCTGTACTATATATCTCTCTCCTTTTTACATTTTGTGGAATCCTGTAGCTCAGTGGTTAGAGCACTTGCCTTACAAGTGAGGTTCAATTCCAGGCAAGGCGAAACCTTGGGCAAGTTTCCTTACTCCACATGCCTACTAATAATCCCTCAAAAAAAATTGGTAATTTCAATCCATGATTGTTTGTGGGACACTGCTGTGTGCAGTTGGCTTCCGTATTTTGCCCACAAAATATACAGTCAATTCACTTTACTTTGAGATGTCTAGAAGACATGATAAGGTGCTATATCAAATGCAAGGAATATTTTTATTATTATTTCATTTTTTTCTGCCTGAATGGCTTTTCTGGCCAGTCATGTTGTCATATTCACAAAATGCTTCAGTGCGGTTTCCAAATGTCATCAAAGTGTGAATAACAGCCCAAGAATAAAAATAATATTCGTTGTATTTGATTTAAAACCTTGAGATGGGTTTAGCATGATATCTAAACATTTCATACGTTTTCCGCTCTGTGACAGGGAGCCAGTAAAGTTTGGCAAGGACTGGGGTAATTGGATACAAAATTTGGTGCGGGTGAGAATGTGGGCAGAGTTTTGAATGATCTAGATTTTGTGAATAATGGAGGAGAGGAGACCGGCAAGAAGGGTGTTGGAGTACTCCAGCCAAGAGGAAAAAGGCATGGAGAAGGGTTTCAACAACAACAACATAACTACCTTCACAGTGTGCTTTCTGTCCTGAGTAGGATAGGTGTTGAACATTCAGGGGTCAGGACACGAGCATGGGGGAGGTCCAGAGTAGCGAGGAGGATAATGAAGGAAGAGAGGTGGGAGGGCAGCAGAAGACATGATCGGAACAGAGGGTCTTGAGACCGGCCTTGAAGAAGGCAAGTGATCAAGCAAGGCATTGGGACTCTGGGTTGGAGGTCCAGACAGTCGGGGCAAAGAGGCTGAAAGCCCAGCCACCGATCGTAGGGCAGGTCCGGTGGGAGTCATGGAGCAGATCGGAGTCCGCTGAACAGAGGGGGTGGGTGGTTGGTAGGGACTCAGCAGGTCAGAGAAATAAGAAGGGGCAAGGCTGTGGATTGCCTTGAAAGTGAGGATAAGAATCTTGAATTTGTTCCTCTGGCAGATGGGGAGCCAATGGAGCCAGGCGAGAGTGGGAATGATGGGGTCATGGAGCCTAGTGCGGGAGAGGACACACGCTGCAGAGTTTTGGATGATCTACAGCTTGTGAAAGGAAGAGCTTGTGAAAGGCCGACAAGGAGGTAGTTTCCATAGTCAAGCCTTGATGTGACGAATACATGAATGAGGGTTTTGACAGCCTGAGGGATGAGGCAATGGCAGAGTCTGGCAATGTTACAGAGGTGGTGGAAGGCAGTGTTGGTCATGGCATGGATGTGGGGGAAGAAAGGACAGTTCAGGGTCAAACAGGGTCAAAGCCTGACTGGCTTTGTGAGGTGCAGTGTGCCACCATGGATGCTGATGTTGCCAGCGCACAAGGTGCAGAGGTCGCTGAAGCGAGTCAATCGCATTTCAGCAGCATTTGGAGTGAGGTAGCGTCACAAAAAGGATGACAAATCAAAAGTTACAATTCCCAACTGCTTTGTTGTCCTTTGAAAATTGGATCTCAATGCAGATAATTGATCCCAGCAAGACTGAAGCAGAATATCCTATTTTATCTGACAGGATAACTTGCCTCATGAGTGGGTAACATTAGTAGATCACAATTTTCAGTGGGCAGAGCTAGCTGCCTCTAAACCTTTACATTGTTCATTAACTGTGCAACTATTGAACCTTTCAATTCCTGCTGTATGTAAATAGTTAACAACTCACAAATTAGGTCCCAGCATTCCACCCAAATTATCTGTCCGAAAGCAAATTGATATCATTTTGCTTGGGAAACTGATTCCTTTTCAAGAAGAGGATTGCTGGCATGAAGAATTCATTTGCTCCCTTCTTCAGATTTCAGGAATTTTTCAACCTTGAGGCGTTCAGCGATTCTACTTTCAGGCCTGGAAATAATAACATGTGCCGAGATTAAATTCTGCACAAGCTGGTTACTGAAGCCCTGCTTTGTCCGTAGCCTGGGCACGCTTCTGCTCTTCACGGATGTCAAGACTGATGTTCTTCTGGATTACTAAATTGTATAGAAACAGCACACAGCTTGTGGGTACCTCATCTATCCAACTGATGGAATGTAAGTTTCACAATGCATAGTAATTGCAATGTGGCTAGGTGCACATCTCTCTCTGTGCAGTCAAGCTTGCAGATGTTTTTTTTCTTTGGCTGCCTTTTGTTGATTTCTGTGCTTCATTATATTGCCACAGGATTTCCAATGACTAACCAGGAATTGTCTACGTAGCCTTATATCACAGGGAGGACTGTATTTGGAAACATTTTGAATGTCAGTGTCGAGTCAAACCTGTTACGGTTAGTTCTTCATCTCCAGTTCCTGAGTTGTTTAGGGACCTCTTTTATTTACCATCTTCATAAACCACCTGGAGCTAGGAGTCACAAGTACAGTGGCTAAATTTGCAGATGACACAAAACTAATTAAGGTGGTATACCGCAAACATGAACAGGATAGGTTACAAGGGGACTTGAACATTCTTGGGAATTGGGCAGATCGATGGGAGATGAAATCTAATGTGGAGAAATACAAAGTGCTTCACATGGGGACAAAAAATCCAGGAAGGGACTATTATTTAAATGCTAAGAAAATAACCTGTATGGAAAACAAAAAGTACCAGCGGATCCTGATTGATAATAAAATTAAGCTGTCCCAACAGTGCTCGGAAGCAGTGAATAAGGAAAACCAGATGCTAGGCTGTATTACAAGGGCAATATTGAGCCAAATTAGTGGGGTAATCCTGCCACTTTGTAAATCACTGGTGCGACAGCACTTGGAATACTACATGCAGTTCTTGTCACCGCAATATAAAAAGTATATTGCAGCGATTGAGGATACAAAGAAGGGCAACCAAAATGATTGATGGATGGAGGGACTGGACTAGAGGAGCAATTGGATAAACTGAGCATGTTCACACTGGAGAAGAGAAGGTTGAGGAGGCCAATATGATTATGGTATTTAAGATTCTGAAGGGAATAGATTATGTTGACCATGACAAGCTGTTTTATCTTGTAGTGAACAATAGAACCAGAGGACACAGCTACGACTGAATGGGGTAAATTCAGAAAAAATCTGTGGAAAAATGACTTCAATGAGAAAGTAATAAACGTATGGAACTGGCTCCCTAGGGAAGTAGGAGAAGCAGAAAATGTCATTTGTTTCAAGAATAAATTACAGTAAAAGCCCATTTATCCTGCACCTGATGAACTGCAACTTCCGTTTAACCGGAATCGCGCAAAAAAGTCCGCATTCGATTAACCAGAATTTATCCGGAAAAATGCATTGAAATTGTTATTATTATTATTATTATTTTTAATTTTTAGCCGAATATCCGGCACACAGTTTAATTGGCATTGGCCAGGTCCCAAGGGTGCTGGATAAAGGGGCTTTTACTGTAAATAGATTTCGGCTAGAAAATAATATTTTGAGATATAATATATAGTTTGGGACACAACATGTCAAGCAACTGAAACACAAACAGAAATTACTGGGAACACTCAGCAGCTCAGGCAGCATCTATGGAGAAAGGAACAGTGAGTCAACGTTTCGGGTCCACGACCCTGCGTCAGAACTTTGTTCCGAGTGTTCCCAGCAATTTCTGTTTGTGTTTCAGATTTCCAGCATCTGCAGTATTTTGCATTCTTGTTTATGTTAGCAACTGTCAGGATGGTGGAAAGTGAACAAGATAGTCTTCTTTCGCCATGCAAATTATTTTGTTCTTATGGAAGGACAGACACTGGGAGCAAAGATTCTTCTCACTTGGTTCAGGAGGCTTTGATGGTCCTCGCTGCAAAAGCAGTGGGAACTTTATGAAATTGTGCTTTTATGAACTCAGTGGCACAATATGTGGTTTTAACTCAACCATCCTCAGCTTCACCATCACTTCCCTGCCACCAGCCACAGCTATGTGAAGTGCTTTGGGACATCCTCAATTTAAATGTGAATTGTTGTTGATATTTACAGTTTAAAGGGAATGAAACCTGCTGTGTGCTCGCTGTAATGGATTTTATGTAGCACAGTATAATATCATGCTATTATTGCCAAGTGCAAACTTAGCTACTGAATTTTACAACCACCTTTTAACAACATCAACAACAACTTACATTTAGATTTGTCCTTCACGCAGGGTAATATCTCCAAGTGCTTAACAGTGGTGGAGTTTGATGCTGAGCCAGGGAGAGAGGAGAGATGAAGGACTTTGTTGACTGTATTATTGCTCATAGTTAAGTCCACACATCTCAGCCTGTGCCATCCACCGTTGACAAATTAAAGAAACCTAACAGTTTCTTGGCATCTTTGTGGAGAGACTGGTTACTAAGATTGTGATGAAATATTGGAATCTAGAAGCCCTATTAGCTGTACATCCTGTGACCTACTGGATCCAGTTTGCAGTGGTCAGCCTATGAGGTGCGATTATTACCTGTCTCTTGTGACTCGGTAATGTAGCCAAGGATGTTCAGTGGGCTTCTGTGACTGTGACTGCCAGAGCGACAGGTAACACTCTGACTATCAGAGAGGGTGATTGCAGGTCAGGATGCAAGAGATACCATACATCACTGAGCACATCACAGCTGAGTAGAAAGCAACAAAGACATTGCCACTCTGTCAATGCCAAAATGTTGGCTTTCGATCTATAAATTCTCCTAAAATAACCATCTCTGCTCTCCTTCTTCTCTTTTACTTTCATGCTGCTGTAAAGCATTCGATTCACAGGTGGGTATTTAAACAGACTTCAGTTGTGATATAGAGCAGATGTGAATTAAAAAGTAAATGATCGACACTTTATTCAGTGACGTTGAGCCTCTTGCAATATGTGCTTTGATTATTGTGCCTTGATTCATTATTGGTATCATTAATTGAGGGCAGAAAACACATATCGACAGCAGCACTAAAGTACTTTTACCTCTGAGTCAACAATAACAACTTGAATTTATTGTGCTCCCTTCAAGGTCAAAAAGTTAAATTTTAACTGTGACTTGAAGTTGGGGAGGGAAGGGGCAAGGTGGAGAGATTGATAAAGAGAGTTGGTGAAGTCACATTCACCGATAGTGGAGCAGAGGTTATGAGGGACAAACACGAGGCTGAAGCCAGCTAAGTGGAGATAGTGGGTAGTGGAATGGGGTCTAAGCAAGTCGGATAGGTAGGGAGGTGCGAGGGCATGAACTGATTTGAAAAAGAGTGAGTGGATCTAGAAATTGATCTGTTCAGTTATTGGGAGCTGATGGAGCCTGACAAGGACTGGTGTGATGGGGGCACAAAGTTTTGTGTGTGTGAGTATCCAGGTGGCAGAGTTTTTAATTTATTGAACTGGCAAAGAGAGCATCGGAATAGTCCAGCTGGGAAGTGACAAAGGCGTGGATGAGGGTTTCAGCTATGTTGGTTGTGAGGACGGAACAGGCAATCTGATGGAGGTGGAAAATAGCAGTCCTGCTCAGGGAACGGATGTGGGAGTAGAAAGGAAAGTTGGAGAATGAACCTGATGTCTTAATTGCACACAGATTTGGTGAGTTTGAGGGAGAGCCTGGGAGGTTGAGGAATTTAGATCCACAGGGAAGAATCCATTGATGGGGGCCAAAGAGTATGGCTTCCATCTTGCCAATATTCAACTGCAGGAAATCTGTGCTCATCCAGACTTGGATGTCCTTCATACAAACTGACAGGACATCAGTGGACTGACTGGTAGTTGCAGGTGTAAAAAAAGTAGATTTGGGTGACATCTCCATATATGTGAAAGTTGATCCCATGTCTGCAGATGACATTCCCGAGAGAGACAGCAAGTAAATGAAGGGGACCAAAGATGCAGTCTTGGGATATCCTGCAGGTGACTGCGCTGGGGCGGGAGGAAAAAACATTTGGCAAGCTATATTGTTGTTGGTTTGTTAAGTTTTGTCAAACCAAGTGAGTCCAATCCCATTGAATGAGGGAGGAGAAGTGGTGGAGGAGGATAGCATAATCAATTGTGTTGAGTGCGGCATTGAAGACCAGGAGAATGATGAAGCAAAGGGAACCCTAATCACAGAAAGAGAGGGCATTATTTGTTATTTTGATGAGCGCTGTCTCTGTGCTGTGGGCAGGGCAAAATATGGATTGGAGGGGTTCGTGTAGGGAGTGGAGGGAGAGTTTGAGCGAATTTGATTTGCAACAATGTGTTTCAAAACGTTGGCCAGTAAAGGCAGGTTAGAGATGGATCTGTCTGAAGTTTGAGGGATCAATGGTAGATGTTTTAAGAAGAGGAGTGATGACAGCACTTTCGGCAACTTAGGTTTAATACTTTCCGGAATTAGGTAAGCAGGATGTGTCCCTTTAGAGACAATATTTCCATTCCATTGAAGTGCTCTGACGTCACCCTGCATGGAGGGTGCTATATAAATGAAAGTTGTTGCTGTTGTCGACACTTGTGGTATGAGCCCTCATCTGGTTTGGATACTTTTAGCATGGAGATTGGTTTCAGCATAGGTCAGGCTGATCACAGTAAGTGCAAGTGGACAACAACAACTTGAATTTGCATCGTGGTAACCTTCTACTGTCGCAAATCGCTTTATTTACAATTTTGCTGGTCTTTGAATTAAATAAGCATTTTATGCATATCTCATGTTTTTCAGTTTTAGCCCGATGTCTGCAATACCTCATTCTAACTACTGTACATTGGGTTCTTCATTGCATGAATATTCATCAAAGAAATAAAATGAACATGTGAGAGTAAAACTAAATGTATTCGCGTGGATTCGCAGCTTTGAATGTTTAGATTTTCTAGCTCTTCTAGAAAAAAATATTTTGAATTACTATTTACAACATTATGTATTTTTTAAATTTATTTGTAAGTCATGAAACTTGTGTATAAAACCAAAGTACCTTTGGGAAGCCTTTTTGCACTATGGGTGAATAAAACTGGTCTTGCCAGTAATCACATTGGTGAGACCCTTGGGATAAGCAGAGGATGGATTGGCTCCCAATACCTTGTATTAGCCAAACAACCTATTTGGTCTCACATTTCTGTCTCATTACCTCAGCAAAGAGAATATTTGTTGACAGCTTATAACTGTGGCTAATGAAGTCTCCAACATTCATTTATTCTTGCGTACTAATGTGAATAATGCCATGGTAAGTTTTGCGACAGTACATACACAAATAACATGCATTTTGTAGCACTTCATGTTGACAAGATGGAAGCCAGACTTTTTGGCTCCCGTCAACATCTTCTCTCCTTTGTCACTTCCCACCTGGACTATTTAAATGCCCTACTCCCTGATCTACTATGCACAAAATCCAATTAATTCAAAATTCGCCGCCCAGATACACAAATGAACAAAATTCACACCGGTTCTTGTCAGGCTCTACTGGCTCCCAATTATGGAATGGATCGATTTCAAGCTCCTCTCACTTGTTTCCAAATTCCTCATGCACTCGCACCTCCCTACCTATCCGATCTGCTTATCCCCCACTCCACCACTGGCTGCCTCCGCTTGGTTGGATCTGGCCTCCTGTTTGTCCCTCGTCCCTTCCATTTCACCATCGGTGGCCTTGCCTTCAGTTACTATGCCGCAAAATACTGAAACACTCTCCCTCAATTCCTCCGTCCTGCCCCCTCTTTTACCACCTTGAAATCCCTCCTGAAGACCTTTCATTTTATCGTGCTTACAGTCTTCAAATCCTTCACTCTCCCTTGGCTGATTGTCAAACTCCGCATTCCGAGATGCTACCTTGTGTGAAGGGTAAGTTGTTAATAGTGGTGAAGCCTGACTTAATCAAGTTGTTGTAATGCAAGTTGTTGTATTGAAATATTTCAAGGATGATTAGTGGCAAGTTGAGTGATTTTTTTCAATAGATGAATGCAGCACTTATTTTCCCCAGCAATGTCCCATGAACAGACATGTATTTACAGGAATATTCAATTAATGTCATTGATGTGTTCACCTGGGTCTTTTCAAACAATGTCTTGAAACCTTTAATGGCAACTGAACAGGTATTTTGGCAGATGTCTCCAGATTTCTTCCAAATGGTAGGAAAGCGCTTTTGACATTCATTGTGCATTTTCTCCCAATCTTATTAAGTGTTACACTCTGAAATTCTAAGTGTTCCTCTAAATTATAAGTATGCCTCTCTCAAAGCAGGATTAAGTTTAAGGACATAAGATTAAAACCAGATGTATCACCACTGTGGCACATGAAACTCTACCCTTAGTGTGCATCAGTCTCTGTGGATGATTCCAGTTTCACTACTGGTTACCATCCTACAGTATTTTCAGGAATTTGTCCTGCTATACAAATATAATTTTGTTAGTGTTGTTGTTGGTGTTGTTGTTGGTGTCAATCTAAGGTTTAGATCTGATTTTCTGGAAGCAACAAAGTACTGTAGCAGCAACAAAGGATACACTTACCCAGGCCTTATTACATTTCTTTGATAGCAGAGTGTAGGAGTGTAACAAGCTTTCTGCCATTCAGAGCAGTATAGTGCCTTGGGCAATGCTTTTAATGTGATTGATGGCAGGATGGGTCAGAATTCTGTTTTTTTTTAATGAAGATTAGAAACCCAGTCTGCTGGACTGATGTTAGGGTTAGTACTAGGATGTCAGAGCAGCAATGTCCTTACCGGGCTCTTTCTGTTCTCTTTGAACTTGATTACGTTATTCTTCACCACTGTTAAGCGCCCTGAGACGCTATTCTGTGTGGAGGGCATTTTGTGAGTGCATGGTGTTGTTGTTGATTAGTATTTTGCCCTTATCACCATCCGTCCTTTGCAATCAAAAGGTGGTTCTTCTGCATCACTTGAAGTGCATGAGGATATTATCTGTTTGAGTTAAAGGGACTGAAACGATCAGATATCAATCTTATGTTGTTGCCTACACAAAATAAGGTTGATATCTGGTAATAATTCTTGCATTTGACAAAGTGCTTTATCACATGATCTGTAGAATTCAATGTTTTATATTTTCAGCCCAAATTGTGCCCCATAATTATTCATTATATTAGCGAAATGTACTTCAATTGTAATATCATGAGTACAACAGACAATCTAATGAGTAAAATACTGAATGTGCATTGCTACCAGATACCTGATTTGTGCAGGCTACTGAAAGCACAGTGTTATTGAGCATTGCGCATTTCCCGACAAGTTACATGTAAAGTAACTGATACTGAAGGTGAGAGAAAAAGACCTGAATGTGGCTTTGGAATGTTCTTGTATGGTACCATTGGATTATTCATATATGGCATAATTGGACAATCTTAGGAAGCTTACAGCACAAAAAGCAGCCATCCAGTATATCGTGTCTGTGCTGGTGTTAGCTGCCCCATTGGAGGTAATCAGATCTACAATAATTTAATTCTCATAAACATCTGGTTATTTTGTTAGTTGGATTGATCTTTGTACCTATGAAATAACGACTGAAGAGCATTTTGCTAAACATAACAATTATGGAGCACAATTTTGGTTGATAATTTTAAATAAGCATTGAATTTACTACAGCAGATATCAACCTTATTTGTGCCATTTGAATCAGTTTTGGGACTCGCTGTTTGATCTTTCAATTCTCTGCAGATCAGGTAATTTATAATTTCTTTCATTTCCTTGGTCTTCGATGAGCCATCTACGTGCACTCGTGGAGCTAAAAGTAGGTTCTAATTGAAACTGATGGTAAAAACATCAAAAGCAGAACATATTTGTTTAGTCTTAGCCTTCAAATTTACATTGTGCAGGATGTTGGCACAATATCTGAAATTCATTTTTAATTTGGAAGGCAATTCAGAAGGGAGATTCACCACAGAACTCAAAAAGAACTGCAGAAAATCCTCTTTTAAATTGAAACTAAATTTATGACTTTTCCAAAATTCTGTATAATTGTAAATTTTTGTTTTAAGCCTTATTTGTTAACAACAAGTCATATTTATACAGAGCCCTTCACACAGGAGAATGTCTCAGGAAGCCACTAACAGAATTGTAGTCTATAATCTTGTGGAAGAAGAAACGTTGGCAATTAATGAAGTGCTTAGAAAAGCTTAGAAAAGCACTTTATCCATAGCTGTGTTTCTTTACTGTTGCCTTTTTCCTAGCAGTCAAATTCTAGTTTGAAAGAAAAGCAAAATTACTTCACTGGTTTGTTATGGTGCCTCTGCCTTTAATCCAAGTCGATTGCTTCAAACAGTTTACTCTTAGAAAGTCAATCCTCATCCTGACTTTATTTGTTAAAATGAAACAATCAACCTCTTTACTTGGGGCAAAATGTGTATGCTACTTCTGACTTCCCTAGAATTGAATTAATACAGTATTCCACACAGGTTTGTACTTAAATAGTACTGATTCTTAGCTCCTTCTTTATATAGGAATATATAATGTACTTCAAACATGGTCTGGTCTTTTGAGCTCTTGCTGTTTTCATCCCAATTCCTTTGATCTTCATCAGAAGATCAAAGGAGCAATTTGGATGAAACGACCAGTGGAGCTGTAACTATGATAGTTTGTACAAAAGACCAGTTTATATCTAGATAGGGGGCTCTATAACACCCAGACAGAATTAATATGTTGTGTCCATCACACACTGATCTTTACCAACATTGATCTTTGCATTCTGTTTATATTGTATTCCCATATGATCAGCATATAGTAGTGTTAACAAACAGTACAGGATAGACTTCTTCATGTCTTACCATTTTCCACTCCTCTTGGTTTCCACACTTCTTTTCCCCCAGTCTTTGGGGCCATCTAACATTATGGAGGGATTTGTATTCCCAGAGGCGCCCATTCATGCGACAGACAGAGCGATGAGTTCAGCTGGTGGCACTTGTCAAGAGAGAGGAATTTTGTGTTGTTTTATGATTTGTTCTTTGTGATATGAATATTACTAAGAAACATTGCACGCTTCTCTCTACGTGCAAGTAGATTTTATTGGTGTGCTTTTATAGTTATAGCTGACATATTAACTTGGTGATATGTTTGAGGTGTGAAAGAAGTGCCACTAATGAGAATCTTTTAGTTACCATGTTCATTGTAGCCAAAACACTAATGGGGAGAAATTCTTCGCTGTTCTGGATGTATGAGCATTTTAGAGCTTTGTTGCATTCAGTCTTAACATTGAAGTTGTTTTTCTGTAGTTCTTAAAAGAAACTTAGAGAAAGCTGGCGTGCAAGTGTGAGAGAGTGCTTAATGTGAATATTCTAAAATATGGCATAAAAAAGAGTACATATACAGCCAACTAGAATTTCTTCCTCTCAATTGCCTAAAGAATTATAACATTTTATTTCCAGCCACTGTTAAATATTTGGGGCCAGTTATTATGGCTTCTAGTAACTTGGGAGTCTGATTTTAAATGATCCAGAAGCATTGCTCTTAACCATCACATATTTCAGTCAGACAGTTCAGTTTCCTAAATGTCAAACATCTGACATAGCCATACCCAAATCCAGTGAGTTTAATAAATACCATGTACAATTTAATTAAAACCATTCAAGTGGAGATTGTGCAAAATCCCTGCTAAATAGTCTGCTCAAGGCTGAAATGATTTAATGCACAATGTTCACACTAAGGTCTATTAAGCAGTGTTTGCTATCTTTCAAGTTTTGTTTTACTTGTGTATTTTTAAGGACAATCTCAGTATAAAGCTGCAAACATGAGCTTCCTGTAGATAATGTTGTCAAGTCCACTGTCTCACAGTATATAATATTAATGTATCATGATGATTATAAGAACAGGAGTTCGCTATTTCATTCATCAAAATAGTTCTACCATTTTATTAGGTGATGGCAGATTGTTTAATCCCATTTCTCTACTTTTCGCCAGCAAAATGCAAAGTTTATATTAAATGCAGTACTATGAAGCATTTTGAAACATCTTTCTGACATGAAAGGCACCATATTGAATGCAAGGAATAATTATTTTTCAGCATATTTCTGAACAACAGCTTGCTTTTAAGCAGTGCCCTTCACACAGGAGCCCTGAAATTCCTTATTTTGTGATTCTATCTTCATCCACTTTTTAAAAATTCTCATTGATTCTGCATCTTCGATAGGAATTTCCTCTACACCAATTATATTGTATCGTGAAAATATACTAATCTTGTTATAAGAAGTGACTCAAAGATAATAATAATCCATCACATTTGACATAGTGTCTTAACAACAACATTACATTTGTAAGGCACCTTTCAAGTCAGGAGGACTAAAAAGTAGTTACTGTTAAACGATGTGACTGTGTATTTGCTGGCAAATGTAGATGCCAATTTGCTCACACAATGTCCCCAAAACACTCAGGACGTAGATGACCAATTTAACTGGAAGATTATTATTTAGGGCATATGGCGGAATCCCCTTTTCTTTTTAGATAGTGCCATGGGCTCTTTAAGGTCCATCTGAATAAGCAAAGTTTAATTTTTCATCATGTTTCACTTCTAACAAGGCAGCACCCAGCCCCAACACTGCGATGGCATGTCATTTTATAGTGTACGTGTTCACACTCCTTATGGGGAACCTACAACCTTCTGACCCAGACATGAGATTGCCACTGCTGAACCTGGCTGACACACAAGACAATATGCAGGTTGGTGTGACTATATACAAATAAGATCCTGCCCTAATACAATGTTGTTACACACACTTTTGCAGATAAAATCACTGCAAGCCCTCCTTGGTAATTATTCTGATGATACCCAGTCAAAGTACCTCAAATGCCACACCAGCTGATGTTTCCTGACAGCATGGGCCAGTGTAAATCAAAAATAGGATAATCCTGAATTTATCAGATCAGATGGTGAATTTACTCCCTGAGCCATTTGGAGTTTCTTGCTTTGAGAACATTAAATAGGATGTTGTGTTTCACTATTGATGTATAAATGATGAAAGTGTTTGTTTGACTTTGTGTAGTTCATGGTTACAAAATGCATTAACTCTATTAGGCTTGATATCGAATGGGCTCTGTTGTATGATTAGTGATTAAAGTAATGAATCCCCAGTGTCTCAATCGGTTTCCCGTGTTCCAAATAGGGATGATTTGGAAGGTTACCGCTCGATAGTCTGAAGGTTCGTTAGTCCGAAGGTTCATTAGTCCGAAGGTTCGTTAGTCCGAAGCTTCCCCTCACCCTAACCGTAAGCCTAACACTAACTCTAACCCTAACCGTAAGCCTACTTCTAAGCCTAACCCTAACCTTTGGACTAATGAACCTTCGGACTATCGCACCAAATGTTCGGATTAACAAACCTTATTTCATTGTCGGTTCGGACTATCAAGCGGTTACCATGGTAACCGCCCCGGGTAAAGGAAATTTGTGTGTTTGGACTATCGAACCTTCGGACTAATGAACCTTCGGACTATCGAACCTTCAGACTATCGAGTGCCCCCCATTTGGAAACCATGAAGAGGAAAAAGAAAAGCTTATTTAAAGATTATTTTGTTATAACAATCATGGCCTAGGCAACACATTGAACTACACATATAACAGCAACAACAACAATTTACATTTATAGAGCGCCTTTCATGTCGGGAGGACGTCCCAAGGCGCTGAACAGGAGGCGTGTGACCCGAGCTGGGAGGGGAGTGTTTGGGAAGGGGTGAAACACGAAGGGGAGGTAAAAGAGTTTGGGGTGGAACAAAAGGCACGATCGAAGAGGAAAGTCTTCAAACCGGCCTTGAAAGAGGAAAGGGAAGAGACGAAACGGAGGGATTGAGGGATGGCATTCCATATTAATATAATCACATTCTTTAGTGACACTGCTAGATGAGGTTTCTTACCATAGAAATAACTTATACTTTAGCAGATTTATAAGGAAACAGCTGAGATACAGAGTGGCCATTGTTTTCCAAGCTATTGCCAAGTATGAAAGAGAAGGGTCTCTTGTTGACTAAGCAATAGATGCCAAGCTTTCATTGTTTAACAATGTCAACTTACACTTTTGTAGCATTTTCACAGAGGAAAAAAGTCTCAAAATTTTCAAAGGGGGAGATATGGCTAAATATGATTATAATGTGGCTAAAGGGTTTTGAAATCCGCGTGGGAGAATGGTGAAGCAGACGGGTTTTGGTTAATGATTCCTGAGGGAGAGAGTTATGTGGCCAAAATCATGGCTGTCAATCGTAGGGCAGAGTGGGCTGGGGTCATGATGCAGGCTGGAGAATGCAGACTGGAGGGAATAGCTGCAGAAATTGGGTGTCAGGCGATGCTGAGTTACGTTTGGGCAAGATACTTGGGAGACATTAGCAAGGAAGCTGGGGGTGTTGGGTTTGTGACAGGAGAATAAACCTGTCCCTGCTTTCTACAGATATAGTCTCTCCACTTATCCATGGAAATGTAAAAGAGTTATGTTCTTTTTTTGTGAAAAAAAAGTTGTCTCAACCAATGCAGCTAACAATGGCTGGATTCCAATCAGGCTTGATTGAAGTTCTAGTCCTAATTGCTAATTGAGCATCAGCCATTCGTTTAGGAATCACTGTACATATAGTGTAGAGTTGGGTGCTCAAGCTCTATAGAAAATGAGAGTACAAAGCAATGATATTTTGTTTAAAATCCTTGATGCAAGTTTGTTTTCTGGGAGTGACACCTGAGGGGGGGGGGGGGGGTCGAGGGTCAAGAGCCTTGTGGAGAGGATACAGGCTGTAGAGTTCTGGATGGCCTGGAGTTTGTAAAAATGGGAGTGGCGAAGGTTGGTGAGTAAAAGTCTTGAAAATATCAATTTGGGAGTTGACAAAGGTATGGCTGAGGATTATTACTGTGTTAGAGCTTGAGGTGGTTGATGTGATAGATTCTATGAATCTATGAATCTATGTTATGACAGATGCAATATCCCTAAAGAGATTAATACTGTAATTGGTTTCAGTAATATTCCACCATGATACCTTTTTTGGCTTAAAACATAGTAAGCTTCAGGGAAAAAATTTCAGCAGGTGATGTTATAAATGTCATTGATACATAATTTGCAGTAGCTTTTGCCTTATAATTCATGATTGGTATAGAGCTGGACGACTGCAAATTCTGTAACTGTGATAATCAGCGCTGATGATAATTATTACATCATACACATATCACTTCCTTTATCTCAAAGGTTTATCTGCAACCTACTCATTGGAAAGCCCACCGGCTAGCATTGCCTCACAACCCAAGCCTTCATGTAGCACATAAAGAGAATTTATTGAATTGCTTTTTGGCTATGAAGATGTTTGGTTCAGAAATTTGGTAAAAGTATTCATTACATTTTACAACTGTATCTCAAAACATCTCAAAGCACTTCACCAGGAACTGTCAATTGTTGTGGTTATATATTTGCAGACCTACACAACAGCCAATTTATCCAGCTGCAGTAATGCTAGTCACATCCAATATATACAATAGAGAGATGCACATTAAATCCACTGTTATCCAGACATATAGTATGTGTAATAGGATGACTGTAGTCCCTATACTGTGTGAAGCTCTTGAATTATTATTCCAGGGTAGAGGAGGATTTTAACTTATGCTCATCTTATCCATTGGGATAAAAATGATTCTCAATTGGCACCACTCTGTTTGGACTAAAATGTAATTTGACTTAATCAGATACAATCTCAACATTAACATTCAAAGTTGCAAGAGCTGCACACAGGCCCACGAGAATTCAGGACTGAAACCTCATCCTAGGCTAGACCTACCCTAAATAACCAGGCATTATTTGAAATTAGAATGAATTAGAATGAAATTTCTTCTGCTGTTCTAGCTAACAATCCCCAAAGATTAAAACTGGGTCCCTCACTTTCAAACTGTTTTGTTGGACATAGCTGTGCACTGATTGACTGCAACTTTCACCTACAAAAAGAGTCACTAAACCTTGCGGAAAAGCTCTGTGAAGTTCTATTTGGAAGGGTTTGACATGATAAAGCATGACAGAAAAGCCTCATTATAAAAAATATCAATGACTAGATCCAATGTCTCGGGTTGAAGTCCGGGTCATCAGGTTACTGGGAACAACAATTTCCTGCATGCATGTGCTATTTTCAGGAAGTGCCAATGATATCATTTTCTTTACAAAGTGAATTTAGGGGCATTTCATAGAATCATAGAATTATACCCCTTGTAAAAAGGTACCATGGTTATGGTGGTAGCACCATGGTACTACCACCATAACCATGATATTTCCATGGTACTACCATAGTACTACCACCATTACCATGGTACTTTTTTTTTTACAAGGGACAGCACAGAAGGAGGCCATAAGGCCCATCATGTCTATGCCGGCTATTTTAAAAGAGCTGTCCAAATCAATCCCACTCCCAGTTTTCTCTCCCCGTAGACCGGCGAGCATGTCCTCCCTAAATATTTTGCTGCAAATGGAAGTGACATTAGTAGTGACTGAATTTTGTTGGTGCATCCATTTTGCATACAGCAAATGTCCCACAAACGGCCATGAAATGAATGACCGATTTTATCTGGGGGCGTATTGGCTTGGACACCAGAACTTCCTTTTCTTTTTGAAGAGTGCCACCTCTGATAACACAGCTGCACACCATTGGATTGGAGTGTCAGCCTGGAGCACAAACCTAGTTCCAACATGGCTTGATCGAAAACAATCCTCTGAATCGGAGGAGAGTGTTTACCAACTGAGCTGCGCTGACTGTTTAAGGGGGAAACAGAATTGAATTGATTGCCTTGCCAATGCCTTTCACGCCCTTACTACATTCTTGTTTTTCAATGATTGTTTTGTGTTCCAGGTGCAGCAAGTTCTTTGAGGGGAATAAGGGGAATTTACACTGATTGGCATAGTTATCAGACTTGTAATGTGCATTTTTCAGAGGCAAAATTCAAATGCACGGGCAAACTGAGCAATTCAGTACATTTATCACCCAGTGGAAATGTATAAACAGCAGGATCATGGGCCGAAATTCCAGTCGGGGTAAGGTATAGGACAGGGTGACCATATTTTGTAAACCAAATCCTGAGATGCATAAACAAAATGTAACTCACCACAATTCCTGACGCTGGCATTACTAGAGAAGCTTGTTAATTAATGGCTGTATTTCTCTGCCGATTGTATCAGTTTTAGACTGTTATTTCTTGCTTAGTTTGTTGCTAAACTTAAAACAGGAAAAATTGACCAGAGACAAAATAGCGCATCTGGGGATTGTCCCTGTAAATCAGGGATGTACAGTGGTGATGTGTGATTAGAATGTGGAAAATACAATTTGCTGCTGATATTGCGAAAGTTGCTAAGTGTACTGCTGACTAGAATTTCTGTCCATTGATGGCTTTCCAGTATCGCCTGGCCTCATGTTCATGAGAATAAAGAGGAAAACTGATTGCACAGTGAGCAACATTTCCATTTTTTTTAAATGGACATTGTCTTCAGGCTTGTTCATTGCTCAAGTCCTGTGTACATTTTGCTCAAACCATAGAATGACTTGCAGGCAGGCACGCAGGCCTACATGGATTAGACAATCAATGTGCCAAGAAGAGAGTGTACCAATGGGATTACATCTGCAAGCTTGTTCTTAAATAAATGACACCAGTGTTAGCCTAAGTCTCTTAGCACAGGTGAAACCCTCTATCTACAGCTTACAAAATTAATAAGCCTCTAGCGAGAACAGGGAGATGAGCACTATGTTTTATTTTCCATTCACACCCAACACACAGACATAGAACAGTAGTAATGTGCAATAGACTCCAAGCAAAACCAATCGACAAGTGTCAACTACTTTTTAAAAAGAGCAGGATAAATATCCCAGGATCACAAGAGAGATTTAGATGAATGACCCATTTGATCTCCTGCCAGAATACCAACTCTACAATCTCTTTGTTGCAGCATCAGGCTGTTTTTTTTAAAAAATGAATTCACTATTCCTGGTCTCAGCCAATCCACCTATGTACTGTACTAGTTCCAGCCATTAATTATTCTCTGTATAAAGGAATTCTGAAATTGCTTTTCCCATTTCACAATCCTTTAACTGTTGTTTTGTGCTATGTTGCTTTGCTGTATCAAAAATACAGCACTGTATTATGCTAGATTTATTTTCTCTCTCCCATGAAATGATTCGCATATCTTCATGATTATCAATGCTGATGAGTCTTAACATAGTGATTGCTCCTCAAGACTCTTCCCTCAAACAATGTAGATCAGCTTTCTTCCTCTGCACTGCCGTTGGAATCTGGGTGCTATCCTAAGGTTTGGGGCATCGGAACTTTGCTCAGCTCTTCAGCTGCAGTTTGAGAACCTCAGCATTTGGTTGCATTCTTTATTGCTACCTCACATTGTTTTGACATGAGAGTACAGTTACACCATAAGATTTTTCCAGGTTCCACATTGGCAAATTCTAGCGCATTCACGGAGTACATGTCTTGCATCCTATTATTATTCCATTATGTAGAGCATCACATTTTCAGTATTGAATGTAATCCTCCAGTGAGGTTCATTTCTTGTTGGGCTCTCTTTTTAACATCTTAGCAAGAAGCTCCTCTGATTTCAGTTCCCCTTTACCTTGTCGCAAAACAGGAGTGGAGTTTCAACATCCAGTTCTGGGATATCCCATTCGATTCCCAGAAGAGAAGTGAGAGGATCTGGATTCAATTCCCAGCCAGGGTGAAACCTTAGGCAAAATTATAAATAAATAATGATAATTTGGTCACTCAATCCATGATTGTTTATGGACACTGTGTTTCACACACAAAATATACAATCGATTCACTTTACAGTATATTCTGTACTTTGAGACATCTCAATGACATAAGGCTCTATATAAAATACTATTATTATTAAAGATTGAAGGATTAAAAAAGGATGCAAATGAACAGATATTGTGGGGAACACAGTAGTGTAGTTGTTGGGATATAACAAACCAAAATGAAAAGCGTTGATTGCAATACGAGTTTGATATCTGGAGATATGCCTGATTTTGAGGGTTGGGGACAAAGTGGGAAGGATTGGCACTAATCAAACTTTACCTTCTCAGAGGCTTCATTTGAGGTTCCCCGTTAGGTAATTGAGTGGATGGGGGGATAGTCAGTGATGGAGGCATATTGCACATGACCTTTGAAGAAAAGTCTTAATAGATAATATGGCCTTTCTTTGTGCCATGCTTTCATATACCTTTAGAGTTTTATTGAATAGCTTCATTTATGCTGAAGGGTAAGCAAATGTATTGTTCTGACTATTGATACTTGGCTGGTATCCATCACATTTTATCTCCTGGATTCATCCCTCAGCTTTTCTCTCTGATTTCAATCTCCTCTCAATCTTCAGCTTCTAGCTGGAGTCTCCTGTCACCTATTAGTTTATCTGTTATGGCTTCAGTCTCTTTCACCACACAATCCGCATCTCCCATTTTTATTCTTCTCAACACTTTTAAGTGTCCTCTTCTGGCTTTGGGTTTCTCCTTTTGACACACTTCTTTCCCCCCAGCATTTTATTTTAAATTAAGTCAATTTCTTTATAATAATAATCAGTGCATTTAACATAGCGCATTATAATGTTGTAGAATTATTATAGTGTTTGAATAATTTGGATGCCTACAATTCTCAGTGCTTATTTCAAACTATTTGTGAGGGCATCCCTTGATTAAAAGGATATATATTTCTAGGCATAAATATAAATTCATTTTAATTAGCAACACATCAATGAAGATCTGCAGAGGTATTGCTATTTTATCTTCACATCAACCTAAAGGCAGACATGGTGGACTAAGTTAATTTAGTTGGGTATTTCATAATAGAATAAATTGTTATATACTGTGGCTGAATATCTAGCAGAGAAGGACAGATAAAACTGCTAATCTCTTCATGGCTTCTGAATGCTTAAGAGGCTTTAATAAAGCAAACACAGCTGCAGAAGCATTTTAAATTGTAAAGTGAAGAAATTTAACATAACTGAAAATATATTAGGAATCCACTAAGATCACTTTAACCAATCAATAAATTTGCACCCACATAATGCATACCTCAAACGTAAACTTCAAATGGAAAAACTGCCAGTAATACTAAGGCTTACATCATCATACTTCTTTGCCACTTGCCAGGCTTTGCATTGGAGATTCAACATTTTGAACGTTTGATACTGTATGTCCGGGGATTAGTGTGCACAGCAATTTGGGTCATACTTGTTTGCCTTTCCTCACTCTGCAGAATGCTAACTTATCTAGTTAGTGTACATTTCTATATACTATACTGTGGAATTTGAGTTGGATTTGATGTGCTTCAGTGCATTCCAATTCAACCCAGATGAATATCATCAGGTAATTTTAGTGTCTGGCACTGCTGAGTGATTATCTGTTACTTTATCAGTTAATGCTGAACAATTTTGCACCCTGAAATATATAGCACAGATAGTAAAATTGGATTGATCTCATTTTTCTGTCATATTAATAATAATCTTTGCATTTGATATAGATTATATAAAAATGCCGTCAATTCACTTTACAGTCAACTCTATGAAGCGCTTTGAAACGTCTAGAAGCAATGAAAAACACTCTATCAAACTCAAGGATTATTATTATAACGTTGCTGAGATGTCTAGAGGTGCTTCACAGAATATATTATAAAATTAACCGACTGCATATTCTGTAGGCAACACACGGCAGCCAGTTACACACAGCAGTGTCCCACAAACAGCTTGTGGATTAAGTGAGCAAATCTTTTTTGAGGGATTATTACTCCAAGTTCTATTGCTTGGGAGGAGAGTGTGCTTACCACTACGCTTGACCCAAGGCTGTTGTGGAGACATCGCTGTGAGCGATTGGATGCCGCGTTTGTGTAAATTACGACACAATTTAATCTTGTTGCCACCTTTAAAACTGCTAACCACTTCATCTTTTTCCACTGTCTCTCCTCCATGGTACAGTTTTGCACATTCTTGGTTTCACTTCTACCTCACTGCAGTATCTCCACTTTGTCTCCTCCAATGTTTTTCTCATCTTGCCTCCACACAGCAAAACTGTGGTGTTCCCAGGGATATATATTCCATCCTCTCTTTTTCATCATCTCTATACTCCTGCTTGTTTACATCATCTGCAGGCATTGCAGATGATGCACTTTCACACGTACACAACTGCCACCCACCTCTATTTCTATGCATCTTCTTGGCCTCCAGGACCACTGCTGTTTTTTGATTGCCTGTCGAACATCAATTCCTGAATGAGCTGTAGCTTTCTCTAAGTCAACTTCACTAAAACTGAGTTTGTTAACATTTCAGGTCTATGACATTTTGTCATTGGTATGAAAGGACATATACTTGAAATGTTAACTCATTTTCCTCTCTTCATAGATGCTGCCTGACCTGCTGCATGGTCCCAGCAATTTCTGTGTTTATACCAGATTTCCAGCATATACGGTGCTTTGCCTTTTAAGATCCACCTCTTTGCCTTCCAATGCCTCCATGGAACATGCACCATCCCATCTTGAAATCTCTTGTGACTTCCTATGAATTCCAACCTGTTTTATGGCTACCACCTGGTCTGCACCATCATTGATGGGCATGTCTGAGCTACTTTCCTGAAACTTTCTCCTGAAATCCTTCTGTCATGCCATTTGTTTTTCGAAGACCTACCTCTTTGACTTTTTTTTTGCCCCCCACCATCCCCACTTCCTTCAGTGTGTGCTCCAGCCTGCTTCACATCAACCACCTCGCCCACCCCATCGTTGGCTGGAAGACCTTCAGTCATTGACCCAGCCACCTGAACTCCATCCTGCAGTCCCTCCACCTTGCCCCATCCCAATCTCAAGGCCTTCCTCTTTGACCATGCTTTCGATTAACAACAACAAAATAACAACAAAATTGCAATTATATAGCACCTTTCACGTCAGGAGGATGTCCCAAACCTCCTTCTCTCCCCTACAATCCACACTCCCCAATCTCGAAACCCAACTCGGGTTCAAAACACTGTCTGCCCAGTACCTTGGGACATCCTCCGGACGTGAAAGGCACCATACAAAAGTAATTTTGTTCTTGTTACGTGGAAAGTGTACTGTAGAGAGGTCACATTACAGCACATACATTTCAATCGGATATTTAATCAGAGACTGGCTTATGTTTAACACAATAATTACATGAGTGTCTAAGTGTACCTAGATACAGATAAGGTTATCACAGCACCAATATTGCTTTCCTTTTAGAAATGATATGTAAAAATGACTACTCCAGTGCTTCCTCTGGGATGTGCTCAATTCTCATTGAGAAAAAATGAACCATTGTCTTTTTTTGTTCAAATAAAGACACTTGAAATTCTGTAAAGTGGATTAAGTGTATTTTGTGGATGAAATGCGACAACCAATTGTGCACAGCAGTGTCCCACAAACAGTCATTACCCCTCACTTTTCAGGGGGTAATAATCCCTTCGAATAAATAAATAATAATTTATTATTAATTGACCAACAACTGGGTTCCTACTTATCCTTGGTAAACAGAGGTATGTGTAAAAAGGAAATTTGCGTGAGGTTTTGTCCCACCTGGGAATTGAACCCAGTCCTTTGGATTATGACGCAACCCTGCTAACCCCTACCTATGGGATTTATGTTTAAGAGCACTTGGTTCCAGTTAACACTGGAAGCCAAACCTTAATGCTTGCCAGACCGTGACCTCAATGGCAAACTATGGAGTTTTAGCTGGATAAATTTCAGCAGTTTCCTGAAGCACACTCTGGGGTCCTCAAGCCTTGGCTAACCTGTGCCTAATAAACCCTTGCTAACCCAATGCCTTAGGACATCCTCCCAATGTGAAAGGCGCTATACCAATGTTATTTTGTAATACTATCCGGAATTAGGTAAACAGTACCTCTCAACAGTATTCAAAATTAGGACTGAATGAAAAAATTATCTCCAATTCTGCACCATCTTAAATTTTAAGATAAAATGGCCTTTCAGGCTAAGACTATTTGGAATTTTGAGAATTTGAATTTGAATTGCTTTTCATCTCATGCCCTCTTCCAAGGTTACATGCAATTTAGATACAAAGGGATGGTTTTCTTTTCCTCTTTTTGTCCCTCTTGTGTGGTCCATTCCCTTAACTAGAGGGTGTTTGACAGCTTGCTCTGGTGCTCTGCCAAGGTCGCAGTGTACCTGGCTGCCAGATGGTGGCTGAATGGCCGGGGTCACTCACCTGCTGGGTCCCCTTGTTTCCTGTGGCAAACACCTGACCTCTGCTTGGTGCCTTTCTGCCATTGGGATGGCAAGAATTGCCACGTATGGAATACTGGGCACAGAATCTTGCACTGCTGTGTTCCATGGCCACAGGCCATTCGAAAAGCTAGGTACCAGCAGTAAGTAGAGGCCCCTGCATTCTCCTTAAATTTTAACACAGGTCATTTAACACAGTTAAGGTAAGGAAATATTTGTATCTGCTGGTTAGTAGCTGTGATGTGATACATTGCTTAAATACTGAATAATGTAGTTTACTGCTCACACTACAGTAAAAGCCAATTTATCCAGCACTCGATCGACCGTAACTTCCGTATAACCGGCACCTCAAAAAAAAAAGTTTGCATTCGATTAAGCATTATCCGGCATGCGCTTCAACCAGTATTGGCCAGGTCCCGATAAATGGGCTTTTACTGTACTTTGTGCCTACAAAACAAACTGGAAGGTTAGCACTGGTATGGCAATGCCATACAAGAAACCCTACAAGAAATGTAACACTGTAGTTGGGATCCATAAAATCCCTGCCAGTTTAATTCATAATAAGGCATAATCACTGGTTAGCATTTCTGCAGTTATTGCATAGAAAGCCTGCTTTCCATGCTAGGAAATGGCCAACTTCCAAGTCATCGAGTTACTACTGATACCACGTCCTGCGCGCAAGTAGCAAGTAACCCAATGACCCAGATTCTGCCCTTTGCTTTAGCACAACAATCTAGCCACCTTTTTGAAGTAAGCCGGCTGGCGTTCTGCGTGCATTCCTGGATTGTTTGTGAAGTGAATGTCAGGGTTGAAACCCCAATTGAAGTGAACCCTCTTTATAAGAACACACATTGCAGCAGTGTTCCATATGGTTTGTATTTGCTGCTTGAAGGCTTAGGAGCCTATCCTCAGAAGAGCACGGTACCATCAAAACAAGAGGCAGCTTGTCACAACAGTTTCAGAACAACCTCCAGGCAATTTTGGTTTATTAAAAAATTGGATTTGCTCAGATTTCTAAACAATAGCACGGAGACATTTGTCGAGAAGCTGAGTCATCATAAATATGGAGAAAAAAAATGTTTATCCCATTACTGTG
The DNA here is from genome assembly GCA_035084275.1 of Hydrolagus colliei. Taxonomy (NCBI): domain Eukaryota; kingdom Metazoa; phylum Chordata; class Chondrichthyes; order Chimaeriformes; family Chimaeridae; genus Hydrolagus; species Hydrolagus colliei. The sequence goes on from CM068743.1 coordinate 49,310,901, forward strand.
TTCTAGGTTGCATGGTGCCTTTATTGAATTGAATTTTATTTAATTACAGAGGGTATCAGCCAGCAAGACGACAGGTGCTCCATCATATAGCAGATGGTCAAGCTCTCAGCCATATCAGGTACTGTATTCTATGCTTTTGCAAAAATAAGGCAATGGAAGTGAGAAAGCTCTTAAATGTTTGCGAACTGAAGGTCTGAGACTAGAGAGACAAAAGCTCCTTTTATTATGGTGACTCGAAAAATGCGAGTCTTTGTTACACAAAGAATTGTTAGTGATTGTAATTCTCTCTTCCTCGCTCTCGTTTGGAGTGTGTTTTCTCCATCCCTTCTAGTTTGTGCTTATGTCATGCGCTGATTCCTAATTCCTGGCTCGGAGGTCAGACAGATTAACTGCTCCTGGGTCTCTTTGACGTGCTGCTGGGAGGTGTATGACTCAGTACCTGCGTGCTCTGTTTAGTGTTTTTTTTTGTTTGGCCATCTTCCTGGCTGTGGATAAGCACCTGCCCTCCAGTCAGTTCCAATGCACACGCTGGCTGGGGTGGTGACCTTGCTGTGTGGAATAGTGAACACTGCACTCTTGCCCACCACTCCATAGCTTAGGGCTTTGGAGAACAAGTCACTACGCCAGAGAGTTCTTCTGAGCAACTAAACTGTTGGGTAAACAAGGCAGATTTACCTGGAAAGCATCACAAATGTTGCATAAACAAAGTTTGACTGACTGGTCTAACAAAATCCAGGTTTGAACAGTCAAAGCCACATGTACAAATCTTTGGTTCACAATTGGTCTGGAAGCTAGAGATGTTCACTTAACAAGAGAAACACAGTCGGTGTGCTTGTGTACTTGTCACTCAGTAGAAAAACCTAAATGTTCGCCAATTGTGTTGAGAAGAGCAGGTCAAAACACGAGTCCTTTCTCGAAGCAATTACAATGCAGTGCTGAATCAAAGTATTTTCTCCTATTAACACCTTGCCACAAAAACAGTGCTTGACTTACACTTATCTTTTTTAATTTGGGCACTAGGTATAAAATTTGATGAAGTAACATAATGGACCACAAATTAATATTAGAGTTTATTCGTACTTTCCTGCAATTTTGCAATGTGAGTGTTTGCTTAGCGTTCGGTATTTGCTTCCATTTTAATTCACTGAAAACCAGTGTTAAAAGTATGAATAACCAAGAGACCAAAGTTTCTACTAAACCTCAGTCTGTAAGACAAGCTTGCTTTGAATTTTGAGATTGTATAGAAATGCGGAATATTCTTACATTTTGTCCTGATTTGGAACTGTGATTTTGAAGAACTGTGGAAACCTAATTGAGCTTCCAAATTACAACTCAATTTAAGAATTTTTCACTATTTTGCACCAATTTGAGTTTTAAGACAAAACTGTATCAATGGATAAGATTAGAATTAGATTAGCCCTCGGGTGTTTTATTTCATTAATTTCCTGCTGTGATTTGCAAAGAGAATTTAATGATCCTTGACTTCAAGATCCTCACACTTGTGTTCAAACCCACTCACTTCCTGGCATCTCCCTATCTCTTCGACCTTCTCACTCCCCAATCCACCAACCGAAGCCTCCAGCAAACCTGGCACTGGCCTCCTGCTCGTCTCTTGCACACTCTGCCCCACCATCGGAGGTTGCGCTTTTAGCTACTACACTCCCAAACTCTGGAATATGCTCCCTCAATCCCTCTGCCTTGCCCCCTGTCTCCCTCTCTTGAAGTCCCGCCTGACATCCTTCCTCTTCGACTGTGCTTACAGCCACCTTCATCCCCTCCCCCATCCCCCCACCCGGCTCGGAGTCAGGCTACACCACTGTTAAGCGCTCTGAAATGATCCTTGGAGTGGAGGGCACTATACAAGTGCATGTTGTTGCTGTAATGTTTGAGTGAGACTAGATCAAAGACACAAATTTTATTTCAAATTATTTAAGTAATCTAAAAGCAACATGCATTGCATTCAATTTGCCCAGTTTAATCGATAAGGGCATGCTTGTATTGGGCTAGATGATATCCTACATTAATTGGGTCTAATTTACAATTATTTCATCAGATTTCTTTATAAGAAATGCATAACTATCACATTTCTAAAACATTAATTGTAATGAAGAATCCATTCAATGATGTTTTAGAATTTCTGGAAGCACATTCAGCACCTGCAATGATCTAGAAATTAGATAGTCGAAGCGCTCTTAGACGCCGTCCGGCATGGAGGACGCTATATAAATCAAAGTTGTTGCTGCTGTTGTTTCCGATATGAAGCAATCTGTCAGGAAATGGCAAATTAGAGCCTGGTATCCCCCTGAATTAACCAGTGAAAGTCTCACTTACACGATGGAAATAAACCATTTTGTATTTTTGCTGTTCTCTGTATTAAGCAGTGAATCTTTCCATCACTTAGTCAAGTTGGGAATTACTTCACCACTTCATATAACGTTTTAAATTGAATTGCTGGCTTAGATGTCATCCATCTATCTTTTGGTTCAAGGCATGCTTCTATCTATATGTGGACTTGCCTGGATATGTCAGTATCAACGTAGAAGATGTATTCTAGAGCCTTATCACATTTTTATTCTCTATTTCTCTCCTTCCCATTTCTTTCTAATGACATTTTTCTCCCTTCCTTTTAGTTTGCTTTTACTTTCTTCCCCCAGAGGAAGGTTGGAACAATGTGGATTGCCACTCTATATTTTGGTTTTAACCCTATTCTTGCTTTGTTACAAATGTTATTCCATGGAAATGTTGATGCATTGAATCACACTTCATGTACAATCACAAATTATTCTCTATTTCATTTTAAATGATCAACATTTCCATGAAACTAGTTCTAGTGTATTTCTATAATCCAGTAACTGCATATTCCTGTGCAGCCCTATTCCAACATTCTTCATTATAACTTGAAATTGCTTCTAACTCAATTGCTCTGTGGACCACAATCATTCTGCGTGCAGGCAGTCAGCCTGCTCATGCTAAAGTGGTCGACTTCTAGGGCATTAGGTCAATGTCAACAATGCTCCCGGTTTTGCAATGCATGTGGTAAAGTTTTATAACCCTATTACAATGGTACCCATGGGTCCAATAGCTCAGAGGGCCTATTATAAGGGAAGTTGGGAATTATTACAAGAGGAAAAATGACATACTTCCTGATCACCAGGTTACTGCTGATGACCCAAGTCATATGCAGTGCTTCGTGCATAGCAGACAGCTTGCAGAAAGTGGTCAGCGGTGAAAGGAAGTGATATTGATTGTGTCGTAATGACCCAGAAGTCGTTTGTTTCCGTGCTAAATAATATGGCCAACTTGTGGGTCATCAGGTTGCCCCAAACATCACTTCCTTCTTTGGCAATGCAGAGCAAACACAGAGTGACATTGACAGTGAAATGGTGACTTGGAAGGTGACTATTGTTTATTTTAGCACAGGAACCAGCGTGCACAGAGCGAGTCAACTGGTTGCACAGATTTGCTTTCAAGCTTGCTATCAGACCTTACTAAGGTTGGGAAGGGTTGTGATTCTAAGGATGCCAAACACTGTGTTGTATGGAGGCTTCACTAAATATTCAGAAATCATTGTTGCAACCCATACAGGTGATTTATGCAAGTCTTTTGGGATTAATATTAGAATACTGAAGTGATGTTTGAAAGTACTCTAGGTGACTTGATTTATTTCAGCGATTTCTATCTTGGATACACACAATTACTAGAAACTGCCACAGGGAGGCAAGAACAATAAATTAGATTGTTCCTATTTTCATTGTAAATATTGAAGTGAATGTCTTTCAGTTTTAGCTGAAACCTTTTGAAGAATGGGAATGCAGACATTTGAGACACTGGTTAATTGTTGTATACAAGTCTCCAGTTTAAGGTGTTGGATACTTGCTTTGGAATTTAAAATGTTCAAGACTGGAAAAAAGAAAATTGTCGACCTACTGTGGTTCAGTGTGATAAAGGATAGTGATATGAATGAAAGCTCATAAGCATGGCCGATAGAAACTTGCCAAAATATTTGCCAACTATTGTAGGAAAATGTGGCAATATTGCTTACAATTACAGGGCTTGATTGGTGCTATTCAGAGACACATTTTACTACTAGCCTACATTTTTCCAACAACACAATTGTTTATGTGAGGCCTGAGGTGAGGCTCCGAGGTAAAATAGTCTAGCAGCTAATCATCATTACCAATGTTTAATGTGCTTGATTTCAGAACTGTGGGGTTATTGGGAACCCAGCTTCCCATGTATAGGAGTGGACCACTCCTCGTTCCAAGATCCTGACATTGGGTGGAATTATAACCATCATTTGTTATTGATCAAGAGCATGCAAATCAACCATCCATCCATCCCTGCAGCAGTACTTGGTCTGACATTCGGTCCACTCACACATCATAGTTGATAGTTTTCGTGGAGAATGTTCTATTTTTGTGGAGAATATTGGATTTTGCAGATTCCACAGAAAGATTGTGATTTCTGGGAGGTAATAATCTCTCCCAAAAAGAAAAGAATCTCTCATTTGGTCACTCAATCCATGACTGTTTGTGGGACACTGCTGTGCACAATTGGCTGCTGTGTTTTGCCCACAAAGCACAGTCACTATAGTCACAGTATATTCTGTGAAGTGTTTTGAGATGTCTCGATGACATGATGAGGTGCTATATCAAATGCTAAATGTTAATCCTACATCAAGGATTATTATTATTCTTGTTGTTAAATGGACAGTATGGTTTATTACTTATTGTGAAAGACATACTTAGAGATGCATTCTGTTCCACCTGTCATAGTCTTAAGATTCTTCCAATCACTTCTGAGGGAGTGCCGGCACTATTCCTTTACTATTTGTCAGTTCCTAGAGTTTGAGTAGAACTTCTCAGGCATCTAGCTATCCATCTTACTCTAAATGTAGCAGCACAGGTGGACAAGGCAGTGAAGATTTCTAATAGAGTCTTTGGTGCTAAATCCAGAGGATTAGAGTACAGAAATATAGAAATAAGTTACATTTATATAATTGTAATATAACATCTTGGTTGTATCACATATGGAGTGTTGTGCAATTCTGGTCGCCGTATCACAGGAAGGATATTGTAGAATTAGAAAGAGTATAGTGTAGATTTACTAGGATGTTACCAGGGATGAGTAGATATGACTATCAAGAAAGTATGAGTAGATTGGAGCTTTGCTCTCTGGAGGTGAGTGAGAGGGGAACTCATAGAATTTTTTTTAAAAAAACTGTTGAAACCTGTGGTTGGAACAAATTTAAGACATATTTAAGAGGAAACTATACATACATAAGGTAGCAGGAAAATAGAAGTGTATATAAGGTAGGACCAGAAGTAGTGGAAACTCAAAGTATGTGACCGTGTTTAATCCCTCAAGGACTTGCATGCCTGTATTGTGCCCTGAGTTTGTGGGTGTGGACATTTGACACGTCTTTTGAGTATTTCATCCACCGCTACATCAGCAAATTATGGATGTTCTCAATTGCCTCTGAAAATGTAATGGGTTCCTTAATTTCAATCTTTCAGTGTTGCTGTGTGGTAACGTCTAGGGCTCAACGACCTGTTACTGAATCATAGTATTGTAATACAAATAATAGCAATTTCACAGATCAGCCATAAAAATATACGTGATGTGTGCAAAGCTATTTGATATATGGTACTTTTCATAGTACGTACTTTACTATGCTGAGCCCCCCCTTGGACTGCAACCCATCTATTACAATAATCCTTGCTTTTGGTAGAGCATCTTATCATGTTTTCAAGACTTCTCAACTCATTTCACAGATTATGCTGTAAAGTGAATTGACTGTGTATTTTGTGTGTGTTTATAGGCCCTAAATATCAATGATTTTCAAGACTGCATTTACAACGAATTGGCAACCTGTCGTGACATCGCTTACCCATACTTCACAGTGAGAACTGGATGTCATGGCAACATGGTGGACTAAATAAATCAATGCCACACACTTTGACTGGAAGAGTAAAGACACAGGTCATGTATGTTTGAGATTTGGAGATTGAGAGAGAAATAGTAATGCAACATAAGGAATTAATTTCCACCTATGCTGGATATTTTTCCCTTAACATCTCACTTGAGGTGGGACTGATGCAATTTTAAACTGGAGACTGATTAGGTTTTGTAGCAGATTTTTTCCACTGAGACCTGACTACAGTATTTAGTAGAAACTTTGAAACTTAACAAAATATAGTCTCTCTTTCTCTCTCTCTCTCTCTTTCAGAGATCCAGCAGCTAAATGAATATAGAGTGGAACAGTGTGATATATCTAAGAAGGATTAAATAGTTGTCGTTTGGAAGAAAAGACAGGAAACAGGATTGAAAAGATTGCTCTTTAATAGAATCAGCATAGATATAATGGTCTGAATGGCCTTTTTGTGCTGTAAATGTTAAGGTTCTGTGGAAATTGATAAAATTATTGGTGACAATTATCACATCAGACATAAATGCCTTCAATAGTTATTTCTGGCATAAGGGGATAAGAAGATTTATTGTTACAACGCGTGGGCCCAAACTCACCTGAACATTACTGAAGCTCAAATTTTTTCGACATTTATTCTGTTTGTCCTTTTTCTATAATTTCTTGGCCTGACCAATTCCTTTTTTTTTAATGTCTTGACAGTATAGATTTAGAAGACCTAGTGTTTGGCAAATCAAGTTAAACTACCGAATCAGTCTCTCAACTTTTTATAAAATGAATCTTGGGTATATCCAAGTTACTTGTTACTGATAACTAGGGTCCGGCGATATATCGATATATCGGTTATATCCGATATATCGAAAAAAATCGGAATGCGCGAGCGCGTACTGAACTACAAGACCCAGAATGCTCATCTCTATACACAATGCACAGACCGAGGTGCAAGCCACCATACTGTATTCATAGTCCTCAAATACAATATACAGGTATGCAAGACGTGATTGGGGGAGAGACGGTGGGGGGGGGGGAGAGACGGGGTGGGAGAGAGACGGGGGGGGGAGGAGAGACGGGGGGGGGAGGAGAGACGGGGGGGGGAGAGAGATGGGGGGGGAGAGACGGGGGGGGAGAGACGGTGGGGGGGAGAGAGACGGTGGGGGGGAGAGACGGGGGGGGGGAGATAGACGGGGGGGGAGGGACGGGGGGAGAGACAGGGGGGGAGAGAGACGGGGGGGGAGAGACGGCGTGGGGGGAAGAGACGGTGGGGGGGGGGGAGAGATGGTAGTGAGGAGGTGGAGAGACGGCGGGGGGGAGGGAGACGGGGGGAAGGGAGAGAGACGGGTGGAGGGGGAGAGACGGGGGGGGGAGAGAGACGGTGAGGGAGAGACGGTGGGGGGGAGAGACGAGGGGGAGACAGGTGGGGAGGGAGATGGGGGGGATGTGATAATAGATAGATAGAGAGAGAGAGAGAGAGAGATGGGGGGGGGGGGGTGGGGGTTGAGAGAGGAGAGAGACACAGAGACACAGACAGAAAAACACAGAGATGGAGAGAGTGTGAGAGACAGAGAGATATTTACCTCCTGAGGAGATAGGCCCCGAATGCGTGTGCACTTCGCAACGCATGTGCATGCACAGTATGAAAACCCCGAAAATATCGGTATATCTCGATATGAGCCCATCGATATATCTAAATCGGAAAATTTCCATATCGACGGACCCTACTGGTAGCATAATAAAATTTAACTGAGATTTTCTACATCAAGTCCTGTAGCTCAGTGGTTTACAAGTGAGAGACCTGGGTTCAATTTCAGGCAGGGCAAAACCTTGGGCAAGTTTCCTTACTCTACACGCCTAATAATAATCCAGTTATAATTTTTTTTTAATTGCTACATTATTTCAAAAGTTTGTGGGATATTACTGTGCACAAGTTTCTGTTGCATTTCGTCCACAAATATAGTCAATTCACTTTACAGTATATTCTGTGAAGCACTTTGAGACATCTAGAAGATGTGAAAAGCGCTATAACAAATGCAAGGATTATTAATATTATTATCCAATGCATAAACATATGAAACGTTAAATTTTCTACACTTAAAAGGCGTAAACATTGCTTAATACTTGTGTACTTGTATACTTGTGGGCGTTTCGCCCACAAGTATACAGTCGACTTTCCTGCTTTTCTTCCCCCTGTCTCCACCCCTCCCCTTTTGCTTCTTTACCCCCTTTTGCCCCTCGTCCCACTTCCGTGACTGATTGTGGGACACTGCTGTGCGCAATTTGGCTGCCGCGTTTCGCCCACTAATACAGTTACTTTTCCTACTATTCTTCATCCTGCCCTGATCCTTCCCACCCTGCTCTTGTCCTACCTGACTGTACAGCGCCTTGGGATGTCCTCTCGACGTGAAAGGCGCTATATAAATGTAAGTTTTGTTTGTTTGTTTGTTAATAGGATAGAGCAATAGGACAAAACTTTCAGATTCACTAAGGAAGAGAAAAGATTGCAGGGTCAAGAATGTGAAGGGTATGTGTAGGACAACCACCAGAAAGGATTTCTCTGCACAGAGCAGCTGAAACTGATCCCGAAGGGTAGTGGAACCTAGAATACCAGATTCTTTTAAGATGCAGTGTGATCAAAAAACAGTAAAGTTGGTATTCTATATTTATAATATTAAGCCTTGCATTTGATGTAGCACTTTTCACGTCTACTAGATGTCTCAAACCATTTCAGAGAATATACTTAAATACTATACAATGAAGTGGACTGTTGAGGACTTCCTCTGATTGCTTCTCGTGAAATAGGGACACATTTCGTGTTGAAGTCCACTCACTTCCTGGCACCTCCCTGCCACTCCTCACTCCCCAACCCACCACCCAGCGCCTCTGCCTGATTGGCACTGGCCTCATGTTCGTCTCTCGGGCAGTTTTCAGTCACTACATTTCAAATCTCTGGATCAAGGCTCAGTCTCAGTCCCTCCGCCTTGCCCCTTCTCTCCCCCTGACTTCCCCTATAGAATTACACCGCAGCATTTTGTGAAAGATTTTCTTATGAGAGCTGCAAATAATGCATATCGTAAATGTACCATTTAGGGAAATAACTTTTAGGAAAGTTATGTGCTACTCTGCATGGAGGGCGCTAGATAACTGCAAGTTATTGTAAGAGTATCTAAACCCAATTGTGAATTCCTTGCATCCCACCCACTCATGGAAATCCCAGAGATAGAATGTGCATTGTCTCCCTGGATGAATGCATTCTGCTTAATTAATTCCAGAAAGTACAGGTTGGTAAGAACCAAGGCATTGGGACCCCAGAGTGTGCGTTGGGGTACTGCTAGAATCTAATTATCAAAAAACGCATAGCTTGCCATTGATATTGCTGCTGACAAGCTTTGCCTCAGGAAATGGACTACCACCACAGACTGCTAGCTCAATTCTGATATGCCATTGCTAAGAAAGTCACCTTAAAGCCAGTTCAGTACCGGTGAGATCCCATCCCACCTGGAGGAAAGCTTGATCTAGCAAGGGTTGAATAGAAGGCTGAGTACATTCTCCCAACTTGAAAGGAGCTATACAAATGTAATTTGCTATTGTTGATTTGAGACATTGCTTCAGTTCAAATCATTCATCATTTTAACATGATTTGCCGATCCCGAGCAACTCCAAATCTGTACTGTCAAGCACAGAAAAATAAATAATCAATCAGACCAATATATCATAGGAAAAGGACAAAGAAGATGAATGTTTAATAGGTAAATATTGATGAGAAACAGTTCAATCAGTCCTTGTGTGAGTGCCTTCATTTGTTTTTAGCCAAGACAAGCTAACTTTCCATTTCAGAAGTACCGTTGGTCTTCCATAATATGACTATCTACCACTCTTAGCAGCTTTCAAATTATTAGAACTAATAGAGTGAAAATTGATAAACACAGCAGAAGTGACTATTCAACAAATGGCACAGTAAGCAAGACAATACAGAACAAAATCCATCTTCCAAACCTCTCTGTGCAACATCTCTTAAAAACCTTGTAGCCATATTATAAATGGTACATTCCTATTCTAAAGAAAATCTGTATTTTCAGCATGAAGCAGTTTGACTTAGACATTGGATACAACTCAAAATACTTTTTGTAACTTCTTATCTAATTCTTATTTATACTACTATCTACTATATAAATTTCCGAAAAGTTATTTCCCTAAATGGTACATTTACTATATGCATTATTTGCAGCTCTCATAAGAAAATCTTTCACAAAATGCTGAGGTGTAATTCTATAGGGGAAGTGCGGAGGGAGGTGCGGAGGGAGGTGCGAGGGAGGTGTGAGTGGGGGTCGTTGACCTTCTGCACGGCCGAAAGGTTCATTTTCAGGTGGGACTTAAAAAAGGGGAGAGAGAGGACAAGGTGGAAGGATTGAGGGAGATTGAGGGATACAGTACTCTGAATGGGTGATGGATTTCAGCTGACCACACATTTTTTTTAAAAACCTTGCTTAATGACTCCTTAACCCTAACAGAGATAAGTGCTTTTGGATTTATGGGTAATAGTTCTTGGCTTCACAGATTAATAACAGCATAATTTCCATACTACAACATATAGTTTTGAATAGTGGTGCTAATCCTTTTCCATCTGATATACAAAGCTTTTCAAGGTGATGTATAAAGCCAATTTGTCAGCCTGGCTCAGTTGGTAGCTCTCTCGTCTTTCTCAAGGATTTTCATCTCATGGCCCAGGCTTATAATCTAATGCAAGGCTAGGAGAGTGCGAAGGAAATTCTATCAGAATCAAGTTAAACCTCTGTGGTGATCTCAGCAGGCCAGTTTATGAGCTAGGCTGGTCCACAGCATTGCATGGCAATGTTCATTGGTAGGACTTCTAGGACAGACCAATCACTGAAGGGAAGGGATCCTTTAACTCAATTCCCGCAAACCAATTCCTATGGTTAGGGTGGTCCTAGCTGGATAGTAGCCAGCTACATTTCTATGGAGCCTTATGCTATAGTTTTCTGTTTGTAATCTGGATGTTCTATGGACATGTGAAATACTTCCATCCTTGATGTGGAGTTGGTTTGTGTAAGTTAAAAAAAAAGTGGCATTGTGCAATACAATTTGCATTTATAATAATAAGCCTTACATTTGATATAGAGCTATCCACGTCTCCTAGACGTCCCAAAGCGCTTCACAGAATATACTGTAAAGTGAATTGATTGTACTTTGTGGGTGAACATGGCATCCAATTGCACAGAGCAGTGATCCACAAACAATCGTGGATTGAAATGACCAATTCATTATGGTTTTTGTTTAAGTATTATAATCAGGCATGTAGAGTAGCTAAAGAGTTCTGATGAATATTTTACAGGTAACAAATGCCCACATGTTTCTAATCTCTAGGGTTTGTAATAATAAATGATAATCCTTGCATTTGATTTAGAGATTTCATGTCCTCTAGAAGTCTCAAAGTGCTTCAGAGAATACTGTAACGTGAATTGACTATTTACTATTGACTCACCTTAAAAGCCGCCGAAACCTTGGTCCATGCCTTTGTCACCTCTCGGCTGGACTATTGCAACGCCCTCCTCGCCGGTCTCCCCTCCACCACAATCCACAAAATCCAGCTTATCCAAAACTCTGCCGCCCGCATACTCACCCGCTCTAAGCTTCGCTCCCCCATTACCCCAGTCCTTGCCAGACTTCACTGGCTCCCTATCCCAGAGAGGATCGACTTCAAGATCCTCACCCTTGTTTTCAAATCTCTCTACTCCACTGCACCCCCCTATCTCTCTGATCTCCTCTCCCCCCCAACCCAGCACCCGCTGCCTTCGCTCCTCTGGGTCTGGCCTCCTCCATGTCCCCCGAATCCTCTGCTCCACCCTCGGTGGCCGTGCCTTCAGCCACTATGCCCCGAGGCTCTGGAACTCCTTTCCTCACTCCCTTCACCTCGCCCTCTCTCTTCACAGTTTCAGGTCACAGTTGAAGACCTTTCTCTTCGACCGAGCTTTTGGTCACCTCCCTGCCCCTGGCTCGGTCCCGGGATCCGCTACTGTGAAGCACTCTGAGACGCCATCTGGCGTGGAGGGCGTTATATAAATCGAAGTTGTTGTTGTTGTTGTGGGCGAAACGTGGCAGCCAATTGCAAAAATCAGTTTCCCATAGACAGTCATGGTTTGAAGTGACCAATTTATTATTATTTTATTTTCTTGAGGGATTATTATCAGGCATATGGTAAGGAAACTTGCCCAAGGTTTTGACCTGCTGGGAATTGAACCCAGGTGAATCAAATCTGCTTGTGAGGTGAGTGCTCTAACCACTGAGCTACAGAACTCCATTTAGATATAATCTAGTAAATAATTTGAATATACAGAGAAAAATGTATTGATGCAATTTCAATCGTTCTCATATCCATGCTGGCATTTACAAGTTGTTCAGGGTTAAAGGGGCTTCAATGGGATTTAGTTATTTTAGTCATTGGAAAACACATCCATGGGTGGTTGATGTGGTCTTGTTTCTAGTTTCTACGTTTCCTCACTTGGCTTCAGTGGTCTCCTGCTGCCTATTACACCTCCCAGCTTGGCTCCAGTGTTTCCTCTGCCACCTGCTATTCTTCCTGAAATAAAGAAACAGAAACAATAAGCAGGCAGATATAACAGGCATCAGGAAAACAATGAAAACCCGGATGTGGTCTTTACTATTACAAACAAAATAATACCAGAAGCAATAGAAATAATCCTTTAAAAAGCATGAAGAAGTTAACAACATTTTGCATTGTCTCTTAGCCATACCCATTATGTCCATTCTAGGGTCTGGCGATATATTGGTTATATCAATATAAATTTTCATATCGATATGCCGATATCGGAAATTCAAAAATATTGGTATATCGAAAAATTCTATATTTTAAAAAAATCGATATATTGAAAATATCGATATATCGTGTCCCACCCCACGGTTATATCGGTATAATATGATCTTTTCCAGCTTACTTTGTCGCCGGCATTGCAAACCTCCTGGGCCTAGAGCACAGAATGTGCGCGCATATTGGAATGCACATGCACATCCGAATGCGCGCGCACACCGGAATGCGAACGCACCCCCCGAATGCGCGTGCACCCTGAATGCTGCACACCTCCGAATCACTGAACTAAAAAACTAAAAGCTTGTCTCTTGTCTCTTCTCTTAACAGTAGCTGATAGGATTGGGGAGCCAGAGGGAGGGGGTGTTGGGAAGTGGGGGTTTGGGGAGTGGGGGTTTGGGGAGTGGGGGTTTGGGGAGTGGGGTAGGGTAGTGGAGGGGGGTGTTTGAGGTTGGGGTGGGGGAGTGAAAAAAATGGCGAGTTGCAATCATTTACATTTGGGCTTCACTGCCAACGCTATTCCATCCATGGCGTCCTACACATTGGGAATCTGGGAATTTAGAGGAGCTAGATTGCAATATTATATGTGTTAAGCATTTATTTATTTTAGGCAGTGAATGAATGAGAGTGAGTGAGTTGAGCGAACGTGTGAATTATTCTTAAATGTAAGGAATGCTAGTTGTCCTTTGCAAATGCATAATAAAACACTTTTTTTCAAAAAACATAATAAAAGCACACTCTTGCCAGTGGCATATAGTATGGGTGTGTAATAAAGTGTTCAACATCTAACCTAATTTCTAAAATATTTTGTTTCTATACTGAAATCAAGGTAGTTGATTAAAATACCTAAATAACTGTGTCGTCCTTTTAAAGCAAGCCTTATTTTGAACGTTTTAATGTTTGAAAAAATAACATACAGGCTCAAGTACATCTATTAATACGATATAGATGCAATTCTAACCTGATTGCTTTTATTATAAGTTTGCTATTAAGAGACTGTTTTTCTAAAAAAAGTCTAATATAATAGAATTGACTTTCGCAGTTTGAACTAAAAGGTCTTTTCGTTCAGTGCTCCGAATGCACGCGCACCTCCGAATGCGCGTACATGCGCAGTATAAAAAACTCAGAAATATCGATACATCGGCATATATCGATATGAGCCCGCCGATATATCGATATCGGAAAATTTCCATATCGACGGACCCTAGTCCATTCCGTACATTAATTCCCACCCCCAACCAAAATATAGACAAATAAATTTGGTCACCAATTCATGACACTACTGTGTGCAATTGGCTGCCACATTATGCCTACAAAATAAACAGTTAATTATTAATATTAAATCACTCTTTAGTATCCATTACACTCACAAGTACTATTTGACTTTTCAAACCAAATTAATTCTAAATCCTTTGTTTTAACATAAATATTCATGCCTCAAACTTGCACAATACCATTGTATCCTCAACTGTCTTCTCCCTCACATCCAGCAATGACATGCTCTGCCTTCCCTCACCTCCGCAATATGACCCGACTCCACCGTTTTCTTACACCAAAGGCCACTGAAACCCTCATTCATGCCTTCATTAACGCCCTGCTTGTCGGCCTTTCCAATTCCTCCCTCCACAGGTTGCAGATAATCCAGTATTCTGTGGTCTGTGTCCTCTACTGCTCCAAGCTTCATGACTCCATCTTTCCCATTCTCGCCCGACTCCATTGGCTCCCCATCACCCAGAGGATCCAATTCAAGATCCTGATCCTCACATTCAAAGCCCCCCATGGCCTCGCCCCACCCTACATGTGCAACCTCCAAACCCCCTACCAACCTGCCCACCCACTCCACTCAGCAGGCTCTAGCCTGCTCCACATCCCCGACCCACCCCACCCCACCCCACCATTGGCAGGCGAGCCATTTAGCCACTCTGCCCCAACCTTTGAATGTCCATCCCGCAGTCCCTCCACCTGGCCCCTCTCGGGCCTTGTTCAAGTCTTGCTTCAAGATCCTCCTCCTCGATGGTCCCATCAGTCTCTCCAAATCCCCCCTTTCCCTCCCCACTCCATGTCCACAGCTTGGTTCTGAAACAATGATTGTCCAGCGCCTTGGGATGTCCTCTTGATATGAAAGGCGCTATATATGTGTAATTTTGTTGTTGTTATTGTTGTGTATTGTTCAAACGCTACAGAAATGATCAGTTACTGTGATTATACTTTGTTGGATTTTGAAAGTGCCATTTGAGTATAACAGCGACATTCACCTCTGCCCAAATTTCTTGTAACAACAACTTGCATTTATATAACATCCCTTACATAGGATTGTGGTCAGAGTGCTTGTACTTCTGCTTCCTCTTTGTGACATATTGCTATTATCAGCTGTGTTTAGAGATTGGGATGTGTACTGCAGAAAAGTGTTTCTGTTACATTTGTTTTTATTGCAGTTTAAATTTTGTATGTTCATTTATATTAAACAAGATCATGATATTGAAGTCCAGTCTTGAATTGGTGAGAGCATTTGCCTCGCAAATGAGACCACCTGGATTTGAATCTCGGGCAGGACGAAACATTAGGCAGTGTTTCTTACTCCAAATACCTCTAGAAAGTAGGAACTTGGTTGTTAGTCTATTGGTAAATCACTTTCCCAATAGTAATTAATACTCTGTGAAGGGCTTTGCCATGTCTTAATGACATAACGGAGTGCTGTATCAAAAAATGCAAGTAATATTATTATTATTATCTGTAGATTGGATCCATTGGCTGGTAATAGTACCCTGGAATTTGATGGAATAATTTGGTAATTGGCAATATCCAGTTTTATAGATATCTTGAGGCAAGTGGTATTGCTGCTTGTGAATGCTTTTGTATATCCATAACACATGCTGTTACTCCCAAAACCTCGTATTGGGACGTTCTCCTGACGTGAAAGGCACTATACAAATGTAATTTTGATATTTCTTCAAGCACTTTGGGTCAATAGTGAGGGTGGCCACAAGCATAATGAAGACAATGTTTCAGATATTGAAATCACAGCTTGAGTTCAATTTCAAAAGAAAAGACCATTATCCTCATTCTCAGTGCAAAAATATAAATAAACTCATCCAGTGACTCCATCAACAATAACAAAATTACATTTGTATAACATCTTCCACGTTGGGAGGACGTCCCAAGGCGCTGGACAGTCAATGTTTCAGACCCAAGCTGGGATCGGGGAGGGAGGAGGGGAAGTGGGGATGACCAATGGCAGGTTGAAGAGTAGCGTCTTGAGGCAGGACTTGAAAGAAGCTAAGGAAGGGTTGAGGTGAAGGGATTGTGGGATGGAATTCCAACGGTTGGGTGCAGAATGGCTGAAGGCTGGCCTGTCGATGGTGGTGCAGGTGGGTTGGGGCATACGGAGCAGGCCGGAGCCCGCTGAGTGGAGCAAGTGGACAGTTTGGTAGGGAGTTAGAAGGTTTCAGAGGTAGGGTGTGGCAAGGCCATGGAGGGCTTTAAAAAGGGAGGTCCTTTACACATCTGGAGTACCTCTTTGACTGCACTTTGGCCTTAGTTCCACTTCTCACCCTCTTGGGCTCCCATACACCAGCTTAGGTGAGCAGCCAGCAGTGTCAAGCGCTTAGAGATGTCCTCCTGATGTGCAAGGTGCAATATAAATTGTATATTGCATCAGCTGGAGCTCTATGAAGTAACAACCATATTAGTTCATAATCATAATAATCCTTGCATTTGATATAGTGCTGTTCACGTCTTCTAGATTTCTTAAAGTGCTTCACAGAATATACTGTAAAGTGTATTGACTGTATATTTGTGGGCGAAATGCGGCTGCTAATTGCGCACAACAGTGTCTCACAAATAGTCGTGGGTTGAAGTGACCAATTTATTATTGGGATTTTTTGAGTGATTATTATCTGGAGTAAGGAAACTTGCATAAGGTTTCGCTCTGACCTTCCGGGAATCGAACCCAGGTTGGTTGTAAGGCAAGTGCTCTAACCACTGAGCTAAAGGATCCCACGACTCCATTCACTTTAAATAATATTCCATTCACTTTAAATAATACTACTGAAGCCAAACTAAGCAGGGTGAACATTACTTGCAATAAATTAAATATATATTCCTTAAATGTTTGCATTAGCGAATTTGGGATTAATAAAGCAGGATATCTGCTTTTTAAATCAAAACACATAAGAAATGGGACTGTAGCTCTTTGATGCCTAGTGGAATACTGGGCCTGACTGAGCTGGGCAATAGTCAGGTTGCTACAACTGGCTTCAGTTTGCCTGCCTTATGAAGGGGTGAGGGGAAATATGGCATTGTTTCTGCATCTGATCCTTGTGCAGAAAATTCAGTTGGAGGGGAGCAAATCAATATAGAAGGAAATTAGGAGAGAGAAATAGAATGAAATGAAATGACTCTTGTTGTTAAAGAATCATTGTTCTTTAAATATGCCAATAAGGTTTTCAGCATCAAATACAGTGACCGCACTAGCAGATGCAATACAATTTACATTTATATGGGGAGGACTTCTCAAAGCACTTGACACTGCTGGCTGGGCACCCAAGTTTGGGTGTGAGAGCCCATGTATAAATGTTCACAAACCAGATTTACAATGCAATACAATACAATTTACACAGTTCATGTTGGGAAGATGAGAATTCCAAAGTGCATGACAATTCTTTCTGGGCACCGGAGCCGAGATGGATGAGGAGGGGTAAGATGACAGAAAGCACCGTCAAGTGAAAGAAGTTTGTCCTGAGACATACCTTGATAGAGTTTTGTTGTGTTGCTGAATTTTCTACATGTTGGATTCCGAAATGTGAACTGGCAAATTGCCAACCAGAAGCAAGTAAAGTCCCGAGACTGCCAGCAAGAAAACACAATTAAAGACACAATTAACATAGCAAATTTGTATTACAAATATGGTACTTCAGACCCATTATCTTTTCGACTTGCCACTGCTCTTACTATTATTCTACTAATGTTGCTTATGAGTAATGACCTAGTGCTGTGGCCCTTGCTATATTTGTGATCTAATTATTCACTAGCTGAGCAGCAGCTAAACATGCTCACAGCACTATGAAACTGAATGAAGGGAAGAGATTCCCTTTACTGATCACAGCATGGCTTTCACAAGGTTAATTTTTTACTGGCGTGTTGAATGTGGGATATTTAAAGCCTTGAACCAAGCAACCATAGTCATGATACTTATATTTCATATAAAATGTTAAAACTAAAATGCATTAAATTTGTATTGTGATTTATCACTTTGAAACATCTAGAAGCAATCACAGATAATAAGTAATTAACTGTGAAGTTAGTGGCTGTTGGTAAACGTGGTAACTATTTTGCATACAACACAACACTTCTAATTTCTGTGTGACCAGATCTTTGTCTGCTCTTTGTTCCAATCCTAATTTCTCGACTGTCCACCTTGTCTCCGCCAAATACTTGAGCCTCTATCCTCCGTCTTTTCAGTTTTTTCATCTGCATGCTCCATTTTGAAGACAACATCCCCAGACACTAGTTTAAATTCTACATGTATGTGAATCACATACTTTACTTTCACTCTTGATTCCAGGTCCATTGATGTTCTTCCCAATTACCTGTCAAGCCCTGGTTGAACCCAAACTTTTCGCAACTATTAAACTTCAGAAAAGGCGTTGTGCATTCCACAACTCTGATATTTATGAATTGTTCATTCCCTCCACCTCTTAGCTCCCTTATTAAGAAACTTTTGTGGTTTGACTATTCAACCGTGAATGACTGATTGCTATAATACACATTATTATCCGATTGCAAGGTCTCCTGCAGAAAACGATTAAAATGAAAAGAAATCGATAGATTTAAATTATTTATAACCATCTTTGCATTTGATATACTGCCTAATTTCCCAATCAGGACATCTCAAATCGCTTCACATGAGTTATACTCTGAAGTGCAATAACTGAATATTTATAGATAAAATCGGTAGCAATGTTCCACAAACAGTTATGAAGTGAGTGATCAAATTTATGTGGGGATTGTTGGCCAGGGCATGAAATAAATGTTCTTTTCTTTTTATATAGTGCTATTGGATCTTCAACATCTATCTGAACAGACCTACAAAACCTTGGTTTAAGGTTTATCTCATTCAGAGGATGGCATTCTAAATTAGGGTAATCAAATCAGGGACATCTGGAAAGGAAGGGCAATAAATATTATAGAAATAATCAGTAACTAATTAATATAATTGTATATTTATATCCAACATCATTGAGATGTAAGGAATAGTGGGGTATGGAGGGGCATAGCATATTATAGTTTAGAGGGGATTAAGTGGGTGTCCCACATGGAGTATAAACATAGATCTACCTAGTCTGTGCCTATCTTATTTAATCATTGTCATAGTTCAAATGCCTGTGTTGTATCACTCCAAGTAACCCTATGTTACACTATCTATTCTGTGAACTACACTTCTCAATCATACCATTGTCTTTCCCTACCATTACCATACCTGAATACTCTTGGACCATTTCATGCTTACATTGCAAACTGGAGCCTTCCTTTGTAAAAGTCACAATGAAGATTGCTGCTCTCCTCAGGCTGAACCACAAACTTGAACAGATACAGACTGAGGCTGCAATGCTTCACTGAGAAATAATAGAATACATCATGTTCTGCTGAGTGCATTTGAATATCAAATGTCACTCTGAATTGAATTCCATTACAATTCATTGAAATGTGCTTAAATAGAAGTTTTTTATGTATCCGATTGGTAATGTGACTGAGAGTTCCACATACGTATGCCACTTACATATAGAAATTTCCCTACATCTGGATTCAAGTGCACACTCTCCATGGAATGACACTCCTTACTTACTTAATTCCAGAGAGTATAATAATAATCTTTACATTTGGTTAGGCACCTTTCATGTCCCAAACTGCTTTGCAGGAATATATGGTAAAGTATAATGACTATGTAAATTTAGACACAGATTAATAAAAACCAAGATTTGGGGAACCCAGATGACTTGCCCCATCCAACTTCTGCAAATGAGCCAGGCTGGACTCTGCCTGGCTCATTTGTGGACCTAGGAATTGGACTCTGCCACAGAAGATTGACTTCATTCTGACATTCCTTTGGCAAGCATGTTACCTTGCAGCTAGTTTAGCAATCTTAATTTGAGCAATCTCTCAGAATACATGAGAATTCTCTCAGAATACAAAGGAATTTAGGGGCAAATTCTTTGTGGCAAAGTTTCCAATCATTATCTACTCTCTGGATAAACAGAAAAGTTTCCTGATGTCTGCCCAGAACCTATTGTTCTACTGTCTTGATACATCCTAAAGCATTGTTTGGGGTTTACTTTTTCAAACCCATTTAAAATGTTATCCACTTCTATGAAGTCTAAGTTTAAGTCTAAGTCTAAGTTGTCTTCTCTCAAGACTGAAGAGCCCTAGCTTGTTTAATTAGTGTTCATAGTTCATTCCAAAAGACGGTAGAATGCAGCATTTCCCCAAATAGATTATTTATCAGTAGCTCATACAATCTGTGGAGGCTCTTGAGCACAGCTACTACCATTGAAACTCGGTGTAACATTTTACTATGTGTACCTGACATATTAGAAGGCTGTGGTCCATTATTTGAAGATATGTTATCTGTAAGATTTGTAAATGTAAACTAACTAACCAGTGACCTCCATGACTTTGGAGTCATTGGTAAATACGTTATCCCAACAAAATCCATTTAGCTTTCAGGTAAATAATTGAGAAATAATAACAGATTGTCGGACACAATTTATCTTTTGTTACCTTCAGAAAAACGTATTCCCCCATATATTTGCAATATGTCGTGGATTAAATGAGGTTTGATGTTGTGTTTTGCAGTATCAAATGGTTTTAGATTGCTTTTCAGCATTATGGATCTTCCAATTTTTCAATGAAACCTTCAAAACTGAACCTAAAGCAATAAAAGCAATAAAGTGTGAGTGTGTGTGGGGTGTGGTGGGGGTGGGGAAGGGGTGATGGCTATGGAAGAGAGAAGCCCTGGTGTGTGCATGGACTCAAAATATTCTGGAACATTTCATGAACATGCACAGTTCTGAAATTTAGAACATACCTCATGCCAAAATATGCCTTGTACACAGTCTGTGCACAGTGCGATTGGGTCTCCTGTACCCCACACAGATATGATTCTTTTCAGTTAGTCTAACGCATGTTTAAACAAAAATAAGAGCTTTCATATATGTAAACACATGGAACTTCTGTACATGGAACTTTTTCTGAAAGCCTCAACGACCTCAAAGAAAAAGCCATGCCAAGTGTTGCATTGTTCTGATGGATTAACGAGACATGGTAAAGAATGTTACTTAAGGGATGTTTGACCAATTTAAGTATTGTAATAATTCCTCTAAAAATAAGAATAATTTGATTACTCAATTCATGAATATTTGTGGGACACTGCTGAGAGTTTTGCACACATATACAATCATTTTCAATATATTCTGTAAAGCACTTTGAGATGTCTTGAAAACATGATAAGGCCTTATATCAAATTGAAGGATTATTATTTTAATGACAGAATTAGAGTTGTCCTAAAATTAAGCCTTGTGCTGTGTTATATTTTGCTACTGTTAAATGTTGAAATTCAGCAGATCTGAATATATTTCAGCTCTATTTACATGACAAGATCTCAATGAGCACAGATGTGGGTGATCTTAAGTGGAAATAGTCACTCAGGATTTGCTTTTCCCTATGCCTTCATTCATTTTACACATCAATTGATATTAAATCACCATTTAAAAAACAAAATTCTTGCAGAACCATTTTCCAAAGATTCACATTGAAACATTTATAAAATTCTAATGCGAATCTCTTGCTTCACAGCTCAGCCCAAATTCACTTTGAAGTTGTGGCAATTTTTATGTTGACCTTGCATTTGATGAAGTAGCTCTGCAACATGAATGCTGAGGATTTTACTCCAAATTAATTGAGCAGTTGCAACAAATGCAAACAACTATTATAATTATTCTGCGTGCAACTAGAGTTTCAGCCTTCCAGCTTCAGATAAAATTGGTCATTCACTTTATGACTGTTTGTGGGACACATAGGCTCTTGCTTGTAAAATTTGCTCATAAAACTATCTTGTTTGGATTTTCCAAGGATTCCAAGGATAAACATAGTGTAAGGAGAAGTTCTGGAATATTTCTTGACCCTTATAATCTAAACATATACTCTATTTCATTAGAAGTGTTGTAAGATCGATACTAAGGCAGACCAAGGTGTTATATATTGTAATAAATACTGGTTATAAATACTGGTTATCAATAAATAAATACTAAATATATATCCCAAGAAAAATAAGCATTTAGACACCAGAACACAATTGATAAAATTGAATTTCTCAGTCATTTCAACAAACAGTCACCAGAGTACAATCGGGTGACCTTTCTCCTTTCTTCCATTCCAAAGACATAAAAGTGATGCTGCTTGTGGCATGCACAGTATTAGTTGAATAAAAGCATATTTTCACTGAAGAAACTATTTTATAGTGTTCCTATTACAAGCCTCATAATGTGGCCTTTGATATGTGGTCCCTTCAAAGGCCTGTGCATATAAACTGAATAACAAATTCAACGCAATGTTAGATATTGTGAAATACAATGATGATAATCTTTCCATTTGATATAGCAACTTATCACATTATCAGGATTTCTCAAAACACTTCACACTTCATATGATATAAACTAGTGATTGTATATTTATTGGCAAAGGTGACAGCAAATTTGTGCGCAAGAGTGTCTCACAAACAGTCACAAAGTGAATGATGATTTTTATCAGAGAGAAAATAGTATGAGTTGAAAAGTGCGACAGTGGTGTTGGGCTTATCACATTCTTGAAAATTAAGGTTGTCCCAATCGATAAAGACTGACTGACCTCCATACACTCCCCTACCACACTGATGGATACCTCAGTTTGAGGTCACTGGTGTCTGCCATTGGAGTTAGTGCCCATATAATGTGGTGCTTCACTGCTATTTTATGGGATACCAGATTGTCTGGAATTTAATTGAAGCAATTCAAATGCTGTGCTCCGTGGGCAGCAAATCCAATGTACCAAAGTTGGCAGAAGAGGGGTTACGTATCTGTGGCCAATCTTCATTTAACAACTGATCTGACCTATGTGATAATCATCACCAGTCATCAATACCACAACCTGTCACAATTTTCCACCTTATATATACTGATTTAAATACTTGCTCATCTCAACTGTTAGAGGAAGAACTTATTGGCATATTTGTGTCGAACGGATGTTTCCCAACTCAAACAAATCTGTCTGTCACACCTTCTGCATTGTAACGAAAACAATTTTTATCTCAGGAATTTGCACCAAAGGTAGGGAGGATCATAGTCATAGAGGTAGATGGATCTGGGGTAGATGTGCATCCTCTCTCTAACAGTTTTAGATATTTACCAAAGAGGGAAAGGGCAACTCTTGGCCATTTCTTGTCTCAAGGTGTGCCCACAGTGGACATCCTACTTTTAAGGCTTGGTAGATTACTATCTGCAGGGTTTGATAAAAGGATATATAACAGAATAGGGAAGCAATTGCATTGATAATAAAAATACTTGCATTTGATCTAGGACCTTATCATGTCTTTGAAACATCTCAAAGCGCTTCACAAAATATATTGCATAGTGAATAGACTATGTTTTTGTGGGCAAAACTTTTATAATCCCAAATTGTCTTTCCACTTAGAAACACACTGAAACTGAATAAAAATGATATATCTAAAACTCCACCTAGTCTTAACCTTTATGACTATGATGTCTTAAAATTTAGGATTGTGCTAAATTCTTAAATTGGGTCTAAATTTGAAAGCTTTTTTTAAGAGCTGCAGAAAAATTGCTTAAAAAATCCCGCCCCAACCGCAGTTTTTTCTACTGCTAATTTCACTTATCCACGGCTGGCTCTCTGTGACAACCCTTGCTAACCGTGGCAATGGTTATTGCTTAACTTTTGCCTATCCACGGGTTTCAACACTAACACTAGCGTTTGGCGCTAGGACCCAGTTGCGATGTTGCAATCAACCAGCAAGATGTCGCTTCTCTCTTAGGATTAAGGTAAATAACATGAATTTATTGTCACTTCTCTGCATCCACCCCCCTCCGTGTCACTTACCACACCACCTTCTCCACATCCCCCCCCTCCATGTCACCCACCACACCACCTTTTCCATTGATCTTTCTCTCTCTCTCTCTCTGTGTGTAGATCAGTCAGTCAGACAGCCTCGCGGATTGCTGCAGATCCTGGCAGCCAATGCGCCCAAACTTACTACCCCGATCCCCATGTTTCGCATAGGGCCCTGTATTTTCTAACTGCGACAAAGCAAACGTTCTCCCCCTATCCCCAAGTTTCCCATAGGGCCCTATATTTTCCAACCGCAGTTTTACCAACTGCGAAGGTTTTTAGGAATTTATCCCCTGCGGTTGGTGGGGGGGTACCTGTACTGTAAAGTGAATTGACTGTATATTTGTGGGTGAAACGTGGCAGCCAATTGCACACAGCAGTGTCCCACAAACAGTCATAGATTGAAAATTACCAAATTTTGGGGGATGGATTATTATTAGGCATGTGGAGTAAGGAAACTTGCCCAAGGTTTCACCCTGATCTGCTTGGATTCGAGCACAGGTCTTACTCTTGTAAGGCAAGCTACAGGAGTTCCAATATATCATATACCATTTGTTTTTTATATTAAAAAAAACCCCAGCAAGAGCAAGCAGTGAGTGAGTGAGTGAGTGAGTGCAAAGAGCAACCAAAGTATTGCATTGCAACCCTCCTTTTGAAGATATGAGATTTCAACTAACAACCAAGTGAGTGGCTGAAATGTTGCAACACCCACCCACCCACCCCACACTGTTTGCAAGTGGTGCAGAGATGGGAGTGATAAATACATATAAGGCTCAGAGTGATAAGTATTTTCTGTTCACACACACACAGGCTCAGGTGTGCAAGTCACTTTCAATCATGTTGGGCTTCTCTTCCCTTCTGATCGCTCCTTAATTAAGATTATCCCCATGAGCTGGGGCTTTGCTGTGACTCTCAGCGGTTGCTAGTGTTATACTGTACCATCATTAGCATGGCAGTGCATGAGATACAAATGTACAAAACCCATTGGCCAGGGAACTAGTTGTAAAGTAATGCAATTACTAATTAATAACTAATTAATAATGCAATTGTAAGCCAGTTGTAAGTAAACAAACAGTTGTATCTGCATCTAAAATCCAAAATCTCACTTAGCTTATAAAACTATTTGCCTTGAAATTTAAGATCATGCAGGATTATGAAAAAAAATTCTATTCAGAATTTCAGGATTGAGAAACCAGTTCTTTTTTTAAGAACTGTGACAATTGGCTTTCAACTGAGACTGAATTTAGGAATTCTCAACAATTCTGTGCAATCTTAAAGTTTAAGACAATTTGATCTTTGGGATATGTCTAAAACTTCAGGTCTGCAGGCTTTATAATATTAATCCTTACATTTGATATTCTTCTAGACGTTCCAAAGAGCTTCACGGAATATCCTGTAAAGTGAATTGACTCATTAAAGTGAATTATAATAAAGTGAGCGAAAAGCGGCAGCCAATTGTGCACAGCAGTGTCTGAAAAACATTATTGTTTTCCTGAGGGATTATTATTCTTGTGGAGTAAGGAAATTTGCCCAAGGTTTCGACCTGCTGGGAATCAAACTCAGGTCTCACGGTGCCGAGTGCTCTAACTAAAGAGCTACAGGAGTGATAAAGTAGCAATACATTACATTAACAGTTCTCAATGCTGTTAGTGGTTCCCATCTCTGGGATTCACTCCATAGCACGTAATCAGCCGAATAGTGTAGGAGCATTTGAGGCCCTTATATAACTTATGGAATACATATGGGCAGAAGGCTTTCATTGATTCTGATGAAGTTAACTATTAGGTCAGGGTGATATTTTCCTGTGATCCTCATTAAATCAGATATACAATTGATTAAATTCCAAATCTATTCAAGCTTAGAAAACTTGTGCTCTGGGTTCTGGTTGAAACACCTAGCCATCCCGCAGAGTGGATGTGCTTTTTAAAAGCATATAGTCCTGCAGTTTGAGAAAGATGGGGCAATCTTTCTGTGATTCTAGTGGCATGAGTGGTGGTAGGGGAGGGAAGCAAAAAAATTCCTCCTCATTTAAGGCGCTTTTATGCTCAGATACAGTTCCAAGCATGTATGTCACACTCTGTTGCCTTGCCCAAGCGTTCGTTCTTCACGTGTCAGTTTAGACAATGAGGCTGTTCAACTCGAAGAGTGCATTGCTGTTCTTCCCCCAATGCCCATACATGCACACCTCCAGTAGAGGTCACTGGATAATCAGGAGCAGAAAGCTTGGCGGATATCTCTGCCCCACCTCCCCGCCTCCAATTGCGGCTCCCCAACTGCAGCTCTCTTGGCTGAGCTCAGCTAACTTAGTACCGACTGGGACTTGAGCTTACAGTTTGCCAATCAATGCCTTTCTGCTGAGTTTTTTCAAATATTCTATGAAGTACTATATTCATTGTAAATGACTGCAGATTATCTTTTGCAGCAGTGAAATCCCAGCTACACTTAGTACTTTTCTGAGAATGTTGCACCTCCCTGCTCTTTAGCTGCCAAACTGTATTACAGAACCCAGATCAAAAAGCCACAACTCAATTCTGACATACCTCTCAGCAACTTGCAAGTTTGAAGAGAGATCCCAGTTTATGACTTGTTTTAAATTTCTTTATTAGATTAGACTTAAAGCTTCCTCTTAGATTTTATTCAGTCACTATATCAATTTCTTTATTTTTTTTCATATAAATCTCCAGTGACCACTAGGGCTCTGCTGTCCTTGGATTGTAACTGGCCATAACATACATCTTCCCTTTACTGTTTCCCGATGGATATTTAATCAGTATTAGATGTGTCAAGAAAGACCTGACACAAATTGCCCAGTGTGCATTTGTTCCATTTCGCTGGATTTTTGCTTTGGTGCCATTCAATGTTTTTCCAGGCCTTGAATTATTCAAGCATGTCCGTTAAACCTGTTTCATTACCTCATGTGGCTCTACACTGTGATATCGTGAAATGCAGAAAGCAACTGGAGATGACTTGTTGTCATTTCAGTCAAAGAAATTGTAGATGCTGACTTAAAATATATTTAATTATCTGAAAACATAGTATTTGAGGTGGGAAATCTTGTACTTCTTACCTGTCTAATAATCCTTTTTAATAATAATCCTTGTATTTGTTTAAGCACCTTATCATGTCGGAAGGACCTCTCAAATTGCTTCACAGGTTTCACTGTGAAATGGAGTGACTGTATTTATAGGCAATTGTGAACAGTAATGTCCCACAAATAGTCATGAAATGAATGACTAATTTAATTTGGGAGATTGTTAGTTTGCACACTGGAAGAATGCCCTTCTCTTTTTGAATAATGCCATGGAATCTGAACAGGCAGATGGGACCTCGGTTTTGCGTGAATAGAAAATCTAACTACCATACTCCACATAGAGGGATAGCACAACAGAACAACATTTATAGACAACACGTTTACATTGTTATCCGTCCTCCAACTACACATATTATTTTTCAGTGGGTAGGGCATGCAAGCAAGGTGCTCCCATTGCTGTTATGTAAGAATAGTAACCACATCCTCACAGTACAGAAGCTTTCCATCTTTGACTTGCAGGTATGAAGAAATGCTTACACCTCCAGATATCATTGATGAGCCAGATTACCATACCATTGAGGATAAAGTTATGGAGACTCTTATCAAGGATAAATTCATAGAGCATCTGGACAGAAATAAAATAATAATAATAATAATCTTCCTTGCATTTGATATAGCACTTTTCCTGTCTTCTGGATTATTGCAGATCTTACAGTTGACTTTGGGGCAGATCCATCTTAACGCAAATGAGCACAGTTATTCATTTTATCCACCACAAAAGAGTGAAGAGGTGAGCAGATTCAAACTGCTACTCATTGCGCTTTATGGGCTCTGTTGCTCTGTATACATTCCTAGGGTTTATGTAGGACTGGCAACAATAATAATAACAATAAAGGCTATTTTTAAGAAAGATAACAAAAGTATCCCAGGAAACTACAGACCAGCAAGTTTGAACATCCATTGAGGATAAAATTATGGAGACTCTTATCAAGGATGAATTCATAGAGCGTCTGGACAGAAATAAAATAATAATAATAATCGTCCTTGCATTTGATATAGCGCCTTTCCTGTCTTCTAGAAGTCTCAAAGCACTTCACAGAATATACTGTAAAGTGAATTGACTGTATATTTGTGGGCGAAACACGGCAGCCAATTGCGCACAGCAGTGTCCTACAAACAGTCGTGGATTGAAATAACCAATTCTTTTTTTTTTTAAGGATTATTATTAGTAAGGAAACCGGAAAATAGGGGCTCATGTAGGGGACGTCTTGCAATCCAATTTTTGGTGTGGCAAGGGAGCTTGATGGTGTTGCTGTGGAGCACCTGTGGTTTAGTGGTTAGAGCACTTGTCTTGCAAGCTGGGCAGACCTGTGTTCGAATCCAGGCAGGTCAGGGCGAAACCTTGGACAAGTTTCCTTACTCCACACGCCTAATAATAATCCCTCAAAAAAAAACAGAATAGTAAAATTGGTCATTTCAATCCACGGCTGTTTGTGGGACACTGCTGTGCGCAATTGGCTGCCGCGATTCGCCCACAATATACAGTCAATTCACTTTACAGTATATTCTGTGAAGCACTTTGGGACGTTGATAAAATGTGAAAAGCGCTATATCAAATGCAAGGATTATATTTATATTATTATTGATAAGGGTAAGGCTATGGATGTTGTATATGTCAATTTCAATATAGCCTTTGATATAGTTCCTCTTGAAAGGCTGGAGCTAGAAGTAATGAAGTAAAGAAAGCAAGAATCAGTGGAAGTATATTAGAATGGACGTGCAATGTTATCCGTGGACTTCCGTAAGTGTCTTTTTGGGACCACTTTTGTTTAATATTTTTGTAAATTATCTGGAACTAGGAGTCGCAAGCAGAGTGGCTAAGTTTGCAGATTACACCAAGCTAATGGAAGTGGTAGATTGGGAAGCTGATCCAGATAGGTTACAGGAGGATTTGAACATACCTGAAAATTTAAGATTGGTGGCAGATGAAATTACATGTGGAGCAATGTAAAGTTCTTCAAATGGGGCCAAAAAATCCTGAAAATTACTAATGTATTATTTGAACAGAAGAAAAGTAATACTCATGGAAAATGAAAAGGACCTCGGGGTCCTGAATGACAATAAATTGAAGATCTCCCAAAAGTGCTATAAAGCAACTAGATGTTGGGATGT
Organism: Hydrolagus colliei; assembly: GCA_035084275.1. Taxonomy (NCBI): domain Eukaryota; kingdom Metazoa; phylum Chordata; class Chondrichthyes; order Chimaeriformes; family Chimaeridae; genus Hydrolagus; species Hydrolagus colliei. The sequence continues at coordinate 49,340,022 of CM068743.1, forward strand.
ATCTAAATATCATTATCAAACCCAAGCCAGGTAATCCTGCCACTGTATCTATCATTGGTGAAACTACACTTGGAGTATTGTGTACAGTTCTGGTGTTCTGGTCACTTTAGTACAAAAAGGATTTTGGAGAAATCATGAAGATACAGAGGAGGGCAACCAAAATGATTGCGGGAATGGAGGAACTGGACTACGGGAAGCAACTAAATAAATTGGGCATGTTCACGCTGAAAAGAGAAGATTGAAAGATGACATGATTGCTGTCTTTAGGGTTCTAAAGGGGCTAGACAATATAGATCTTGACAGGTTGTTTCAACTTATCCAGAATAATAAAACCAGAGTGGATGGTCCATGATTGAAGTGGGATAAATTCAGAGCAAATCTACACAAATGGAATTTTGGTGAGCGAATTGTGAACCTGTGGAACCTAGCGAGACGGTTGAAGCAGGAAGTGTTAATTCTTTCAAACACAGGTTAGATAGTTTTCTTTTAGGAAATAATATTATGGGATAGAGTACATATGTAATTCAATACATATGTGCATGTGACCGCCAGGAAGATGGAAGGCGAACTAGATGGACCTTGTTTTTTTCCATCTAGCATTGCTTCTGTTCTTATATATGCATTTAACCATAGAACCATAGAAATTTACAGATTGTGTCTGCACTGGCTCTTCTAAGCACAATTGTTATAGTCCCATTTACCTGCCCTTCCTCATCCCACTGTAGTTTAGTCATTTTAAAAAATATATTTAGCTTGTTCCCTTTGGAACGCTAATATGCAGGGCATTCTATATACAGTACATACTAACAACTTTGTGCACAAAAACACTTCCCTTAAACTGATGCTCTCCAGTCACTGACTCTGTTAATAATGGACATAATTTCTCCCTATTGACTCTATCAATGAGTCCTGTAGCATGGAGTCCTGCAGCAAATTGGTTAGAGCACTCACCTAGCAATGCATAGGACTCTGGTTCCTGGTCAGGCAAGTTTTCGTACGCCTCTGTTTACCAAGGTGCAAGTAGATACCTGGATATTAATTGATTGTGAATTGCTTTCCGGGGTTAATAATCCATGACTGTTTGTGGAACATTGCTATGAGCAATTGGCTGCCACATTCCACCCCCCACCCCAAGAAAATATACAGTCAATTCACTTTACAGTATATTCTACGAAATGCTTTGAGATGTCTCGATGACGTGATATATCAAATACAAGGATTATTATTGTCAAAACCTCTCTCAATTTTAAAGACCTCTATGAGGTCACCCCTCAACCTATTTTATTCCAATGAGAAAAAGTCCCATTTCCCGCAGTCTCTGCTAAAAAGGCGGACGAATAATTCCGAGCAATTTCCTCTAAGCTCCCCATTTGCATGTAAACATTTTTTTACCTGCATTTGAGATGCCATCTGATGTGGAGGGCTCTATATAAATTGAATTTGTTGTTGTTGTAAACAAATATCTTACCATTGGTGAATGTGGGAACCAGGAAGATGATTGTTCACTTTTTTTTATTTTAGTTTTTTGTGCTTTAATGTTGAGCAATTGTGTATTGAACAGTGGTAACAAAATCCCTTGCTGGAATAAATGTGCAGATTGCCAGTGATTACATGTGAATGACAACTGGTATATCAGCTTCCTGCCTTACAATCGACCCCTGAACAGATGTTGAGGACCAGGTGGTAATATTATAAATGATAGACAACACTAAAGAGGCAATGCACCCTCTGTTTTATCACTATAATCACCAAAGGCAAAGCAGACTATTGATTCAAATTTACTAATGCCGCCTTCAAAGAAGGTACTTTACATGCTTGACATAGCCATACAACAAAATACTGTTTCTCAATGCATTGTTACATAATATAAGTTGTCTGAAGCATTTTAAACAAAGGTTGTATGTAAATTTGATGGGTTTGTTGATAACAATACACCTCCGCCCAACAACTGGTGCCTTGTGCATTGTTTGCATTAATCACCTCATACTATGCTGGCAGTCAGGATTTGTTGATGATTATAACCATACAGTCTCTTTCTAATTCATAATTTAAATTCACCCTGAAAAATTCATTTAATTTAACTTCTCATCTCATTGTTGCTTGTGGGACCTTGCTGGCACAGATTGCCTACCGCATGTGTAAATTGTTGTTGCATTGAATAATAATCCTTGCATTTGCATGCATAGCAAAAGAGATATGAAAGGTGTCATGCAAACCCAAGTTGCTGTACTGATGGTTTTTATTGTGTTGGTATCTCATTCTTGATATTTCTCTTCTGATATTTTATCCGTCTGCCTCCACACTCTCATTCCTCCTGGTGTGAAATAATTCAGTCTCAAGAGAGCCAGAATTCCACGCAGTCTTGGACCATTTTTGACTTCAAATTTAAGATTGACCAAAATATGGTAAAATCTTAAATTCAGCCTTAATCTCTAAGTCAGTTTTCTGCATATCTTAAAAACAGCTAAACTAGGACTGAATTTAAGAATTTTGCACAATTATGTATTATTTTGAATTTGAAGACAATATGATCTTTCAGGCTAAGGCAAGGTGATATTTGGGGACAGTGTATCTGCATTACCATTATGTGGTGTGCAATTCGCTTAAATTGATGCTCTCTAGTCACTGACTCAGTTACCAATTGACATAATTTCTCCCTATTGACTATCAAGGAGTCCTGTAACATGTAGGCCTGCAGCAAATTGGTAGTGTTTGTCAGTGTTGGTCGATCTCCAAGATTTTATTTGTTCCAATACCATTATAGGACTGTGCGGCTCTCAATCTGGCACTTGAGCAAAGAGTAAGATTTAAATGTCAGATGAGACCACTTTTGAGCCTGATATCTCTGATTTGATTGTGAGGTCAGTGCACTGTTGCTGCAGCTTTGGAACAGAATTGATTTGCAGGGTTGTGACTCTTCCACTATCTCTTGTTCCACATTCACATTTGTCTTGAACTGCTTCCCTGAATCATGTAGACAATACATTCCAAAAGCTTTGAATCTCAAACACATTAATCTACATTTACAGCACCTTTGATATCAAATGTTCTTTTAATCAAGTCAAGGATTTTATCTTTTGAAAATCAAGCCTTTTGCTGTTGTTTCTGTTCCTCATCCGTTTTGACTGCTGAGACAAGTTGGAAAAATCACAAGGGAATGATGGATCTGTATGCAAAGGTTAACGTTGGGAAAAAAAGCTTTCAATTTTTTTTGTTTACTGCCTCTCATTTTTTTAAAATTGTTTTCTTTTGGATTTGATAAAATCTTTGTCTTCTGCTCTTTGCTCCATTTGAAAAAGCGGTAACCACTAAGCATTCTCCCAAGCCTCTGGCAGTGCAGCTCTTGAGATGGCAGATAAGAGATACATAACAATGGATCTGGCTGTCTTTCTTGACCTTTGGAGAAGAATATGCGCAGAATTTGGAACATTTGTTCATGGTCAAATTATGGATGCAAATCCACATCTGAATGTTTTTTGTCTCACCAGCTTGCTGTACCAAAACATCAATGAAGACAGTATAGATCACATTTTATCCTGTATTGACTATTCTCTCTAGGTTCAAAATTTCAGTCATCTGTCAATTATCTGTCATTGTGTAAATTCAATACTAACACTTAGTACCCAAAGTAGAGAATTGACCCAAATTATAGAATTCGATCTCTATCTCAAATTTTAATTCACATTTTCTCTCTTTGAATCCAACACAACAGAGCAGCAGTATACAAACAAAGCACAAGTAAGTTTAATAAGGAGATTCTCTCGACATCACAAGGTCAGTTTTGGATGAAGAAGACGCTTCATTTAATCTCATCTATCCAGAATATTCACTTGATCTTCCTCACCACGGCATCAAGCTGATTTCTGCAACCAGATCTCAAAAACCCTTATTGGTAATCTGTTGTGGTCAATAATTATTCTGTGGCTACTTCCTTGGGTCTTTCTTACAGTCATGTGTTTATGGTTGTGTTTGTGGTCGTGCTTCTCCTCCTGGCTCAGTGTAGAATTCCACCACTGACCGGAACTCTAGCCTGCTTTAAGGGTATTATACAAAAATGCAAGTTCTTGTTGTTTTTGAGTCTGTCCTGACACAAATTGTCCTTTGCAGCCCTACATCTGTGCCCTCTTGTTCTGCTGCATGGTATTTTATAATAATCATAATAATAATCCTTGTGCATGGTATAGTGTCTTGTAATTTTGGAAAGACTTCTCCAAGCGTTTCACAGAATTTTACTATGAAATAGAGTGACTGTACTCGTAGACAAAAAGGCAGCCCACAAACAGCCATAACCAATTTTTATTTGGAAGATTGTTGGTCAGGACACCAGGAGAAACTCTAGTCTCTTTTCAAATAGTGCCATGGGATCTTTAATGTCCACCTGAACAAGCAGAAGAACACTGCATTGGAGTGTCACCTTAAACCATGTGACTTTTAAGTCTCAAAGTGGTTGCGGGATTTGAACGCACAATCTTCTGACTCAAGATAAGAAAGGTATCCCTCAGCCAAGCTGACACAGTTTGAAAGTATTATTCTGATTTACTTTCTCTATCCCAATTAAAATCTTATAATACACCTCCGTAAGACCCAAAGCGATGTCTCCTTTTAAGGCTTTAGATCTGGATGGTCCTGCTTACATCATAACCACAATTGTAAACAGTACTCCGGGTGTTATAAATATAATATTTGGTACAACAGAAATCCAAAACAAATACAAAATACAATTTCTTCTTTTCCATTTTTTTATCCTTCCTCCCGATACAAAAGCATTGTGTTGCTTATGGTACATTTCATGTCATCGCGCAGGTTGTGCCCACGTTTTTTGGGACACTCCCTATAAAACAGTTGGGAGTCGCCCCTCTGTGCAACGCATCCATGTCCGTGCTTGTGCACGTCCTGCTAAGGGGTATTTGCTGCTTTTGGAAGGTGCCCCAATGTGCACTGTATGCGCGCATGTTTACGTGCATACATTTTCGGGACGCACTTTGGTTACATATCAAGTGGCATTCTGTATCCTCCTGTTTATTTCATTCAGTTTTCAGAGTGCTTGTGGGTACCCGGTGGATGTACCCTGAACAGTTAGCACAGGAGTGTCTGCTGCCGGGGTCAGGCCAGATGGGGAATTTCAGCTTGTCCCTCAGTACTTCAATACTTCCTGATCCTAGCATGTGTGAGCTTGAGAAAGGCTCTCACCATCCGCTCGTTCTGCCAGAAGAACACCTGGTTTCGGGAGCCAAACTGCCTTCTCTACCTAGTTTATAATCATCCATGTGCAGTCGATGTGGGTTTTACAGTGACTGCCCGGGAAAAGGCTGTACAGCACCAAGTGCTGTGGCAGCAGGTTCCCAGGGATGAACCGCAAGAGTATCCCTTCCATCTTTTGCCAAACTGCCTTCGTCTACCAACTCTCCCGGAAGAGGGGGTCCACAGTTTCCTGGCTTCCGCAGGCGGCTTGGGGGCAGAGTACTGACTGGCTCAGTCCTAAACCGTGCATGAAAATCCTGAAGGGGAGGGCGCCTTTGATCACCAGCCAGACAGATATTTTGGCACGCTACAATTATTTGGAACGTTTTGAGACAACAACAACAACAAATTACATTTATAGAGTGCCTTTCACGTCGGGAGGACGTCCCAAGGCGCTGCACAAGAGGCGTGTGACCCGAGCTGAGAGGGGAGTGTTTGGGAATGGGTGAAACACGAAGGGGAGGTAAAAGAGTTCGGGGTGGAACAAAAGGCACGATCAAAGAGGAAAGTCTTCAAATCGGCCTTGAAAGAGGAAAGGGAAGAAACGAAACGGAGGGATTGAGGGATGGCATTCCATAGGGTGTGAGCGGAAAAACTGAAGGCCCGGCCTCCGATGGTGGGGTGGTTCGGGCGGGGGGCTTGGAGCAGGCCAAGTCCTGTTGAACGGAGGGTCCGGGTGGGCGTGTAGGGGGAGAGTAGATCGGTTAAATAGGGCGGGGCAAGGCTGTGTAAGGCCTTGTAGGTGAGGACGAGGATCTTGAACTCGATCCTCTGGAGGATGGGGAGCCAGTGGAGACGGGCGAGAGTGGGGGTTATGTGGTCGCGGAAGCGGGTGCGGGATGTTACACGGGCTGCAGAGTTTTGGATGACCTGCAGCCTGTGAATGGAGGAACTGGGGAGGCCAACGAGGAGAGAGTTTCCGTCATCCAGCCGTGAGGTGATGTATGCGTGCACGAGTATTTCGGCAGCGCGGGGGGTAAGATAGTTGCGGAGCTTGGCAATGTTGCGTAGGTGGAAATAAGCGGTGCCGGTCAAGGCGTGAATGTGGGGAAGAAGGAAAGTTTTTGATCGAACATGATGCCAAGGTTCCTGATTGGCTTTATGAGGTGGAGAGTGCAGCCTTGGATAGTGAGGCTGGCAGCGCCCGATGTGCGGAGGCGCTGGCTTGAGCCAATCAGGGGGGCCTCGGTCTTACTCACGTTCAATTGCAAAAAGTTGTCCCTCGTCCAGGACTCGATGTCGGACAGACATGCTGTCAGAAGATCGATCGACTGGGGGTTGAGGGATGTGGCAGAAAGGTACAACTGGGTGTCGTCCGCATATATGTGGAAATTTACCCCATGTTTGCGGATGACGTCGCCCAGAGGGAGCGTGTAAAGGGTGAAAAGGAGGGGACCAAGGACAGAGCCTTGAGGAACGCCGTGAAAAACTGTGCGGGGGTTTGAAGAAAAACCGTTGGAAGAAACAAAATGTAAACGGTGGGTCAAATAAGAATGGAACCAGTCAAGGACTGTACCTTGAAGGTTGAGGTGGGAGGAAAGACGTTGAAGGAGGATGGTGTGATCGACTGTGTCGAACGCAGCAGACAGGTCAAGGAGGACGAGGAGGCAGAGGGAGCCCTGGTCACAGGCGGTTAGGATGTCATTTGTGACCTTAACCAGGGCAGTTTCTGTGCTGTGGATAGGGAGGAAACCTGATTGGAGGGGTTCAAAAAGTGAGTGAGTTGAAAGGAAAGAGCGGAGCTGGGAGGCAACCACTCTTTCAAGGTTCTTGGATAGAAACGGGAGGTTGGAGATGGGTCGATAACTTGATGGTTGCGACGCATCAAGGGAGGGTTTCTTCAGGATAGGGGTGATGGTGGCTGTTTTAAGGGAGGTAGGGACAGTGCCTGAGGAGAGGGAAAGGTTAATGGTGTCAGAAATGAGCGGGGCTAACAAATGGAGCTGGGTGCGGAGGAGGGGGGTGGGGATGGGGTCCAATGAGCACGTGGTGGGTTTCATGGAGGTAATTGTTTTTGTGACTGAAAGCGGGGTGGTGGGGTTGAAAGTGTGAAATGGGGGGTAAGTAGGGGTTGAGGTAGCTGATGAGGGCGCGGAGGTGGAGGAGTGGTGGGGAGAGGAAACCGCAGAGCGGATTATCTCAATTTTGGACTCGAGGATGTCCAGCATCTCCTCACAACGAACGTTTGAGGAGAGGATCTGCGAGGTGAGGCGGAGGGGGTGGGGGGCGGAGGAGCTGGTTGGTGGTGGTGAAGAGGAGGCGATGGTTGTCCTTCGCTTCCAGGATTATCCTGGAGTAGAAGGCTGATTTGGCGGTGGCTAGGGCGGAGCGGTAAAATTTGATGCGGTCCAGCCAGATTTGCCGGTGGACCGGGAGGCCAGATTTGAGCCAGGTGCGTTCAACTGCTCTCACTTGGCTTTTGAGTGAACGGAGGTGAGTTGTGCCAGACCCACAGATACAGGTAGAAAACCAGCACGTAGCAGCATTTGTTCCAGCATAGTGGGGTTCCAGGCAGCTATATACAGCTGAAAATCAGGGCTACATTAGGGACATCTTACCCCCATTTTCCGGTGTTTTGTGCATCATATCCCTGCAGACATAATCCATCTTGGATCCCCAGATAAGTTCTCTGGTGTCTGTAGTGGCATTGTTGTTGGTCAAAGGCCAGACATGGGGTGCGTACAGTAACACCAAGAGTATTTCAAACTTTATCACCAGGTTTTTTCCGATGATGGACAACGAGTGCAGGCGCCACATTACCAGTTTCTTCCTCACTCTACCTAGATGCTCTTCCCAGCTTTTTAAAATAATAATAAAGATCCTTGCATTTTGTATAGCGCTCTTCACGTCTTCTAGATGTCTCAAAGCGCTTCATAGAATATACTGTAAAATGAATTTACTGTATATTTGTGGGAAAAACGCGGCAGCCAATTGCATACAGCAGTGTCCCACAAATAGTCATGGATTGAAATGACCAATTTATTATTATGTTTTTTGGGGAGGGATTATTATTAGGAGTGTGGAGTAAGGAAACGCGCCCAAACCTGCCTGGATTTGAATACAGGTCTAGGTCTCATACTTGTAAGGCGAGTGCTCTAAGCACTGAGCTACAGGACTCAATTTTTGGTGTGCTCCAGCAGCCCTGAACCAGATGCTGAGGACTTTGATGTAGTGTGGCTTCACCACAAATGGTATGTGACTGCGTGCTTTCTGTATCCAAAATACATCAAATCACTTTTCTGGCGGATGATCTTGGTGTCCGGTAGCAAATGCCCAGCAGGCTAAAGACCAATTTTTGGTCTGTGCAAAAGATGGTGACAACATCGATATACAGGTATCCCTCCCCAACTGGGGGATACATTCCTGAAAACTCCCGTAGTTAGTAAAACTGCAGTTGGCAAGTACAAGACCTTATGGAAAACATGGAGTTAGGGGGAGTAAGTTGCTTGTTCTTTTACTAAACACAAAAAAACACAATAACCTAACAAAAACAATAAATGTTCAATTAACACAATCAAAAAGAATATAAAAACAATACATTCATGTTATTTATCTTAATCCTAAGAGAGAAGCGACATTGTGGCTGGTTGATTGCGCCATTGCAGCTGGGTCCTAATGCTAGCTCGAAGCAACATCTTGGCTGGTTGATGCAACTGGGTCCTAGCGCCAAACACTAGTGTTAGTGTTAAAACTCGTGGATATGTAAAATTCACTGCCGCGGTTGGCTAAGGTTGTCGCAGAGAGGAATCCTTGGATACGTGAAATCCGCAGTTGAAAAGACTGCGGTTGGGACAGGGTACCTGTTCAGGATTGTGAGCTGTGGCTGCCAGGAATGGTGACACCTCTGATGCTCTCTCTAGGTGTGTCCTGACCAGAGCATGTACAATTTGAACATGATTTCTATGAATCTAAACTCAACTGAGATAGGCCTGTATCCTCTTTACCTTTTGGATTGCTGCCTTAAACTGATTTGGCATGGTGAGCAATGAGTTAACTAACACACCTAGCATTCTTTCAGCTCTTCACCATCCCGCAAGTTATTTAAAGCTAATAGAACCATCACCCACAGTAAACATTTCCATAGGTCAAACCAACATCTTCGGGTTGAGCAGACAGTGTGAACTGAAGAAGAGAGAAGAGAATGGAACAATAGCAAGAAAGGGATATCTGCTCAGAAGTGATATAATTAATGAGAGGGCGTAGTTTACTAGAAGTTCCCTAGAGCATTTAGACTCTACTCGCATCACAATAATCTCCTGGAGGGGATCTGTCATGCCTCTTTGTGGTCATAGGCAATGTAAATCCTTTAGTCACACAGTCCAGGCAGACCCACTACATGCTCCTATGATGCAGAAAACCAGACTTGACTTTCCTTTAAAGATTAATACTCCACTCAAACCATAGACTTTTGGGGCTGTAGGGCAGATCACATTGACAAACCAATTGGACATTGGCACAGTTCAACTTGGTTATAATGCAGTTGTCGGGTCAAGTGTTTCAGCACTATGTGCAAGAAATGCCCTGGTGATATTTTCTTTACAAAGTGACATCAGTAGAGCTTCCTGTGTATAGTGCACAGACACACACAGCACACAGGAAGTGACATCAGCAATACTTCCTACATATGGTAATGTCTGCCTGTTCAAATAGATATGAAAGATCTCATGAAAGGGAGTTTCTCTTGATGTCCTAGTCAATATATAAAATTGTTTATTCCTTGAATGGCGATTTGTGATATTTTGCGGTGTATAACTTGGCTGCCGTGTTCGCCTACAAAATACAGGCAGCAGACTTTATATTTTCTGAAGTGCTTTAAGATGTCTGCCTGATATGAAAACCTTATCAAATGCAGGTACTGCATTTAATTAATTTATATTTGCAAAGCACAGGACCTAATGACCTGAAACCCAGTTATTGTTTTGGTGAGGGAAGCCAGCGAGATAGCAATTCAGTTAGCATGGGTCCATACCTAAACTTCAATTCTGTAAGCGACCTGTGTTATATGAGAGTATCTCTGTTATTTATTTTCCAAATTTTTGCTTTTATAATTGATGTGGTAAATACAAGGATGCTGCCAGTGCTCCATTGATGGTGTCTGAACTGGGGAATTTTTAAATTCATTTTGTCAATGCGGAATTGATATCTTGTGCTGTAGGGTTGTCATGCTACAATTTCAAGTGTTTTGACAAGTTTTCCCAGGGATGCTGTCTGCAGTCTTGATTGGATTAATGTGGTATAGCATAGTTGGAGAGGGAACTAGTCTGAGAGCTGACAGCCACAGAACACCCAGAAAATTTCTGCAAGAATGGTTCAGATGAAGAAGGCTTTCGTCCACAAATATACAGTCAATTCACTTTACAGTATATTTTTGAAGTGCCTTGAGACATCTAGAAGATGTGAAAAGTGCTACATCAAATGCAAGCATTATTATTATTACTTTACAGCAGCTCATCTCACTTTGCCATGGGAGTCTAAGACTGTTCAACCTTAGGAGGTGTACCCTCTTTGTTTTTTAGGTGAACACTAATGGTCCCATGGGACTATTGGAAAAGAGAAGAATATTTGTCCTGGCCAAAAATCCTCCACATTACTTGATCTTATACTCTGTATGGATCTTTGCTGTATCCAAGTGCAGTTGTGTTTGCTCACAAAAACAGTCTCTGTAATGAATGTAAAGTACTTTTGAGATTTTTGCTGTTCAGGCTGCTATAACAATACAAGATCTCTTACCAATTCATCTTGAATTACATGGAGCGACCCTGGTGAGTCTTTGGATTCAGGCTCATGCCTGCAAAATTAATTTGTTCCAATCTGGCGTTATTGTCATTGCCTGGCCGTGCGTTTCCTCGCAGATTAATTTTCAAAATGTGTAAATACTGTTTTTTCTGTTGTCTGCAGATGGCATCAATTGGTTTGGTTTGAAATGGACTAGATTTGATTCATAACAGAAGCCTATTGAATCTTCAAACAATGGCCCAGATCTCTGCAAAGCTTCTGCATATTCAGAGTAGCCCATGCATTATGTTTGATATCTTTAATCACTTTATTTCCATTCATTTTCTCTGCATATCTTACAATGTAGACTTATGTTCAGAATGTGTCAGGATTACTAAAGCCTACAGAGTCAAAATTACAGTAGACAAATGGTACTGGATTGGAAAGGTTTGAATGGGATTTGTGTAGTTTTCTAGTGCCAAGACTGTTAAGAGTATTCCTTCTTTTGAATGTTAGTCCAACCACCTGCTGCCTCAACCCCATTCCTATCCCTCTCCTTACCTCTTTGTCCACCTCCATACTTACAGACATCATAAACCAACTCACGACAGCAAAGGAGAAGGTAGCTCCACTAACCCCTGTCCCAGAGGAAGAGGTAGAATTTGAGGTTATCTGAAGTGATTTGGCATCAGGTATTCCAATAGTGCTTTTCATTTACCTTCGTGTTCTGGATTATATGTTGTGGTTTTTCTGTAAAAATATTTTTTTTTAATGGGAAAGTGTTATTTTGTTAATGAACCTTAGGCACGTGCTTCTCCTTTCTATCTTTCAGTCCCTGCCATTTCCTCTGCCTATCCTCCTTCATCTAAGCAACCCTAGCCTCAAAAACCCTCAGCAACATTTTTTGAGGAGTAAGCCATTGCTTGATTCTCCTAGAAGAGGAAGAAGTGGAGTAGGAAGACTATGTGGAGCAGGAAATGTAGGGGAAGGATGGCCTGGCATCCTCCTCCCAGACCATTGCATTATTCTGTATAGTGATTGCATTATATTTCAGAAGACAACTAACGCAAGTTGATTTCACGCTACAAGCCACAGGCTACTGGTTACAAAGGCACTATAAATCAGCCCAATAGCAGAATTCATTTACAGCAAAATCAGTCTTTAAAAAGTGTTTAGTTCAATTCTGAAGTCACCATGAAAACACACTAGTGTTGAGGTTCTAACAGCTGAGAGCAATAAAACAAAACTCCTAACATTTCCACAGATTTATGGACTTGCCATAAGAAATAAATGCATTTGTCAACATGGAGGCCTGGCTGCATTAATTTTGATTGTTTGCTTGAATAAGACTTACTTCCTATATATATAAAAGCACATATGAATTGAAATTAGGGGATTCTAAAGACTGTAGAATTTTGAACACCACAGTACTTCTTTTGTTTGCTTGTTTTGGAATAATTTATTTCCAGAATTATTAGATTAAATCTGAAATCTAACCTTTCCATTATACAGAATTATCAAAAAATACTTAAATGTCTGTTATTTTGGAAGAGAAGAAACACTCACTAAGCAGCTTATGCGCTTCACAAACTATATTTGGGTGCAAAATACAACGTTTCTGAACAAATTCTATCACATCCAAATTGGGATTGCGTATTCAGTTTTCATTGATGTTTAAGTTAGAATCTATAGGTGAATTTTATTCAGAAGGTGAATAACAAGCATTGCATTTGGTGTAGCATTTTTCATGCCAGGGGGATGTCCCAAATAACTTCACATGATTTACTGTAAAGTGGAGTGACTATATATTTGTAGGCAAATGCGGCAGTTCAATTTGTGCACAGCAAATGTCTCACAGACAGCCAAGAAATTAACAAATAATTTTATTTGGGGGATTGTTGGTCAGGACACAGGAAGAAATATCCTGCTCTTTCTCAATTGTTGAAAGGCTCAAGTTTCAGCTGAGAAACATATTGGTATTTAGGAGTGAATTGGACAAATACTTCCAAGAAATTAATTTAGTTTCTGGAGACAGAGGAGGGAAGTTGTGGCATTAAACAGTCGGCTAGAGTTTAACCATGATTTTATTTTAAAAAGCTGCTATCATACAAATGGGAGGGGGAACAGATAAGAAGCATTAGAAGTACTGTATTAGAATTAATGGGAATTAATCAAAAGGGGGAGGGAGGAGATTATGGAGAAGTGAGTACAGGTATCCCTCCCCAACCGCAGGGGATACGTTCCTGTAAACCTTTGCAGTTGGAAAATGCAGGGCCCTATGGGAAACACGGGATTAGGGGGAGTACGTTCGGTTTTCTGCAGTTGGGACGTGCAGGGCCCTATGCGAAACATGAGGATAGGGGGCGTAAATTCGCTTTTAGTAAAACAAACACAAAAAAATATATACAGTTATAACATACATGGGGATAGGGGGAGTAAATTAGGGCGCATCTGCAGCAAATCGCGAGGCTGTCTGACTGACTTACACAGAGAGAGAGAGAGACACGGAGGGTGGGGGTAGGGGGGTGGGGTGCAGTGTGACACGGAGGGGTGGTGTCTGACTGATCTACAGAGAGAGAGACACGGAGGATGGGGGTGGCGGGGTGACACGGAGGGCTGGGGGTGATGTCTGACTGATACAGATAGACACAGCGAGAGAGGGGAAGGGTGGTGTGGGGGAAAGAGAAGGTGAAATAGAGAGAAGATGAGTTAGAGAGACAGAGATATACACTTACACACAGAGAGCGAGATCTGCAGATCCTGGCAGCCAATGCTCCCAAATTTACTAGCTAGGCTGCAGAGAAGCAACAATAAATTCATGTTACTGTATTTACATTAATCCTAAGAGAGAAGCGTTGTTACTGGTTGATTGCAACATAGCAATTGGGTCCTAGTGCTATACACTATGCTAAACTTGAAAATTGAAACCTGCGGATTTAAATCGCGGATGCGCAAAACGCAGTTTGCAAGAGTTGTCGCATTTAGAAAACTGTGGATGCATGAGTTTCATGGTTGCTTAGGTCGCAGTTGGGGCTGGATACCTGTATATAAAAATCCTTGCATTTGATATAGCATCACATTGTGAAAACATCTCTTAGTGCTTTATAGAATTTACTGCAATGTGTAGTGACAATGAATTTGAAGGCAAACAGAGGTATGAGCAGAAGTAATCAGACAAGGGAAAGGAAGAGGAAGTATGAAAACTGGCTTCGTGAAGCCAGGTCACACGTTTATCTTTCAGCACATTTTTTACTGCCTGTAATTGGTATACACAGTTTTACTGAATGACAATGTAAAGCTTTAACCCAGTTCCAAGGTGTTGATGTTGAGAAAAGGTGGGGGTGCAGTGTGTGGGGAGTGGGTCAGGGAAAAGCCACCTTTACACATCCTAGTATTATGTATTCGATAGTTATAGAATCTCTCAATTTATAACATACATTTTTCACCCTCACTGGCTGCTTATATTCGCAGATCGCATATTTCAAAGGCTAATTTACTCAGAAAGTCTGTTTGTCAAGTGCCTAATGAGATTCCATACCTTCTGTGCTCACTCACTCTTCCAGGTATAATTTCCTTCCAAATCTGTTGTTATTGACTAAGTGTGACTCCCCCGTAGCTCGGATCTATTGTTTGTTGTATAATTGGGCTGTCAACTATCCATTCATTGGACAGATGCGCAGTTGAATCTCACACTGATTGTTGTCCCACACTAGGTTCTCGAACAATACGATCAGAGTTACCCCATCACACTGTATTTATAGACAGGTTAACGCTCTGTCCTGGTAAGCTTCCTAGCTCCCTGTAGTGACCAGATCATAAAATTTCCATCGTAATGTACAATATGACATGCTTCCTACTGAACCAAAAATGAAAACTTGAAAGGTTAATTGGACAATAATATTAGTATCCCACTGTCTCACGGTTCAAATCTGAATGATGCAGGAAATGAAAGGAGCAGCGGGTAAGTTTTCATACTTAGCGGAATCGATCTGTCTTTATATTGGAGGGGTTTTTCACTCGTCAATCTTACACAAGAATTGTCTCAATGTCACTGTCACACCAGGCAGAATGTTGGCAATGAAATACAATCTCATCATAAAAAATTCCCAATGTCCTCTCTAAAGCTTCATTACCGGGTGTAAAATAAAGTATTTATAAACGGAAAGTCATTGCAGTATATGAGATGTCTGATTTTATACCTGAAATACTGTAGTGCCATACTCCCAAAACAAACATCTAGAAGGCCATTCCACAGCTGGCATTTTGCTTTCTGACCTTTGTCAGATATTTTATTCCCTTTTTGTTTGCTGAGAAATAGCCCAAGAGCAAAACACCAGCCATGATGGCAAACCAGAGGTTGCCAGGAAAATATCTAAGAATTCTGACAAAGGGTCAGAAAGCAAAACTTATGAGTCGTTACATGGATCAGATGTTATCCAGTGGATCCTCTTTCATTGCTGACTTGGAGTCTGGAACAAAGATTAATTAGCATATGGATGGTAAAACCTGATAATAATCCCTACAAAATAATATCATTTCAGTCCACCACTGTTTGAGGGACACTGCTGTGCGCAATTGGCTGCCGCCTTTCACCCACAAATATACAGTCAATTCACTTTGCGTTATACTCTGCAAAGCGCTTTGAGGCATGAATAAGACATGAAAAGTGCTGGATTAAATGTAAGGATTAATATTATTATTATGAAGGGTTTTAAAGGACCTCGTGGCCATGCTCCCCCTCCCCAAACCTGCACCCATCTCCTGCTCTGGGTTACTGACAGAATGGACACAATCATTGCCAGGCAGCTTTAGATCCTGTACTTTTAACAAACTGAATGTTATGTAAACTATAGGATAATGATAATAACACAGAGCAAACTGGTACCACATTAAAAGCCTGTAAAACAAAAAAGTTAGACTAGGCTATGGGCTGAAGCCTGAAGTGGAATTTGAACCCTTAATCTTCTGATTTGGAGGTTAGGATGCTATCAACTGGGTGTAGAAGGAATTGGCATTTATAACAAATATCAGCATGAAATTAAGTATGGATCTTGAACAAAAGCATTTAAACACCTAGGTGATCTTGTCATATGGTTCACTTGCTATATTTTGCCTTCAGTGAAGTAGACAGATGTGGTTATGTCGTTTTTTAAAAAGGCGGTGTCTGAAGGTGTATAATCTCAAATTAATGGTTATTTGAGATCTAATTTAAAAAATAAATTGAGGTTAGTGCCTGAAATTTTAATATATTTAGAAAAATCTTGAAAACCACTTCTCATAACCTAAGCATGGAAAACAAATTGATCTTTGAATCCGTTATTGAGGATTAATGGGGCTGAACTGTTGTATAAACAGACTCTTTCATTTGCCCTAATTTTCACTTCAAAGAGTTCTGTTAGAGGCAATTTGGTCTAACTATTTGTCTAAGCACGTATGCCCATATTTTTTATATATGAAAACTACACAGTATTGCTTGTCTCCTAATCCCTCCGATATTTGCATTACAATAAAGCAAACGTAGCAGACACTGACAGGAATTGCAGCAAGAACTTTGGAGTAAAGCATTGGGTGGGAGCAGATTCTTTGGTGCAGTATGTAAAGTGGAGCTGGGAATGGGTTTTCTGGTTTTTAAAAGTGGCAGGAGAGAACCTGTGTGTAACAGTGAACCGAGAGACAACCTATACAATCATAATAATAATCCTTCCATTTGATATAGCACCTTATCACGTCTTCGAAAGTCTCAAAGCGCTTCACAGAATATACCGTGAAGTGAATTTGACTACTGTATATATTTTGTGGGCAAAACGCGGCAGCCAATTAATTGTACACAGCAATGTCCCACAAACAATCGTGGATTGGGTGACCATGTTATTATTTTTTTGAGGGAATTATTACAACAACCAGAACAAAATTACATTTGTATAGCGCCTTTTGTATTGGGTGGACATTCCAAGGTGTTGGACAATCAAAGTTTCAGACCTGAGCTGGGAGTCAGGATCAGGGAGGGTGGAGGGCAGGGGGAAAGGAGGTTGATCAAAGGCATGGTTGAAGAGGAGGATCTTGAGACTGGCCCTGATGGAGGCAAGGGAGGTGGTGAGGTGGAGGGACTGTGGGATGGAGTTCAAGAGGATGGGGGCAGAGTGACTGAAGGTCCTTGCGCAAATGGAGGGGCGGGTGAGGTGGGGGACATGAAGCATGCTGGAGCCCACTGAGCGGAGGGAATTGGCAGATCGGTTGAGCATTAGGTGGTCGCAGACGTAGGGGGAGCAACGCCATGGAGGGCTTTGAAGGCGAGGACCAGGATCTTGAACTCTTATCAACTATGTGATGCATAGTGACTGTGATATCCCTGGAAAAGCAATCCACCAATCCATTAACAACCGGGTTCCAATTTACTGCTAGGTAAACATATAGTAGATAGGGAGAGAACCCATTCATGGGATGGAAAGAATTAGGGCCATGGTCTAGTGGCTTTTTGCTGCGACTGAATTGAGTTGCTTCTTATAGGAAGGTTAATCAGTAATGTCAATCTCTACACATGCAGATTTACATTTATATAAGCCCCTTTCATGTTTGAAGGACGTCCGAAGGACCTCTCTTTTGTGGGCCTTGAACTACTGGTTTCTGACTCAGAAGCGAGAGTGCTTCCACAATGACACCCATCTGTAACTCTTTCAAAATGCACATTTATGCCAGTTTTTTAATAAAATTATTTCTTTCTTCCACTCCTGAAGGCCCTGATTCAAACTGTGATATAGTTTTATATGTGCTATTTTCTCATCCGATTGACTGTTTCTCATTTGTGACTGTGAATGTTGGCAGCCTACAGACCGTAAAGGTTACTGCAGCTGAGCCAGATCCTACCCTTTCCTACTGGCCACCCAGTAGGGTTTACTGGATGGAGAATATGACTGGTAAACCTGGCCAAGTCTTCCCCTTCCTAGTCCAAGAGCTTTGAAGCGAATCGTAGCATCCCGACTGCTGCCCTAGCTGAGATCAGCTAACTTGGCATAAATCAGTTGTTGAACCCAGTACCTCCCCAGTCTGTTATGGCTCAGCGCAGAGCTGAGACATGACCATCAGCTGAGCCACTGACAGGAGCACAGGGGTATGTTTTATGCACTTGTAGCACATCACAAGAACAAATACGTACTTTCAAAATGTACGCTCAGTTATTTGTAAGCTGCTATAAGCATTTGCTGGGTGCCCGAAGTGGGGAATAATAGTGACTAGTTGCATCTGTTGTAGTTCTGCATGACCAGTATTCTTTTACTGGCTTGGTTAAGTAAACATCGACAACCGTTTTGAACTATGAAGAGTTCGCTCCCTCTCCCTTTGTGATTGAATCAACAAAGGCAAATGCACTCAAATAGGATAAAGAGGTTTAGGTTTGTGAATGCCATTTCTGAACTCCTATCAACGCAGATGGCTGGTGTCTACAGAACTGAAATGATCTGAGGTGGAAGCTTTAGGTTATCTGCACCATTTAACACAATTTTGGAAAGTTTCCTGAATTTGCAGGCTTTTTGGTGGCAAACTACTTGAGGGGGATACATAGAGGGTCCAGTCAGTTGTGATGAGTTGGCTTGGTCACATACATGGCAGAATCACAGCTGTGTGTTATAATTTCGGGTGTTGCTCTGTGAATAAAAAGCGGGAACTAATTAGCAGTATTTAATTCTAATAATAATCCTCGCAATTGATATTTCTAGGACCTCTTCACACTTGGCGTTTGATGTGTGGATAGAGGTGGCTCGAGGGGATGTGTGGAGGAGGTCTTTGGATTATCATTTGCCTCCTGGATGACTTTGGAGTTTCAGAGGAGGACATCCCAAAGTGTTTCACAGGATATACTGTAAAGTGGAGTGATTGTGTATTATGGGCGGACGTTGCAGCCAATTCCCGCACAGCAATGTGTCACAAACAGCTTTTGCGTGAGTGACCACTATTATTTGAGGGATTATCGCCACGACACCTTTTCTTTACAAATAGTGCCATGGGAACCTTAACATCCCCTTGGACAGGCAGACGGAGCCTCAGTTTAACATCTCATCTGAAGAACTGTACCTCCAACAGTGTAGCACACCTTCAGCATTGTCCTCCTGATTTGGAAGGGCAAAATGGCTGTCTACAAATATTCATTACATTTGACAGTAATTACCATGAAGCACTTTTGGACCATTGGTGTGATTACATTAACACATCAATTTTTGTATACTATTGAAAAGCATAGCAATTCTGACATTCGAAGTAACATAGTCTGTGCTAGGTTTGAACCCTAGTGGATCCATTCAGGCATTTGACTGTTTCAAGGAAGAAAGAAAGTCCAACATAATGCTTCTAGCCTCCTCCGTAACATTGCCAGACTCTGCCACTGCCTCACCCCTCAGGTTGCTGAAAGGCTTGTCCACGCATTAGTCACATCAGGCTCGACTATGGAAACTCCCTCCTTGTCGGCCTTCCCGGCTCTTCCCTTCACAAGCTGCTGATTATCCAGAACACTGTAGCTCATTTCCTCTCCCGCACCAAGTTCTACAACCACATTACTCCCACCCTCACACGGATCCATTGGCTCCCCATCCCCCAGAGGATCAAAATCAAGATCCTTATCCATTCACGACCTTGCCCCCTCCTATCTCTCCTACCTAGTGTCTCCCTATGAACCTGTCCGCCCCCTCCACTCAGTGGACTTCGGTCTGCTCCATGTTCCCTGCCTGACCCATCCTACCATCGGTGGATGGGCTTTCAGCTTCTCTGCCCCTCCATCCCACAGACTCTTCGCCTCATTTCCTCCCTCGCTTCCTTCAAGGCCGATCTCAAGACCCTCCTCTTCGACCGTGCCTTCTGCTTCCCTCCCAACTTTCTCTGTTCCCTCCGAACTCTCTTCCTCCCCTCCCCCCTCCCCTGCCCCTCCCCCTTGCTTGGGTCCTGACCTGACTGTTCAGTGCTTTAGGACATCATCCCGAAGTGAAGGCGCTCTATAAATGTAATTTTATTGTTGTTATGTATATGGTTATGTTTGGACAACATGTTGTGCGTCTTCCTGTAGATCTACTTCAACCACTGTGAGGTTTAAAAATGTGTGTGTGTGGTGGTGGTGGGGGGGGGGGGGGGGAGGGAGGAGAGTGCATTGTTTAATGAGAAGCAGACTTGAAAGTTCACTTATGTTTTGGCTTCCATCACCTTTATTTTTGTTTTTAAAAAGTCTTTATTTTCCTGGATTGGAAACGTTTGGAAGAAGTAGCCTAGATTTTGAAGATTAAGGGGCTGCCATTATTGCTGTGCACTGCAATGAATCATTGCAGCGCTGGTGTCTGAGTTAATGAGACAAAAGGATATGTGCGTTTTAGCAGCTGTTGGGAACTGAAGGAGATGCTACATCTCTACTGATAAACTGGGATATCAGTCTCAAAGGGATATCAGTCTCTTATTTATTTAATATTGTTATATTGTATCGTTAGTTTGGTACCGGAGCCCTTCGAGCTGTGTTTTGCAATTGTGTAAACCCTCATGGTAATGAGGAGTGAACCAGGTTTACGCTGTGATAGTGCTGGCTTCCTGGCTGGCCATGGGATCTCATGGTTGAGTCCTGTGAGCAGCAGCAGTGCCTGGTACGTTCTCATTCTGGTGCCAGATAGAGTTGTCCTGAGATGGTGGATCATTCCAGCTCCCAAGAAGGAACAAGTGACATGGCCTGTCCTCTGGTTCCTTCCCTTCTTTTAAACACCTCACACTCTGCCACTCCTCCCATCTCACAGATTCTCCTCATTTACCGCCACTCCAAATCCTCCCCCAGCTTCATCTCTGACATCTCCACCCTCCTAGCTTCCCTCTGACTCTGCTCCAATTGCCTCATCATCCTCGGCGACTTCTACCTCCATTTTGCATCCTCTTGCTCCACCACCTCGGTCTTTTCCCTCCTCTCCTCTCTCAACCTCTTCCTCCACATCCATTTGGCCACCCACTTTCATGGCCACCCACTTGAGCTGGTGATCACCTGGGGCCTCAGTGTCTCGGATGTCACCATCACTGACAAGACCATCTCCGACCACCATATTATCTTCTTCAACTCCTCTATCCCGCTGCCCATTTCCTCCAAACCTACCATCATCTTCTATCACCCATGGAAGAAGATCTTCCCACAATCCCTCTCCAATGCCTTGAAGTTCTCTGAACTCTTCCCTTTCTGACCCACCTTCTGCACTCTCCACCACACCCTCTCCACTACACTCGACGCCCTTGTCCCGCTCATGTCCCACACCGCCTCCTACTGTCGAACCTCACCCTGGTTCACCAGTCACCTCCACTTGCTCAAGTGCCAGGTGCGGGCTATTGAATGCACTTGGCTCAAATCTGGCCTCGCAGTCCACCGGCATACCTGGCTGGACCGCATCAAACCTTCCTGCTCTGGCCTCCACCAAATCATCCTTCTACTCCAGGATAATCTTGAAGGCAAAGGCCAACCCTAGACTGCTGTTCTTCACCACAAACTGACTCCTCCGCCATAGCTCGCAGATTCTTTCCTCCAGTTCCCAATGCGAGGAAATGCTGGATTTCCTTGAGTTTAAATTCGATGGAATCCACTCTGCCGCCCTCCCAACTCTCTCCCTCCAATCCCCCTCCTCTCCCCCAAACCTGCCCCTCCCCATTGCTCGCATCCTGACCCCTGACTGTTCAGCACCTTGGAATATTCTCCTGACCTGAAACGCACTCTATAAATGTAATTTTGTTGTTGCCTTCTATCAGGCTATCATAGTGCATTGTGCCTGTCAGCTGATCCCTTTCTCTCCCAGCTGAGCAGGCCACGTGAGTCCTGATGTTTTGTTCTTGGGAGTGTGAGGGAGAAATGAAAACATTCACTGAGCAATAAACAAGTACACTGTATACTATTCCTGTGTGAATTTGAAAGCTATTTAAAGCCACAATACTGTTCTCTTGTTTTGTTGGCATGCCTGAGATCTTCAGCAATAACTAAATTGGCCTTTCAAATCAATTTCATTTTGATATGTGGAAATGCAGAATCTCTTTAACTCTGTCCCCCTCTCTCACTTCTTTCACGGTCAGCTTCAAGACCGTCTTTGACCAGACATTTGGCCATCTTTTCCCCCTTCCCCACTTAACCTCTTTCACTTCCTATTCCCTTGTTTCCGACCCCCAGCTTGGTGCATACCCTAGATTATCAATGTCTTAAGCACTCTGAGACACTGTCCGTCGTGGAGGGCGCTATATAAATCAATGTTGTTGTTGTTGTTATCTTGGGACATCCTCCCAAAATGAAATGTAAAATTGTATTGTGAATCAAATTGAAATGGTGGTTTCCAAACACTGTACTGTTCTTGCTTCAGTGTGTCTGTCATTACAACATTGGACTTGAGTTAAGAGAAATCTGAATATACAGCTATTTGTTAGAAAGGTCACGTCAGTCTGGCACAATGGTGTGGTCACCCTGTGGCAATGGTTACCATAGTGCAGTTGCATTTGATATGGCACCTTATCATGTTGTTGAAACATCTATTCTAAACTGTTATAATCATGCAGTCTGTATAAGGCGGCAGCCAATATGCACCCACCAACTTCCCACAAATGGCCATGAAATGGATGACTATTTCAATCAGGAGGATTATTTCAAGGACACTGGAAGGAACTCCCTTCTCTTTTCGAATAGCACGATAGAATCTTTAACGTTCACCTGCACAGAAGGATAGGAAGTCAGTCATATCTGAAGGACAGTATCTCTTGAGAATGCAGCATTTCCCCAACACTGTTAGCTTAGATTCAAAGTCCTGATGTGTGGTTTGATTGGATGATGCTGTTGTGAAAAATAATCTCAGACTTTTTCTTTAAAGCGCTAGTCAGTTAGACGTGTCATTCTAGCACAGTTAGTAATATTCTTGCCTCTTGTGGGTTGAAACCCAACGTTGAACTTAAAGTATAGACTGACATTGATGGAGGTGGTGTCCTCTCGATGAAACTTTAAATCAGTAGTGGTTAGACTGTGACTTGCAGCTAGAAGTGGCTCACAGGGCTTTCAAAAAGTAGCCCCTGAATAATTTGCATGATTGTAGGTAAATCAGTGTTGGATCAGTAATCTGCTTTCAGGATTTTCTCTGTTCAATATTTCTTGATTAATGCTATTAATATACAATCAAGAAAATGTAGCTTTTTGGCCGACCAGAAAGGTTGGTCACCATTGCTTCAAACCAAGGTCCCATCTCATCTCTCCCAGAGCTTCTCCCTCCTGTGTACTAGTCGATAGTCTTCCAGGTGAAATTGTTCATTCACTTCATAGCTGTTTGTGAGGCATTACTGGGCACAAATTGGCTGCTTTCAAACATCCACCCGATTTGAAAGGCACTGTTATATATGAAACACAAGGATTATAATTATTATGGTGAAAACTGTATTTCAGTAACTAGAGTTGATGATGCAGTCAATTGATGAATTGGTGCAGCACAGGTGCGTTACTGAAGTGGAAATTGTTTTTTTTGGTGGAAACAAGCTGTAACCTGGAAGAATCACCCAAAGCACATAATGTTGCTTTAATCACTAAGAACAGCTCACACCTTTTCAGTGTATTATGGGATCTATGAGGATAGGGATAAAGTATGGCAAGAAATACAGCAGCTTCAAGGGAAACACATATGTCTGCCTGTTCAGTTGGATGTTAAAGATCATATGGAATGACTTGAAAAGAGAAGTGAGTTTATCCTGGTATCCTTGCCAATCATCCTCCAGATAAAATTAGTCATTCACTTTATGCTGTTTGTTTGCAAATTGGCTACTGATGTCACCCACAAATGCAATGACTGCACAGTGAAATCCTGTGAAGCAATTAAGAAGTCTCGACAACATGAAAGGACATTATGTTAATAAATAATCTTTTTTTGCATTTGGTATAGTGCCTTTCACGTCAGGTGGACATAATTGTTTAAAATTGACTAAATTTCAGAGAGTTTTTTCTATGTTAACTTTGGTTTAACAAATTGCTGGCTTATGCAGCTGATGATTGTGGTTACATAGAATTCCAATGACTTTGTCTCAGGGTTCATACACCAAAGAAGCTCCATCTCTGTGAATGAACCTCTATAACTTGCTCCCTCCTGTATGCATATGCACATTCAGACAGAGGGCGTGTTATCTTTAACAATGAGAAAAACCATTCAGTAACTGTTGAGGAATATAAATTGGCTGATATTTTGCGATATTTGTAAATAGCAACAACCGGAAAAATATTTTAGGATGTATCAAGACAATAGAACAAAAGGAATTAGGTAGAGTTGTGAAGGGCAACCTCAGGACAGATAGTAGAACATTTTTCTTCACTTAAAGGATAATTAATGACTGGAACAAGTTGCCAGAGGGGTGGTTGAAGCCAGGACACTGCTCTCATTTCAAAAGCTTGATGCTGTGTTGGGAGGACAGAATGTAGGTGTTCTGAGGGATGAGATGAGAGCAAACGAGACATCAGGAGCTTCTTTTGGCTGTGATTCAGGTTAAATCTGAGATCAGATTTTTGCAAATATCATTAATTAGACCCCATTCTCCACAAGCTCTTCTATACAGTTACATCTGTTGACTGGATAATCATACCTGATCTACAATATGGCAAACAAAGGCACAGATGACTGGAAGAGGGCAACTTCCTGAGACACCTTGGACTTGTTACTTTAACATTTTTAATGCTATACATCCATCATGAGATGCATTGAATACTTACTTTGGGAACCATAAAAAAGCTCAATGAAGTACAAAGCTCATGAGAGTTCACCCTGTACAACATTGAAAGGGAGATGTTGATGGTCTCGTAACATGGTTATAATTATTTTAGCTGCACGCCTACGTGAATTTTACTTGTAGAGAAGGTTTCCACCACTTTTGATCCTACGCACATTTGATTCAGATACCTGCTCTATACATGCTCTATGCACGGGGATGGGGCTTATAATTACAAACCACATTGTCCTGTATATTATGTATGTGTGTGTGTGTGATACAGGCTTTTCAAATGCCAAATCCAAGGATAGCTTGTGTACCTAGAATTTATTCTTTATTAATTATAATCATCCTTGCATTTGACATAGGGGCTTATCATATTAGAAGCACTTCACATATTGATTGATTTAATGTGAAATAGAGGGACGCATTTGTAGGCAAATGCAGCATCACAATTGATGCTGCAATATTGTACCAAAAACAGCTTTGAAATTAGTGACCAATTTTATTTATGGGATTGTTGGCCAGGACATTGGGAGAGACTCCCTTCTCTTTTCGAATAATGCCCTGGAGTTCACCTGAACAGACAGATGGGACCTCGGTTTAAAGTCTCATCCACAGACGATGGGAATGTATAGCTTTACTGATGTCAAAATAATTGACCGAGGGATTGTGGACTTTAAGGAAAATGTGCACTTATGTTATTTAATACACTGTGTATGCCAAGTTACTCAGCAGCTTTGATATTTCAAGCCTGGTGAAGGTTTTGAAACCTGAGAGGCTTGTAAACTCACTAAAATAAACTAACCCCAGAGAGTCAGTGATGTGATGAAAGAAAGCATTCAGAAGCTGATGAGCTGATGTAATGTGCCAATAGGCAGGGAAGTTACTTTTGAGAAGGCTGCTGTTTGTTTCATTCACTGGTAATCGTTCTGAAATACTTTTGGGTGATGGAGTTATTGTGAACCACGAAGCACATTTGTTAATGTGAACTAACAACATGCTATGTCCAGTTATTAAGCAATCCCCCAGATAAATTGGTCATTCACTTCAGGATTGTTTCTGGCGAGTTGCTATGTGCAATCTGACTGTTGCGTTTGCCTCCAAAACACAAATTCATTACACTTTGGAGTAAATACTGTGAAGCTCTTTGAGATGTTTCCCTGACGTGAAAGACAGTGCATCAAATGCAAAGAATATTTTATATACATTGTGTGAGTTTTCCCTGTGTGCTTAGAAAAGACTTTAATACAACAACAACAAAAACAACATTACACTTGGATAGCGCCTTTCACATTGGGAGGAAGTCCCAAAGCGCAGGACAGACAATGTTTCAGCCCCAAGCTGGGTTCGGGATCAAGGAGGGTGGAAGGAAAGGAAGGCATTTGGAAAGATTGATGGGACAGTCAAACAGGAGGGTCTTGAGATGGGACTGGAAGGATGCTAGGGAGGGGGCGAGGCGTAGGAACTGTAGGATGGAATTCCAGAGGTTAGGGACAGAGCGGTTGAAGGCTCACCTGCCGATGGCGGGTGAGTCAGGGGACATGGAGCAGGCTAGAGCCTGCTAGGCAAGTTTGTAAGGGGTTAGGTGGGCACAAAAGTAGGGTGGGGCGAGACCGTGGAGGATCTTGAATGTGAGAACCAGGATCTTGAATTGAATCCTCTGGGTAATATAATCCTAAAGTAAAAATAACATGATTTACAGTTTAAAAAGAAAAAAAGCTAGAATTGCATTTGTTATAATGCACGTGGATAAATATCTGTTACATGTTGATAATCCAGGAAATAAACTAAGAATCAGGATTGAAGCTTTTTGATTCCTTTCTCTTCCTCTGAAGACAGACCTTGATGAGACAGACAGACTCTTCGTTTTCTTAGCTGCTTAGTGGGATCTAACCTACAGTGATTCAATCTGCAAGTCACTAGTTCCTGCCTATAACAGGAAATGATATCCGCCAACCTATTCCAGAAGAGGGTTGGAGAGGGTTGGCATGATACACTTCATATTACCGCAGGAATCACCAACCTGTTCTGAATCACCATATGTTAGTTACCAGTACGAACTGTAACAACTTCAGTGTCCTAAATAAAGTTAATGCAATTCATTTAACAACATAGTGATATGCGCATATTCTTTAAGATTTTTAATATTTATTGCCTTTGAGGCGAGTCAAAAAGATGTTTTAAAACACAAATGTACCACAAATCAGATATAAAACCAATTGGAAATGGTTTAAAGTATCACAATTACCTTTGCATTTTGATTTTATCTTGCAAAAATATAAACACTGCCTACTCAGCACCCTTTTAACCTTTGAAGAATTACATTGCTTTGCAGTAAAATTAGTGAAATTACACTCCTCATGAAAAGCTTTTACAAGCATTGTAAGTTAACCCCAGGCCCTTATTCAACACCGATTCATTTTGAACGTGAGCTCGCCAAAGTACTCTGCAATATTGTAGTAGGCTCCTGAAGAGCTCTGAAGCACGAGTGCTGCAAGGCATAATCAGCAGACCTAGATTTGTACTGTACTTCATCCTTAATCATTGCAGGTCCCCTTGAAAGCGTGCAGGCTCTGGCACTTTGTGTGCATGTAAAACACCAGTGCCCTATAGTGCAATAGCTGAATGGCATTTTCTATCCAGGCTCGTACATGGAGAACACTCAGTTGGATGAGGACCAATGGTCTGCCAGGACTTATGGATCCACCTGCAGCACAGCTTCAGAACCACTTGGGAAATTAAAGGGTGAACACTCTAACAAACTGTAGCTGACAAACCTTAATTAAGTAGCAGTTTCAGTGCCACAAGAAAATAGTTCAGAAATCAAAGAAATTTGTGAATCATTCATGAATGTGTAAATTAACCTATAAATCATAATTTATTCATCCAATGCACAGAACATTAAAAAAAACTACTGAGATGATGTGAAAGAGTGATGAATCTGTAAAAGAATCCATTGTTTTCATTGAAACATTCGCTCCCTGTCAGCTGATATTCGCTCCCTGTCAGCTGATATTCACTCCCTGTCAGCTAATTCATAAAATCTTAGAAATGATGAAAAGATGTGTCCAAATCCCTGACTGTCCAGCCTCTTGGGATGTCCACCCGACGTAAAAGTTGATTTACAAATGTAATTTTGTATTTGTAAATACAGGATGAACAAAAGTTGTGATACGATTTCAATGTCGAATAAGTCTTAAAGAAACAATGATTTTGGTTTAGATGATAAGGTAGTTATCATGATTTTTTGGTCACCCTGGAAATGAGTGGCTAAGTCCTACCCCACATCCCCCCAACTACCTGCGGAATGAGTAAGAGACCGAAAGCCACCACCAGCACCAGCCGTGCCATCACCATGTCCCAAGGAATTGATTGACATAAACTTACTTTCCCTCCCTCAACCGCTTTGCCTCGTCCCCTCCTTTCCCATTTTCAGGTCGCGCCCAAAGACCTTTCTCTTTGACCGTGCTTCCGGTCACCTTCCACCTCCGCCTGGCTCGGCCTTGGGCTCCACCATTGTGAAGTACTTTGAGAGGCCACCTGGCGTGGAGGGAGCTGTATAAATGCAAGTTATTGTTGCTATTGTTCATCGCCAAGCCATACATTGGCTTAATGGGCACTTATGCGCAAGTGTAAATGAGGTACTGATAGCCAGCACAGAAACAGAAAGTGCTACATTCCTCCTTATGTGGACACACTTCTCTAATGACTGCACTAGCAATCTGTCACCATGCTCCCTACCAGCCAGTGTGCCACTGATGGGAGCCATGAGGTGAATGACCAACTGGAGTCCTGTAGCTTAGTGGTTAGACCGCTTACAAGGGTAAGACCTGTATTTGAATCCAGGCAAAACCTTGGGCAAGTTTCCTTACTCCACATGCCTAATAATAATTCCTCAAAAAAAACCTATAATAAGTTGGTCTTTTCAATCCACAACTGTTTGTGGGACACTGCTGTACGCAATTGGTTGCCACGTTTCGCCCACAAATATACAGTTAATTCACTTCACAGTATATTCTGTGAAGTGCTTTGAGATGTCTAGAAGAATGTGAAAAGCGCTATATCAAATGCAAGGATTATATATTCTTATTGTTATTATACTTGGGGGATTTTTGGCCCTGATACCAAGAGAAATTTTCTTCTCTTGTCACGTTGAACAATGGGGTCTTTCACATTCACTTGAAAAGAGTAGTGGATCTTGGTTGAACATTTTATTTCATCACTTCAATGACACAACCAACAATGCAACACACCCACATGATCGCATTGAAGGGTCAGCATAGATTGTGAGTTAAATGTCCTGATGTGAGACTTGATCCCACAACCTTCTGACTTTGAGAATGCTACCAATGGAGCCAGATAGTTTTAGTTGTCTATGCATCAGATGCTGTGTTCTTTAAAAAATATGTATAACCTTCTGACCAAAATATGTTTATCTATTTAAAATGAGTCACTTGGCTTTGAAGCCCCCATCGAATTCAGCAAGTTCCACCAAGAAAAATTAACTGCAATATTTCACATACTTTTATGTAAACTAACCCCTAGAATACTGCTCTGTACTGAAAGGCATATTCTCTAACATTATTTCAATTCATATAATTTACAATTAAGGTTTAACAAAGGAAATGTAACTCTTCTCATTTTAATTTTTAGTGAGTGGATTTGAATTTGAGCATTGTATTTAATATGTGATTTTTCAGTTTAACGTCCCTTTGTTTTCTTTTTTCTTCCTGAAACCTCCCTCTTCACTTATTTTTCTCTCAAAGCAATACTTCATTCTGTAACTGTCCCTCTTAATTCACATTTTCTTTCCTGTGACATATAGCAGAGCCAAACACAGAAGTAAAATAATTATTTGTTTTCTGCCTCTATATACAAATACTGTACTATACAAAAATAGACCTTGATGGGTTCGGGGAGGAGGGGCAGAGATAGATACAGATTTTTTTTAAATGCCTGAGGACCAAAGTTGCGGTTGGCAAAGCAATCTAAATTAATATTGCTACCTATGTCAATCAAGCCAGTAATGTAACATTCCTGCCTCCTCTGAAGAAATCACCTGTTAACCTCTGCTGCTGCATATGCCAAGTATAAGCGACAATTCTTCACTGCAGGCGCCAAAAAACATTTACAGTATTTGTGTTATTTTAGCTCTATTGCAAAAAAGACTGTTAACTCTTTTGTCTATTTTTGAAAATGATTGTTGCACTGCTGTCCATCAATACTGCTTGCTTAAGAGTTTGTTTTGTCGATGATTTTGTGTGTCCAATTCTTTGTGTCCAATCCCTAAAATAAAATTGGTCACTCATTTAATGGCTGTTGTGGGTGCTGTATCAAATGCAAGGATTATTATTATTATTATTTCAAATTTTCTCATCAATGACGTGTGCCTCTTTGGAGGTCTGGCCTACTGTTGCTGTGATGCAATTCTGCGGATTCTGGTTGCGCTCCAGTAGACTGCCCAAGTGGCTGTTGTTCACTTGTGAGACATGGCAGGGAGTCTCAGCAGGGTATTCGACAAGAGAGGATGGCAAAGTGAGTTTGACCTTTTCCCGTTCAGCTGCCACATTGTCAAAACATCTTCACAAGCAGTAGAGGACGCTATAGAGGGAGCAGGAATCCTGGATGGTTTTCCTCTCCCAAATCTTGGTTAGGACAATTATCCTTCCCATGCAGAGACCAGCAAACTTGGTATGGAGTGGGATTCGAACTAGCGAGCTTGTGGTTTGTATAAATGAAAAAAAAACTAGCTCAAAAACCCAAACATATTGGAACCTGTATGTTATAAAGATCTGCTGTTGCCATAAATGCATGTTAAAAATAATACATTCACTTATAAAACAAGACCTTTCCCATGTTTCAGTGAATGCTACTCTGAATTCTTCTAAAGGCAATACATTTGCAAAACTATATTGTTCTGGGTTGCCTTTGAATTTCCTTACACTGATGTTCTCTTCATAATCTCTTATTACTTGATGGCAGTAACCCATTTAGGTCAATGTACTTTTGCAGTCCTCTTAACATAAGGCTGGACAAGCAAGAATCAATAGGAATATTGAAACACGGTGACCATCATAATCTCACACCCAATCCTGTTCTCACACAAAAACAATGCTTTTCCAGCTGGAACCACTGGGTGGTGATCAAGGTTAGGAACCTTGAGCGTTCAATATTCTGATGAAGGGTCGTGGACCCGAAACGTTGACCACTTTTCCTTTCTCCATAGATGCTGCCTGACCTGCTGAGTGTTCTCAGCGGTTTCCATTTTTGTTTCAGATTTCCAGCATCTGCAGTATTTTGCATTTTTTTTAAGGTTAGGAATCAGTTGGTCAATGCATCCTTCACTCAGCCAGTGCCACTGAGACCTCTCCATTGGGATGGCACCACTCAAACTCAGACCAAGATCAAATCTGGAACTCTTCTGCTATGCTTCGGTCAAACTGTACCACATAGTATTTTTAATCACTGAGGAAATGGAGTGTAATAATGTTATGCTTGACACATAGCATCTTATAAAATAGAAATAATAATCCCTGCATTTGATATAGTAAAATGAATTGATTGTACATTTGTGGCAGCCAATTGCACAAAGCAGTGTCCCACAAACAGTCGTGGATTGAATGACCAAATTATTGTGTCAGTTTTTTTGTTTGAGGGATTATTAGCAGGCGTATGGAGTAAGAAAATTTGCCCAAGGTTTCGCCCTGCCGGGAATGAAACCCAGATCGCTCGCTTGCAAGGCGAGTGCTCTAACCAGTGAGCTACCGGACTCCACTTATGTCAAACATCTCAAAGCACGAGACAGAATATTCTGTAAAGGCTGTTTATTGTGTGGGTAATACAGCACTGAACTTGCATATAGAAATGTCTCATAAACGGCTATGCAGCTAAGATGATTTTTTCAACTGTTCCCATGTTAAATCCTTGTTAACAATACTTTGACATATAAAATGTAACCTTTCCTATGTTTGATTGAATGCTGCTCTAAATTCTTGCAGGGGTAGATTTTTAATATCCACCTAAACAGATGGATGGGACCTCAGTTAGAGTCCTATTGGATAGACAGCACCTCCAGCAATGTGATGCTCCCCCAACACTGAATTGAAGTGTCAGTTTATATTGTGTCTTGACCTTAGGCTTGAACCCACAAAATTCTGTCTCCGATAATACCAACTGAGCCAGGCAGCTATTGTTGACAATTACAATTTTGCACCCAACCTAAAGTACACCAGATTGTGACTAATAATTTTGTTTCTCCCAAGAAAATGAATGAATAGAAAGGGTTCTGTACTTTTCCCTAATTTGAGTATATATACATTAGCAACCTATATATCTCATACATGTCCATCTTTGAATGAGGCATTAAGCTGTCTGTTTCCAGGTGGACACTAACAATCTTGTGACACAATATGAAAAGAGAAGGGAGTCCTTCATACAATGTTCTAGGCTGCAATCCTTCAGATAAATTGGGCATTCACCTCATGGTAAGCCATGTGGTTTTAGCTTGTTAAACTCCAGCAGTAATGCAGCACACACAAACTTTGGTCTTGCCAACCTGCACTTAGTACTCTTAAGTAATTAGGGTGAACAGTAATTGTTTTGCCCATAAATATACAGTCGGCTTTCCTGCTCTCCTTCCCCCTGCCCCGACCCCTCCCCTTGACATCTTTTCCCCCCATTTCCCTTAATCCCACTTCCATGACTGTTTGTGGGACACTGCTGTGCATAAGTTGGCTGCCGTGTTTCGCCCACAAATATACAGTTAATTTTCCTACACTTCTTCATCCTGCCTCGACCCCTCCCCCACTGCTCTTGTCCATACCTAACTGTACATCGCCTTGGGACGTCCTCTTGACGTGAGAGGCGCTATATAAATGTACGTTTTGATTGATTGATTGGTTGATTGGTTGATTGATTCATTGATTCATTGATTGATTCATTGATTCATTGATTCATTCATTCATTGATTCATTGATTCATTGATTCATTCATTCATTCATTCATTCATTCATTCATTCATTCATTAATATTGAACCCCTCCAGGGAGAGAGTGTGCATTTCATTACTAATGCAGTGAAATTTAAATGTGTGGGAGACAAGCACATGCGGAACTTTCAGTCTGATTTGGATATATGGTGATGAATTTCAGCGTGTACCCAACTAACACCTTATTTGTGGAAATGGCTACCATATCTGACTATGAAAACATCACTATATTTGACAGTCATTAATTGAGAAGCATGTTTTTGCAATGTTTTGAGGTGATAACAAAGAAAGTTCTTTTCCAGTAGGTCCAGGTGGAAAGAGGTTCCACAGTTCTATAATTTCACATTTTAAATTAATCTCGGCGCAGATTAAAAACTGAATTTTAACCTGAATCTGCAGTGCCCGGAGCTTTGCTGCATTTTGTGATGGAAAATGATTTCCGACAGAAAAGGTGGGTGTCATTTGAAAGTTGAAACAGTCCCTAGTGAGAGGTCAGAGGGTCTCCAATAGATGTGTGAAAAGTAAGATGTGATTTGAATCTTCGTGGAACCCTTTTCCTGTTAATTAGTAGACTCGATAGATGAGCCATAACAATGCTGCCAATAACTGAGTGCTGCAGCTGCACCTATTTCTGGTGAAATATTGGCCAGGGCAGGAGGAAATCAAAAGGTATGCAGGCTCCTTCAGCACATAAGTACCACACAGCAAGGACAAAGGAATTTAAGCCTTTTCGTATCCTTTGTGTTACATTTTGTTTGCAAAACAATTCTTTAAGCGACTGGCAGCTCATGTCATTTTTAAAGGAAAGCCACTGCATAATTCCTGCCTGTGTTGGGCTCTAACCACAATAACATAGCATCTGTCTGCCGTTTTTCTCCATCCATTCTGTTTGTTTTGAGCAAATCATAAATAGACACTTCTGTCCCTACTACAGTATTTAGCAATGGT
Source organism: Hydrolagus colliei (assembly GCA_035084275.1). Taxonomy (NCBI): domain Eukaryota; kingdom Metazoa; phylum Chordata; class Chondrichthyes; order Chimaeriformes; family Chimaeridae; genus Hydrolagus; species Hydrolagus colliei. Next base: position 49,373,628 of record CM068743.1, read on the forward strand.
AAGAGATGTGATAATAATAATAACACTTGCTTTTGATATACAGTACTGCTTTTCATATCTTCTAGACGTCTCAAAGGGTTTCACAGAATATACTGTAAAGCGAATAATAGCAGCCAATTGCACACAGCAGTGTCCCACAAACATTTGTGGATTGAGTGACCAAATTATTGCTTTTTTTAAGGATTATTATCCCCGGAAAAGCTATCCACTAATCAAATAACAACCAAATTCCTACTAACTGCTAGGTAAGCTGGGGTGTGTGGAATAAGGAAACTTGCCCAAAGTTTAGCCCTGGCGGCAGTAGAACCCAGGTCTCTCGTTTGTTAGGTGAGTGCTTAAATACTGAGCTACAGGACTCCATTATGTGCTATACTATATAGCATAACAGATTTTAAAATTTCTGGCTCAATCATTGGTAAGCCAGGGATGCTGGCTGATTGACCATTCCTCATGCTTCAGTCTCCTTCGTGACTGACAGCACTGTTTTTCTCATTAATTCTGACAACAGAATCAGTACTGTTCACCATCTTAATGAAAAATGTTTGGAGTTCAAGTTTCAGGGCTCTCTTCCACTCAAACTTGGCTGCTTCAATTGGATTCTTTAATGGACTTGGTACACTTAGCTTTCTGTGGTGAATTTATACAAGTAGCTGAATATGGATTTTGATATTATTATCATTTAAATTTGTCTGTAAAATCCTTCAACAGAATATTCAAATTGTACTCCGATTCAGCCATTCTGCTCCCAGTGAGAACTCTTCCATTGATTCATCTGATGCTGTACAACTACTGTTTACTTCAGGATAGCAAATGGAGCCAACACAGCTGCACTGTGAAAGGCAATAGATATTTTCGGAGGGATAAGAAAAAGAATGAATTGGGATGCTTAAAAGAGAGATAAGTCATGCCTGTCTGCCTGCCTACTTATACTTATAATATAGCGTCTTTCACATCGGGAGGATGTCTCAAAGCGCTTCACAGCATATGCTAGAAATTGAAGCGAGTATGTAGTTCATGGGTGATCGCAGAAACCAATTTGCACAAAACAGTGTTCCACAAACAGTCATAAAATGAATGACCAATTTTATTTGAAGGATTGTTGGTCAGAAAACTGGGAAAAACTCCCTTCTCTTTTCGAATAGTACACTAGGATCTTCAACATCCATGTAAACAGGCAGACAGGACTTTGGTTTAAGGTCTGATTCGTAGGACAATTTATCAGTGCAGTAGTGAAGTACAACCTCAGAAATACATTGGACTTGACCTTTTTTCACTCCGGTGTGAGTGTTACCAACTGAGACAGGCTGACATACATACATGCATAGTATGGGGTATGGAGAAAGTGTTGGTGAATGGGATTACAGATCTAATAAATTGGTGGAGCTTGTACAAAATGCTGAGTGGCACTTGCCTGAGGATAGTAGATGTTGCATTAACTGTTTGTATGTTCATCGTTTTCAGATATAACAGATTATTTCACATAGGTCATTTATTTACAGTATTTATGAATGATGGTAAAGTGAATTTACATAGAAATTGTATGCATGTCTTGGTGCCTCATACAAATGAGACACACATTACCTTTAATCTTGTATTTTCACATGTGTGGGTAAGGCTTGTTGAGGTATTGAATCATCTCCAAATATTATTGTGTGTTGACTTCCAGAGCACAATAATCTCAAGAACATGGTTTAACATTCTGGCAATGAGTTCTGCTTGTTGCGCTGTAGCGAAAAGAGGCCGTGACAGCATCAGGCTGGTCTGACTCTCTTCTGGCATTCATCCAACTTGTTGAAATTTTTGCTTCCTACTGATTTCCATATAAACAAATCATGTTGTTCAGTCATCTCTACACTGCTATTACTGTACATTTCTGGGGAGGGGAAATTCATTCTTTTGACCCTTTCGTTATATCTTTTGACCAGATTTATGACAAGGTTCATTCATGAGTCATGCTGACCACTGACATGCAAGACACTCTTTATGAATGAACAGACACAAGAACACTTTACAGTGAGACAATACTAGCTGGATGCCTGAACTGCCATGGGAGGCAATCAAGGGAAACACACTAGAAGTCTATTGATAGAACATAAAAAGTATAAAAATCTGGAAGTGGGGGAAAAAAGCTTAAAAGCTGCAGATCCTATAGTTAACAAATTGTTAGTAAGATGTGATAGAATTAGTTAAATGAGATGAAATGCACTTATCAATGCTTTGAATAGAATCATAACTATGAAGAGGGAAATAAAGTAGGGAGGCCTCTTGCATCCCAGTTCAGAAAAATGCAGCTACCATCCATCATATCGCGTGTGGAGGATGTAGATTCTGAAAGGAATATAGATTTGGAATCAATTAACAGTCTCTGGGATTTTTCTGCTGACCTACATTAATTGAGGATTTTTTTGTTGCCAAACTGAGCTTGTTCACCCTCCTACCCAAGCACAGAGAAAACATATCCAGTAAATTAATAGCATGAGAGGTTCAGACCAGCACTTCACAAAGTGTGTGGACCACCTGCGGGGTTTATGAAGAGAGTCGGAGACAGAGAGAGAGAGATTCTGCAGACCCATTAAATTTAGCAACCATAGTGGGCTGCTCAAATGTGTGTGTAAAATCAATGTGTATGAGCATTAACATAGGGTGTTTGTGTTCTTCCAGTTTTCACCCTTTGAATTATGTTTCGAACATGGCGCACATTATAAACAGTGTACATGCCTTGTTCAGTAAGTTTAGACTTTATTGAAGATCAGTAAAGCAGCATCATCTGTAATACATTAGAAAGGCACATGGACTGTCGTGTTTTTAAACATCAGTTCAGACTGGGATTATTGAGATTGAGACTGTGAGTGTGGAAGCGAGTGCAACTGGTTACGAAGAAAGTTTATTGTGTGAACATCGTGGGTGCCAAAGGAAGTGATAGACACCTGCATGTCTATCGCCCACAAATATACAGTCAATTCACTTTACAGTATATTCTGTGAAGCGCTTTGGGACGTCGATAAAATGTGAAAAACGCTATATCAAATACAAGGATTATTATTATTATGTGAAGGAGAGAGCACAATGCAGGTAATCCTAATACATACTCCCCAGAGTAGCTATTTGTAGTCCCATATATTATCAAAGACCAGCACCAATCAGCTATTCCTTATTTAATGCCAGAATCAGGTAACCATAAGCCATCTGTCAATAATGTTGATTGGGTCTAATTTATTTGGTCTGTCAATGGCCTGTTCAGATTGATATGTGCTGAAGAAGCTGTTCTGATACTCAAAAACATTTTGTAGTTCGGAGGATGTGATAACAGTACAGGTATCAATGTAGTCTGCCAGAGGAATTCTGTTAGGAGTCCTGGAACTTCAAAGGCAAAGAGTACTGTATTGCATTGAGTTGTGAGAAGGAAAACCGTCAGTCTATATCAACCTCCTATCTCTCAATCCATTTAGTTGCATTTCAGCTTGGCCTGAGAATGGAAAGTACACCAACACAAATGGAGCAGGCCATTTAACTATGCAATAGGTATGGGAACTTTGAGCGCATTCAAAGTCCTACAATCAACAAATTATATATTGCTGCATCAAATTTTTTTTAAAAAAGGTGTCAAGAGGAAGAAACCACTTACCTGAAGTGGGATGCTGCCAAATGGTGGTTGTGCCTATAATTAAATATAGGAATACAGTATTGCCAACTTTATCCCTATGTATCCAAACTACCAGTTGCAGTGTGACCACTGTCATTAATTTCTGTGCAACAGATAACATGGGGACATCAACATAATAAGTTGCATTTATATGGGCTCACACATTTTAACCTGTGTGAATCAGGTTAGCACACAACCTGATTCACTTTAGTAGTAACTTGGAATTCACAGTCCAGCCTGACACCAACTGCAGTGCAATGCTGGGACTGTCAGAAATGCTTCTTGTCAGATTTATTTTGATCAGCTAAGTGGCTGATTCTTATGGAAAAGCCTCAACATGGGGCCACATCTATGCCATGATCTGCTTTGCCTTTCCTTACCTCCACAACATTGCCTAGCTCCACCACTGCCTCTTCCTTCAAGTCACTGAAACCCTCATCCAAGCATTTATAAGGATTATTATTACCTCTAGGCTTGATTCTACCAACTCCTTGTTTGTCTGCCTTCTCAACTCTTCACTCCACAATTTGCAGATCATCTAGAAATCTGCAACTCATGTCCTTCCCCCGTACCAGACTCCATGACTCTATCACCCCACTCTCGCCTGGTCTACTGGCTCCCCATCCCCCGGAGGATACAGTTTGCCTTTGCCTTCAAAGCTTTCCAGGGCCTTGCTCCTTCCTGCCTCTGTGACCTGCTAACTCCACTTAAACCTGTCTACTGCCTCTGTTCAGTAAGCTCTGACTTGCTCCATGTCCCCTGCCTGGCCTGCTTCACAATTGGCAAATGGGCCTTCAGCCTATTCACCCCCACCCTTTGGAACTTTATCCCACAGACCCTTTACTTTTCTCCCATCCATGCTTCCTTCAAGGCACATTTCAACACACTCCTCTTCAACTGCACTTTCAGTCACCCTCTTGGACCCATCCTTTGTTCTGTCCACCCTCCCTGATCCCAACTCCCAGTTTGGGTCCAAATCCCTGATTATCCAGCACTTAGGAAGTGAAAGGTGCCATATCAATGTTGTTGTTGTTAAGGGTATCCAAATCAGACTGAGATTTCAAATATGTTCACCAACTATCACAAATGCAGCACCTTATTTAATACATTAAAAGGGCACTTAGACCAATGTGTTTTGAAACATCAGTTCAGGCTGGGAATATTGATTGAGATTGATGAATGCTGTGAGTGTGGAGGCAAGTGCAATTCTGGTTACAAAGAAAGTCGATTTAGTAAAGATCATTGGTGCCAAATGCCAGACACCTGAGATTTCCAAATATGGAAATGTCCCCCTCTCTGGACTCGAATGTGCATTCTCTCCCCAAAAGGGACACTGCTCACCTAATTCCAGAAATAATTAGCCACAAGTTGGCAAGAGTGAAGTCTTGGGGACCCCAGAGTGTGCAGTTCGGTACTGCTGGCAATCAACCAGGTAGAATGACATAGCTTGCCGTTGATTCTTGAGCTTTAAAGACCGGCCTGCTCCGGGTACCGGACTGACGAGATCTCCACAGATGATTGTCTCTATTGTGGCACTCTATTGCCAAGCATTATTCTACCCCCCCATGAGAATAATCGCTGGTCCTTTGGATGAGACATTAAACCGATATTCCATCTGCCTGTACAAGTGGACATTAAAGATTTCAAGGCACAAATCGAAAAGAGAAGGAAGTTTCTACCAGTGTCCTGGTCAACACTTTCCCAGATAAAATTGAGCACTCACCATGGCTGTTTATGGGACATTTTTGTATGCATGCAAATTAACTGCCATATTCACCCACAAATACAATCCCTTACACAATTACCTGTGAAGCTCTTTAAAGATGTTTCAACATTCTAGGTGTTATTTCAAATGGCAATGATTATTGTATTTATTATTATTATTATCTTGTGAGATGTTGGTATTCTGGAAGCATAGATTATTAAATAGGCGAATGGCTTTCTGCTACCTACTCTATTACTGAGGTGATTGATGCTTGGTCAGGAAACTTGCTTGCTAGACTGTATTAATGCAGATGGAGAGAGTCATTTTGGTACTGTAACCCAATTTCCAACAGTTCAAGCTTAATAGACTATCTTATCACAGAAAAAACTTCCACTCGTCTAAATGAGTAGATAATATGCGATCTTAGGAGGAAGATACCACAGAGTTACTTGTAACTCCTTTATTCTGAGGTCATCCAAGGTTTGGATGAGTTAGATGACATAAAGCAGTACTTGTGCAGCACAGAAAGTTGACAGTGTTGTCGTGAAATATCATGTTGAATTTGTAATATAGTCAATATATTGATATGGGCCTTATCTTAAAGCAGGAGGAAAATCAGCACTGAGCAATGGTGGAACATAGAGACAGGTGTCCAGGAGCCACCAGCAGAAAAAGAAACCAACACTGAGCAATCTATTCTCTTAATAACATGCTCTGATGAGCTCATTTTGTTCAATGTGGTGTTAAGGACACTCGAGAGTAAAGGTTCTCATGTTTTGATTGTATTTTGTGGTGAGAGGAGATATTGCTTGTCGGTTAGTGTTGACAATTGGGATTTATTATGTTTGTAGGAAATGCACTAATACACCTCACAAGAAATTATATCGAATTAGCATTGATCTATGTAGATTCCGAACCATCAGTGATTGTTGGGTTTGGCCTGCCTTTGCCCCATTTTGATTGTGAACATCTCCTTGGACATTGTGTCAGTGCCCTATTATTGTACACCTCAAGGTGGAGAAGCAGAAGTGAAGGAAAATATTCCAGATTAAGGAGTTATAAGTGTAGAACAGGTACCAGCTGTATCTGTGACTAACTGAACTTGTCCTCTATAGGGCGGCTGATTTCTGGAGTATCAGTTGTAAGAAGACAATGCTCTCAGCGATGACTTCTCAAGTATGTACTTCTGTAAGAGTTTTGAATGCCACGATCGTTAGTTTACTACAGCTACTTGAATTTATGGCTTTGGCTAATTAGACTCCAGCAGTAGCCCAATGAATACGGTAAAAACTCAATAATCCGGCCTGGTTGGGGCCATGCACCTCCTGGATTTCGGAGTTTGCCGGTATTTAGAAACCTACCTAGAAATGGCTGGGGAAACTCCGCCCCATACACCATTTGTGCGGTAAATACAGCACTGAAGCCAAACTATGGCCGACTGGCCGGGTGACAGAGCGGCACCAGTGTGAACTACGAATAGCTGTTCCGAACTTCAGGAGATTTACCAGACATAGAATCATAGAATCATAGAATTTTACGGCACAAAAGGAGGCCATTCGGCCCATCTAGTCTGTGCCGGCTCTTTGAAAAGAGCGATTCAATCCCACTGCCCTGCCCGCTCCCCATAGCCTAATAGACCCGTTCTCCCTAAATAAAGATCTAATTCCCGTTTAAAAGTTGTTATCGAATCGGCATGTTAAAAAAAACTATGTATTTTGAAATATTTCAGGTTTTAAGGAGTTGTCAGCTTTGAGAATGTTGGAATATCAAGGTTTTACTGTGTCCTAGTGCTCAAGTCCAGCTCGGTGGCTTTGGTGGCATTTATATGCAATTGGAGCTTTTTGGCATAGGTTACAGGTAGTGTGAGAATGTAGGTGCTCGAGACCTCCATTAAACTACTGTTGTTCTTTAGATACTACCCCCACACACCCCACCCTGCATCCCTAAAGTTTCATTTGAACATTCCAGTGGATTGTTTGAGGCTCACAACCATAGTAACTATGCAGCTCAACTCTTGCTGTGCCCAAACGCTTTGCACTGCTCCAGCATTGCCTGCACGAGGAAACACTCCACTTGTGGGCAGAAACATACTTTCCTGTCTTTCTCAGTGCCTTGGAACGTCCTCCTGAAGTGAAAGGCGCTAAAAAAATGCAATTTTGTTGTTGTTGATAGTGGTGATTCCTAGTTGAACAGAGAATTTTGCTCTTTAATTTATACACCTAGTCAGCACCTTTAAGCTCCTGTGTGGAGCTCCTATGGCTCAGTGGTTAGAGCATTAGAGCACTTGTCTTGCAAGCTGGGGAGATCAAGCTGGGAAGACCTGTGTTCGAATCCAGACAGGTCAGGGCGAAACCTTGGGCAAGTTTCCTTACTACACACGCCTAATAATAATCCCTAAAAAAAAACACAATAATAAAATTGGTCATTTCAATCCACGACTGTGTGTGGGACACTGCTATGCACAACTGGCTGCCGCGATTCACCCACAAATATACAGTCAATTCACTTTACAGTATATTCTGTGAAGCGCTTTGGGATGTGGAAAGCGCTATATCAAATGCAAGGATTATTATTATTATTATTCAAGCACTTGTTTAGTGTAAAAATTCAACAGTCAAAATGGCTGTCCTATTGACAGAGAGTTGGCTATGTGTTTTAATGCCTCAATTTTGGAGTGTTGTGCAGAACTGAATTTTGAATGCTTATGCAAACTTCTGCACATTCAAGTGCAAATATATTTCACTATGTTCCACCTTTTAGTACCAACTCAGACTTCAGTCAAAGGTGTAGCAAGGAATTTACTCCCCCCCCCCACCCCCCAAAAAAAGCTTTCCTTCAATCAGCCAATACTTACAGAGCTTTCATAACCTATTCAGGATTGTTTGGACCAGAATTCCATCCAGTGTTGACCAGCGACCCTTTGATGACAATGGAAATATTCTATTAGCTGCTTATATTGCCAAATACATACCAAGACAACCCAGTTGTGTGCAGTCAATAAGACCAAGCTTCATTGACCACTGACAGGAGAAGCAGATGTTTACATAAAGCCTTATATTGCAGCCTGTCAAAAGCTGGAAGTTAAAAAAAATGTAACTGTTGGAATTATAGAAGATTTGTTAATTCCTAAGAGGGTGGACATTCATGTTGAAATCTAAAGTACGTAAAATGAGCAATCTACATGAAATGAGCTGACTTTTGCTATTGGTGAAGCAAATCTTACATAATTTGCATAAATTACAGTGACACAAAGGGATAGAAATGATATTCGAACAAGCAGGCCATTTGGCCCATTGAGCCTCTGCTGGTACTAGTTTCTGTAACGTAATGGATCTAATCCCAATTCCCCACTCTTTCCTTGAACACTTTTAAATTGATCCTCTTCAAATATTTTTAACAATAAATAATCCTTATATTTTTAATAGCACCTTAACATGTCATCAACATATCTCAATGCATTTCACAGGATGTATTTTAAAGCAACGTGACTGTGTGTTTTTTTGGCAAAATCCAAAGCGGTGGTCGAGTGGCAGTGCTAAATCACTACTATTAATAGAAATTCAAATTAATTCTACAAAGAATTCTAGAATGAGAATAATGACAGACTTCAACAGGTTAAAGTGGAGGAGATTGTTATCAGACAATGAAAGATACATTTGGAAAAAATCTCTACAAACAGTTCGAGGAAGTACCTGATCACATCATCGTTGGAGAGAAGCCCAACTAGGCATAAAAGGTCTTTAACAGATTTCAAGGTAGGAGGATTACAGTAAAGAGGAATCCTGCAGGCTTGCCAGAATAGAAAGAAATGGATGCTCATAAATCAGCAATAAAATTGCTACCAAGTGGATGATTTGACCCCCGGATATTTAATTACCCTGAGGTCCGAGTCCTCAAGAACACCAGTATAAAATTAGAAAGCTTCAACTGAGTGTAAAAATTAAAACCACTTTTTCCTACCAAATTTATTTTAATTCCCAGCAGGGCGAAACCTCAGGCAAATTTCCTTACTCCACATGCCTGACAATAATTCCTCAAAAAATGAAACAATACTGAATTAGTCAATGAATGCACGACTGTTTGTAGGACACTACAGTGTGCAATTGGCTGCCGTGTTTCACCCACAATTTAACAGTCAATTGACATTAGAGTATATTCTGTGAAGCGTTTTGAGACGACTAGAAGATGTGAAAAACACGGTGTCAAATGCAGTGATTATTATTATTTATTGATGGAATACATGCTAAAGACATGTACACATACATTGCTATATGAACAAATGTCTTGAAAAAGGAACAACAACAAAATTATACTTGTATAGCACCAGAGAGAATTTTAGGGGAGTGCAGAGGAGTGGAGGGATTTGAAAACAAGAGTGAGGATCTTGAAATCGATGCGCTCCGAGACAGGAAGCCAGTGAAATCTGGCAAGGACTGGGGTAATCGGGGAGTGAGGTTTGGTTTGGGTGAGAATGCAGGCGGCAGAATTTTGAATAACCTGGATTTTATGAATGGTGGTGGAGGGGAGACCCACAAGGAGGGTATTGGATTAGTCCAGCCGAGAGGTGACAAAGGCCAGACTTTTGACAGCTTTTGGGGTGAGATATTGGCAGAGACGGACGATGCATCGTAGATGGAAGAAGGCGGTGATAAGAAGGCTTATCAGATTGGGAGGATGTCTCGACCAGGTTTTACTATGAGGTGGAGTGACTGTATTTATAGGTGAACAGGAAAACAATTATGCACAACCATGTCCATGAAATGAATAACCATGAAATGTATGACTAGTTTTATTTGGGGATTGTCAGTAGGACACTAGGTTAAAATCTTTTCTCTTCGAATGTAAGAAAGAATGTAAGACATAAATCTCCATTTGAAGGTGAAATAAAAGTGAGAGAATCAGGGAGGAAATAGAGGTAGTAGCCAGAAGAAGTATATGAGAGGAGGGAGAGAGGGGTAAACAGCAAGTAAAAATGTGAATGAATAAACATAGCAGAAAATAGAAAAACGAGTGAGTACATGAGAGGGGAGACTAAGAGTGAATCAGCCAAAGTGCAAAAAAGGAAACAGTGACAGGGGAGGGAGGGGGTGTCGGGGAATGGATATGAGTGAGTGTTATCACTTATCCTGGAAGCAACATTTCCCAGCGCCTTGGGACATGCTCCCGACGTGAAAGGTGCTCTATAAATGTAATTTTGTTATCGTTGTTATGGTTGTAATAATAATGCTCACATTTGATAAAGCTTTTTATTACTTCAAAACATCCCAAAGTATGACACAGAGATCAACAACAACAACCAAATGACATTTATAGAGTACCTTTCACATCTGGAGGAGTTTCATGTTGGTGGACGTTCCAAGGCGCTGAACAATCAGGGGTTGGGACCTGAGCATGGGAGAGGGATAGGGTAAAGGGGAGGGGAGAGAGAGAGGTGGGAGGGTGGCAGAAGGCACGATTGAAAAGGAGGGTCTTGAGACCAGCCTTGAAGGAGGCAAGGGAGTAAGCAAGGCGAGGGGACTTTGGGATGGAGTTCCAGAGTGTGGGGCAGAGAGGCTAAAAGCCCGGTCACCGATGGTAGGGTAGTTCAGGCGGGAGACATGGAGCAGATTGGAGCCTGCTGAACAGAGGGGTGGGCAGGTTGGTAGGGAGTCAGCAAGTCGTAGATAGGAAGGGCGAGTCCGTGGATGGCCTTGAAAGTGAGGACAAGGATATTGAATTCGATCCTCTGGCGGATAGGAAGCCAATGGAGGAGGGTGAGGGTGGGAGTGATGTTGATCACGGAATCTGGTGCGGGAGAGGACATTTCTATGTAGGCAAACACAGCAGTCAATTTGTGTACAACAAGACCTCAAACAGCCATACAGTCAATGACCAATGTGCCATTTTTATGCTGTGATGCTCTGATCTGTGCTCCTTCAAACGGTTCATAATTCTGCTGTTGGTATCATCTGTGTAAGGGATAGAGTTGAAGGCAATGTTGCCACCTAGGGAGAGTTCTACAGCGGAAGTGAGGCTGGAGCGTCGTTGCTGGCATTCTGTTCAGACCTGATGGATTGATAGCAAATGTTTTTGCCTCAACAGCAGCAACAACTCCAAAGCTCTAAATTGCACATTGTCTTAACCTTAAGATCAATTTAACTTAAAATTTAGGAATGCATAGAATTACATAAATTTCTTAAATGCAATCACATTTTGTCAGATGATTTTGTACTGTGCTTAAAAAGAAATGGTTTCCAAATTCAAATTGGATTTTAGGAATTCTGTATCATATTAAATATTAAATGGCCTTAATGACTAATCAGGCCTCTTATGTTCTTGGAGTGAATGTTATTCCCAGTGAATTATTGAGAGCCACTGCATTACAGAATTGAATTTGTTGTGAAGAGTTCTATTTCCTTCCATACTAATTATTGTGAAAAACTTATTTGAAAAATGAAGATATAGTCAAGATAAAATTAAACAATATTAAGAAAATGTATTTGGATGAAACAATGTCATATACAGTAATTGGAACTTATCGCTAAGGTATATAAGAACGGAATCATACTGGATACAATCCTACTTGCTTATGTTTACATATTGGGGACTGTTCAAATGTTGACATAAGCAGAATATCGACATAAACGAACAAACAATACAGACACATATACACCGTGGTCAAAAATGTGTTAACATGTACTCCATATCAAATTCTGTAAGGACAATTGCTGTAATGTTTCATGTACTGCACTATGATTACAATTTCTGTACATTTAGTTACATGGATATTTCTTAATTTATTTATTTATTATTTTTGAGTCACCTGTTTTGTGTGTGAAACTTGTCCTTTTCGGAATAGCGCTCGTTGTTTATCCCAATTCTTTGTCTATTTCTTTTGATAGCTCTGATTAAGAATGAATCTCTGCACACATTCACACATGCTCAATGCTTCTTTGCATGTCATGTGCCAAATATTGTCGTGGTTGGATACTTCATCATTGTTTTCAGGTTCCTCAGAAACTTGTTGGTTGCCCGCTTGATACTTCTATATTGAGACAATGAACTCCTCATTGGTGCAGTACACAACAGTACTCATGTGTATGCATGTTAACAGCAAGATTTATGAACTCTTCTTTTTGCAAGTCAAAAGGTTTATACAGCAGTTGACTGTAGGTGTCTTCCTTGGAATTATCAGCTCTGAATCCATGGAAGTCATCATCATATGCTTCACTCTCATTAGGTTTTCTGTAAACTCTTTCTTGGTCTCAATAACTTGTTATGACTTAAAAGTTTTCAGAAATTGCATTTAAGATTTTGAATATTCCCTTGATCCATTGGTTGGATTAAGGATTTGTTGTTTGCAGGAAGGAACACAAATTTAATTGCTGGTTGATTATTGACATGAAAGTGGATAGATCACTTATTAACTAATAACAATTGTTGTAATATTTTTGTCATCCAGGCTTTGCCGATGGCCTCAGAATCGACTAGGTGATGTTTTATGTTTTTGAAGCAGTGCATGTATGTTGACTTTGCTGTCATGAGAAGCTGTAGTTTTATCTGTTCCAGTCATGTTGGCAGTGGCTATAATTAAAGCACAATTTTACACCCAGTTCCAGATTGTCCCGTATGTTTTATCTGGGGTGCACTTAAAATACAAGACGGTCTCGCCCATGTAAAGAAAACAGTCCAAATTGTATTCCTGACAAATTTGATTCCTAGAAAATTAGTCAACAAAAATTTAATACTTCAAATCCATTCATACATTTCTCTTCACTCAGTGCCATCAAATATTAGGTAGTTGAGTATTTTCTTAAAAGTAAAATGTATGCTTTTGGTATCAGTGCACTTTTCAGTATCGATTCAAGTTCAGTCCACTTCAGGAGGTACTTATACACACTCTCACAATCTAGTTAAAGTTAAGATTCCTAGTGCAGTAGAAGCCCGTTTATCCGGCACCTTCGGGACCTGGCCATGGTCCCGAGGGTGCTATGTTTTTAAAAACACAGCATATTAATAATAGACTAAATAATAATTTATAAGATAATATAATATATAAATAATAATAATAATCATTTTACACACAATGACCAGGCAGTTCAGAGAGATCATTAAACTAGTGCAAAGGTTACACGTCTGAATGACACTGTGCTCATTGGGAGCAGAAATGAGGAAAGCAAACGTGTTATTGAGAAAGCAGAGAGTGAGCGGCGGCCGCTCAGTTCAGTTAACTTTCTTTCCAAAAAGCCTTGCGATGCAAATGAGCATTGCAGGGATGAGTCTTTTTTATTAAAATAAAAGCCAATGAATTGATCTGCAAGCTTTGCTTAGGGTGGGTGTGTGTTTTGCGGCTAAATTAAATCTAAATTAATCAACTCACTCCGCTCTGCCTCTCAAAGAGTACACTCCGGAGAGTGCATTGCTTTTCAGTACCGGCAGCATTCTGAGCTAGCGCCACCATCAGACACTTAGTAGCAGCATTCCAAAATACGGACGCAACACAAAACACCCATAAAATGCATTTTTCTGGATAAATTCTGGTTTATCGAATGAGGACCTTTATTTTGCGTGCCAGTTATATGGAAGTTACGGTTGATCAGGTCACGGATAAACAGGCTTCTACTGTATATCTGGAAGTTTACCAATATAAAATGTATTTTCCCAGCCACCATGCCTAAGAGCTTATGAGACTGCTCCCCAAAATACTCTCTGAGTCTATGCACCTTTATGTAATGATGAAAACATCTCTTTTATATACTGTGAATTTCTAAAATATGTTTAATTCCTTTTTGTGTTTGTGTTGTTTCAGATTCAATTGTTTTGTTTGTGAGATGGCAGCCTTCCCTGTATTTTATCTAATCCAATCTCTGGTGTTACTTTGCACTATAGAATCATTCACCTAATACTATTAAGCCACAAGCACGTATGGCACTAGTCTCAAACAATATTGTATTGAAGCTGGGATTTATACGACTCAACACAAAGTAATTCAGTTGAGTCTTGCTAAATGTGGGATGAACCAGGGAACTGTGGAGCAAGAGCTGTTTGAAATGGGAAAAAGTGTGAACTGTCTGCTTCAATCGGGATTGCTGTATGGATTATTTCCTAGCTTGTGAATATGTTATGAAAAAAAAGTGAGTTCTAAATAACAGGAATATGCAAGACAGGATCCATCTGGCCAGTTTCAATGTATGTAGATGTTGAGTGATAAGTAAATTATTTCTTACAAGAGTTACCTAATGTGTAAATGGTGCCATTTAATCATTCATGGATTGGAAGAATTTCTTTGATAACAATGCCTGAATGATAACTGGGCAATAAATGGATTGTTATATACAGAATTTCAAAGTGAAAGAAAATCTTATGCACCCAGAATGTTTTTTTAAACAAGACTGTGAATTTTAATAGAACATTGTATGTGAACAATATCTAATCATAATTTTGATGGTGGCAATTTATTCCAATTTAAAAATGAGTCGTATGAATGTAATGAATTGAAGATATACTCTGTGAGTTGTCACAAGGATAAACTGATTTACCGAAAATAGAGGGGAACCAAGAAGCTAATGTTAGTGACGAATTTAAAGAAATTAACATAATAATAATCCTTGCATTTGACATAGCACTTTTCATGTTTTCTAGATGTCTCAAAGCGCTTCACAGAATATACCATAAAGTGAATTGATTGTGTATATGTGGGCGAAAGGAGGCAAACAATTGCGCACAGCAGTGTCCACAAACATCCATGGATTAAAATGACCAACTGTATTTATTTTTAGGTACAGGTATTATCATTTCTTCACTCAGAGGGTAGTGAATTTATGGAATTCTCTACCACAGAACGCTGTTGATGCTCAGTTCTTGAACATATTCAAGACTTTAATTGCTAGATTTCTAAAGGATAGTGTGATTAAGGGATATGGGGATTGGGCGGGTAAATGGAATTAGGTTACAAGATCAGCCATAATCTTATTAAACGGCGGGGCCGAATGACCTACTCCTGTTCCTATTTGTTCTTATGTTCTTAAGGATAGAATAATTGTTGCATATATTAGTAAGAATAAAATTAATACTGAAACACTATTTACAGCACTTCTAAATGTCATGTTTTATTCTATCAAGTAAAATGATTAATCTCATATACTGGGTTTGGTTTAACAACCAAGATAAAATTTGTTATGTCTGTATTAAATAAAGTTTGAATTTGGTCACTATATAATGTGCCATTAATAAATGGACCCTTTTTCATTTATTTGCTGGTACAGTAGACCTTTGCCAAATGTGGCGGTTACATTCCTGGAAAACAGCACACTCGGTAAAATCGCGTTCGATAAGCTTAATAAGTAATGGGAAAAAAGGCTTAGGGGAATCCATCCACAGATTATCCAACTTCAAGCCTCCACACCTGACCAACGAAAGATATGTACTGAGGTGGGCTACAGCCGGCTGGCCCGCTCTCCCCGCTCGTCACTCTCCCCGCTCGTCACTCTCCCCGCTCTCACTGACTCAATGGAGACAATAAAACAGCACCTTAAACTATCACAGCTTGGTTAAATTATTTTACCTTTGGTCCTGGAAGTGTTAGGAAACTCTCTCTCTCTCTCTCTCTCTGTCTCTTCTGTTTACCATGCAATGCCATCAGGTTGCTCCGAGGCTGAGGAATCATTGGACTTAGGCGGGAACTGCCATTGTCCTCCCAAGTGTGCATTGCACACAGGGCCAGCGTCCTCCCAAATGCGCATGCGCACGGGGCCAGCCAGCGCATATACGCAAATTTTATTTGCGTTATGCAAAAATGTGCCGCATTTATTTCTTCGTGTACAGGCGAATCTGCACTTGAGAAAGTCGCATTCGGCAAGGGTTGACTGTACTAGAAATGATACAAAAGTTATCTTGCTCACTTAGTCTGAAAAACATACCGACTCTTGTTGCCCTGACTGCTGTGTTGTCAAGCTTCATTAAATTTGCCTTGTCCATTCAAATGATCTCAAGGAATATCTTCTTATATTCCCCTTTCATTTACTTTTTCTTTGAGCACGAGTAAAGACTGTTTTTTCGGTGAAGGCTCGATTTCTCTCATGTTACCTAATTTCTGACAAAACAAATTGTGACATAAAAATATAATTTGGTGACTGAAATGTTTCACATATTTAAATACTCAGACAGAGGTAAATTCTCTAGCATAGTACAGTAGTAACATAATTCCCGGAGTAGCTTCCAATTTTCAAAATGCTGTTTTCCTCTCCCCTTCCCCCCTTTCTGATTGCAAATTGAGATCTAAGCTGCAGCAATCTCAAACCAGAATAATTGCATTAATTGTGACTTCTGCTTTGAAAGCAAAAATCCAGATATCCTTTCAAATTTTAATTCTTCACATTTTTAATATAATTTTTGCATTAACATGGCAATTACTTGGCTTCAAGAGCAACCTGCAGGAACTCGTTCCACATCTCAACCATTCTGTGTGTGTAAAAAAAACACTTGTGACCTTTATGGTTGCAGGACTGACCTTCAGTTTACACCCTATTGTTGCTGGTTGAGCAAACAGTAAATTTCATCTCCTCAATCCCTATCGTTGTTTACAACAACAACAACTTCGATTTATATTGCGCCCTCCACACCGGACAGTTTCTCAGAGCACTTCACAATAACAGATCCCGGGACTGTTTACTTTCTTCCTAGTTGAGAAATGATTCTGTGATTGCTACTGCATTGTTCTGTACAGTATTTCTGAATTTGGGACATATTTCAAATAAAGTAGGGACCGTAAGATCATCTTCTTGAAGCAATAGTTTACAAACTGCCATGATGTGAATGACCAAATTTATTTGGCGGAGAAGAAACTCCCTCCCCACTGCCATGGGATCTCTAACACCCATTTGAACAGGCAGCCAGGACCTCAGTTTAACGTCTCCTCTGAAAGATGGCAAGTTCAACAATACTGATGCACATCCGCAACACTGTCTTGTAGTGTCAGCCTAAACTCTATATGTTCCAAGTCCTGATGTGGAACCTGAACCCGCAACCTTCAGATTGAGAGGTAAAAGCCAGTCAGGAACCTCGGCATCACAGTTTTTCTGCTCCGACCCTATGGAATTCCATCCCCCAATCCCTCCATCTCGTTTCTTCCCTTTCCTCTTTCAAGGCCGGTTTGAAGACTTTCCTCTTCGACCGTGCCTTTTGTTCCACCCCGAATTCTTCGACCTCCCCTACTTGTTTCACCCCTTCCCGTACACTCCCCTCCCAGCTCGGGTCACACGCCTCTTGTGCAGCGCCTTGGGACGTCCTCCCGACATGAAAGGCGCTTTATAAGTGTAATTTGTTGTTGTTGTTGTTAAAAGTGCTAAACCTGAGCAGGTTGACATGTAGATACATCAACCAGAAAGTGTTTGGGAAGCTCATATCTATTTTCAAGTGAATGTTTTTTTCTCTCTTGAATAGTAAAGTTAAAAGCAAAAGAGTTTGCAAAAAGAGGTGATAGATTTTGGCTTGGCCACAAGGAAACCATCATCACGATCTGTTTATAATCATACATGGAGGAAGTTTTCTTTCTGATGCCAAGACCGCTGCTAGGATACAGTGCGGTGTGAAATTCCATCGAGTTTGGAATAGGGAGACAGTCTGGAAGAGTTTGGACTTGTGCCCAGTTCAGTCAAAACACACATGAAAAATTTCAATTTCAGTTTTCATTGCCACACTGCAAGGTAATCCGTTGAGAGTTAATCTTGTCCCATTAATGTTTATTAAGGAGATTGAGACTTAACTGTATCTTTAGACTGGTCTTAGCCCCACAGTGGGAGCTAAACCTGTTTTTTCTGAAGCCCACTTGTTGCTCTGTCTCTGGTTGACTTTTTCACTGAATGGTGGTGATGCTGCTGGCCTTCACACAGTGCTCAGTCAGCAATTTTATTTACCTTCTGACACTTTTCTCATCCTTATTGACATATTTAAGAAATTTGTGTTCTTTCATCAAGCACTCCTTTTGATAATGATCCAAGGAACATGTTGTAAAAAGTTGCAAATATCATTGTTTAATTATCAATGACATTAACTGACCCATCTGTCATTCAGGCACAGATCCCTGCTCCTGGCTGTACATCTTATGTGGCCACCATCTTGAATCCATCCCCCCCCACCCACCCCTGGTTAGGAGCTATTCATGAATCTGAGAGAATTCACGATTTTAAACGTAGTTTGGAGGCCTAAAAGGCTGCATTTGCCTCAGGTCAGGAAACTCACTTAGTAAATTCTGTTTCCTTGCCAGTAGTGCAGAGGGAGCTTGGGCTGAAAATTCAGCTTGGGTCGGCAGTCTCAAGAGCTGTGTGAGCAATGAGCATCTACTACTCTTTGAGACTCTCTCCCCAAATCCTTCCACCTTGCCTCTTTCCTGTCTGCTTTTAAATTCTGCTTGGAGACTGCACTATTAGTTGTCTCTCCCCCCACCACCTTCCCTCTCAATTTGATTTCTTGCTCAGTCTCTGTAAAACACTTTAAGATGTTCTCCTAACATGAAATTCATGTGGTAAAGTGTTAGTTGGTGTCTCCTCGTTAAAGATAGAGATATTCTTCTGGAGTGAGGATAGACAACTCTATTAGTAGAAAGGAATTGTATATATGTGTGTTTACTTAGTAAATTACACATTTAGTAATGGAACAGCCGGTGAATCAGTTTTGAGACTTGGTGCAAAGTTTAGTTCTTTAGCTCTTGCAGTCCATATATAGTCGAGCTAAATAATCTCTTCTGACTGTAGGGTCAGTATAAAATGTTGCTGAATGCAATTCTCAGCCACGTAGGCTTAGAGACATGGTGCACAAGATTCTCCTTATTCTGCACTTTGAGTTGTTTGAGACGGAAAGAGGGTTCAAAAATCTCTGCTAATTTGTGCAACAGGGATTGTCAATGAAGATGGGATTGACTTGATCCCAGGGTGTGTAACATTGCTTGCTCATTCTTCAGTATATCTCTTACCAGATGTACAGTGAAACAATGGCCCATTGTCTAATACAGACAGTCTTTATCTCTCTGTCGATTTATTGGCATGAATTTGTGTATCAATCTGTTTGTCTGTACATTTGTGTATTGGGCGATCTTTCACTGTCTTCTGTAGAATGCAAATTATTGTTAAAGTTCAAAAAAACATATCCTAGCTACGAGCTCTCTTTTCTTTTAAATAATTCATAATTGGAAATGTATATCTTAATCTGGAGTTCTGTAATGTGAGATCAAATTCTAACCCTCCAATTTTCCCTTGCTGAAAAGTTGCAAAACCTTACTGACACCTACTTTCTCTCCTTTCTTCCTTAATGCTGGCTTTGCTCCATTCCACGGCTGTCTCCATAGCAACCCCCCTTTGTGGATACAATAACAGAAATCTGAGGCAGCTGCCTGCCGGCAAAGCAATGCCATGGTTTTGCTGCCAGGACTCTGACCGGAGCTAATCCCAGTGCTCTCACTGCATTCCAGACAAGGTGTATGCTGCAATTGGATGAGGAATGCAGAATGAGACTAGCTACTAAAACATCTGGAGCCTATCTCAGACAAGGCCCCAGCACCACGGGGACCAACACATTTGCATGTTTGTCAGACAGACGCAAGATCCTTCTGGTTACGTCAGGCTACAGTAATCTGTCTTTCTAAAACTGAATGTTTAGAGACTTATGAAACTGGAAGTTTTAGTATGATAAATAGCTCTTTGATTTCTTTGATTTCGATGCAGAAGATCGTGGTCTGGTGAAGCACCATGTCTGATAACAACAACATGTGGAAAAATGGCACTATCAACGTTTGGGTTTAGTCCTGTGTACTTGCTACCTCTTTTAAACCTCTCCTCTCCTCCCCTGCCCCACCCCACCCGACCCCCATATAACATTGAAGGTGGTAACACATGTTGATCATGTCTGAGCCAAGCAGCGTATTATATATGAGATCACAAAAATACTTGATATATAAACAGCTGAAGGAGATTCCTCCTACGAGCTAATCATAATTTACTCCACCCCACCACCAACAACAACAACAACAACTTAAACTTATAAAACGCCTTTCACATCGGGAGGACGTCCCAAGGCGCTGCACAGGAGGCGTGTGACCCGAGCTGGGAGGGCAGTGTTCGGGAAGGGGTGAAACACGTAGGGGAGGTCAAAAAGTTTGGGGGGGAACAAAAGGCACAGTCGAAGAGGAAAGTCTTCAAACCGGCCTTGAAAGAGGAAAGGGAAGAAACAAGGCGGAGGGATTGGGGGATGGAATTCCACAGGGTGGGAGCGGAGAAACTGAAGGCCCGGCCTCCGATGGTGGGGCGGTTCGGGCGGGGGGCTTGGAGCAGGCCAATTCCTGCTAAACAGAGGGTCCGGGTGGGCTTATAGGGGGAGAGTAGATCGGTCAAATAGGGCGGGGCAAGGCCGTGTAAGGCCTTGAAGGTGACGACGAGGATCTTGAACTCAATCCGCTGGAGGATGGGGAGCCAGTGGAGACGGGCGAGGGTGGGGGTTATGTGGTCGCGGAGGCGGGTGCGGGATAGTACACGGGCTGCAGAGTTTTGGATGACCTGCAGCCTGTGAATGGAGGAACTGGGGAGGCCGACGAGGAGAGAGTTTCCATAGTCCAGCCATGAGGTGATGTATGCATGCACGAGTGTTTCGGCAGCATGGGGGGTGAGATAGTTACGGAGCCTGGCAATGTTGCGCAGGTGGAAATAAGCGGTGCCGGTCAAGGCACGGATGTGGGGGAGGAAGGAGAGTTTATGGTCGAACGTGATGCCGAGGTTCCTGACTGGCTTTGTGAGGTGGAGAGTACAGCCTTGGATGTTGAGGCTGGCAGCGCCCGATGTGCGGAGGCGCTGGCTTGAGCCGATCAGGTGGGCCTCGGTCTTGCTCACGTTCAATTGGAGGAAGTTGTCCCTCGTCCAGGACTGAGTGTCGGACAGACATGCTGTCAGAACATCAATGGTCTGGGGGTTGAG
This sequence comes from Hydrolagus colliei, assembly GCA_035084275.1. Taxonomy (NCBI): domain Eukaryota; kingdom Metazoa; phylum Chordata; class Chondrichthyes; order Chimaeriformes; family Chimaeridae; genus Hydrolagus; species Hydrolagus colliei. The sequence goes on from CM068743.1 coordinate 49,394,914, forward strand.
GGATGAGGCAGAAAGGTACAGCTGGGTGTCGTCCGCATACTAGGGTCCGTCGATATAGATATATCGATGGGCTCATATCGAGATATACCAAAATATTGATATTTTGGGGTTTTCCGTACTGCACATGCGCGTGCAGTGCGCGCATTCGGAGTGCGCGCGCATTCCGGGTGCGCGCGCATTCGGGGCCTATCTCCTCAGGAGGTAAATATCTTTCACTCTCTGTGTCTCTCACTCTCTCCATCTCTGTGTTTTTCTGTTTGTGTGTCTCTGTGTCTCTCTCCATCTCTCCTCTCTCACATCCCCCCCATCTCTATCTATCTGTATATTATCACATCCACCCCGTCTCTCCCCCACCACCCCCGTCGTCCCTCCCTCGCACCCCCCACCCCCGTCGTCTCTCTCCCCCACCACCACCCCAGCTGTCTCTTTCCCCCTCCCCCCCGCCGTCTCTCTCTCCCTCCGCCCCCAGCCGTCTCTCCCCCCCCCCCCCCAGCTGTCTCTCTCCCCCTCCCCCCAGCCATCTCTTCTCCCCCTCTCCTCCCCCACCAGCCATCTCTCTCCTCCCCCACCAGCCATCTCTCTCCCCCTCCCCCCAGCCATCTCTCTCCCCCTCCCCCCAGCCATCTCTCTCCCCCTCCCCCCCCAGCCATCTCTCTTCCCCACCCCCCCAGCCGTCTCTCTCCCCCCCCCAGCCGTCTCTTTCCTCCTCCCCCCAGCAGTCTCTCTCCCCCTCTCCACCCCCCCAGCCGACTCTCTCCCCCTCTCCCCTCCCCCAGCCGTCTCTCTCCCCCTCTCCACCCCCCCAGCCGACTCTCTCCCCCTCTCCCCTCCCCCAGCCGTCTCTCTCCCCCTCTCCACCCCCCAGCCGTCTCTCTCCCCCTCTCCCCCCCCCAGCTGTCTCTCTCCCCCTCTCCCCCCCAGCCGTCTCTCTCCCCCTCTCCCCCCACTGCCGTCTCTCTCCCCCTCTCCCCCCCCAGCCGTCTCTCTCCCCCTCTCCCCCCCCAGCCATCTCTCTCCCCCTCCCCCCAGCCGTCTCTCTCCCCCTCTCCCCTCAGCCATCTCTCTCCCCCTCCCCCCAGCCGTCTCTCTCCTCCTCACCCCCCCACCCACAGCCATCTCTCTCCCCCCCCCCCCCCCCCATCCCCTTGCATACCTCCATATTGTATTCGAGGACTATGAATACAATATGGCGGCTTTGCACCTCGGTCTGTGCATTGTGTATAGAGATGAGCATTCTGGGTCTTGTAGTTCAGTGTGCTCGCATCCCGATTTTTTACCTCGATATATCGACTTTTCGATATATCGATATTTTGGAAATGTCTATATCGGCATATCGATATGAAAATTACGTGGAAATTTACCCCATGTTTGCGGATGACATCGCCCAGAGGGAGCGTGTAAATGGTGAAAAGGAGGGGGCCGAGGACAGAGCCCTGGGGGACGCCGTGAGAAACTGTGCGGGGGTTTGAGGAGAAACCGTTGGAAGATACAAAATGTAGGCGGTGGGTCAGGTAGGAATGGAACTAGTCAAGGACTGTGCCTTGAAGGTTGAGGTGGGAGGAAAGACGTTGGAGGAGGATGGTGTGATCGACTGTGTCGAGTGCAGCAGACAGGTCAAGGAGGACGAGGAGGCAGAGGGAGCCCTGGTCGCAGGTGGTTAGGATGTCATTATCCTGGACACCATTAGTATCCAGCATCACAGCGAAATCCAAGTCTACCAGCCCAGCTGTACCCTTCGCTCAGTGACCTGCTTATCTCCTGTCCTATCGATACCGTCATCCCCAGGCAAGCTTTCATCTTTCTGCCTCTACTCTCAGAATTGTCATCCAGGATTCCTTCCCTCCCTCCCTTCTTAAAGTTACTTCCCATCCTTCACTCCACTCACTCCCTTTGCTCCAAATCTTACGAATGCAGCATTGTAAATGTGCTTTGAGGCATACTGCAAACATGAAAATCTATGGTCCCTCTTTCCTCCACCTTGCTTTGCATCTGACCCCTGTCTTTGTAAAAGAAAGCTCTGAGATGTTATCCAATGGGAAGGTCACCATATATATGTAAGTTGTTATTGATTTACAGAGTAAGAATTACAGGGATGCGTTTTTCTTTCTGATAACTGGTGAGTTTACAACTTATGGTAGCAGTAAACAATACCAAATTGCTTAGGTGGTTCTCAATTGACCTGAGGCCAAACATGCAATTTATAACAGGATGCTCGGGTTGAGGAGAACCATGGCTGATTATTTTTTCCTTTGTATGTTCAAGTATACTGAGGCCAACAGTAGTTGACATAAGCTAACAATGACCAGAATCTTCTGGGTCAATTTCACATTGAGATGTGCGTGAGGGATCCTCTAGAAATCTTTGATTCTGTACATTAGCAGGTCCACAGATATTCATTCTCCCTCTCGAAGGTCTAATTGTAATAGGACACCAGAGGGAATAAGCAGAATAAATTAGAAAATAATTACGATAACTTAGAAAAACGATTTTCCTCGAGCATTTGCTCTTTTCATCAGCAATCTATTACTCATTGATCACCCCTTCTAAACTGTTCCATGCTCATCAAAACTTCACCCACTATACCCTAAAACTGCAATTCTCTCCCATAATTTATTTGCCTGGAATATTTTCCCTTTACAAAGCCTCTTATAAACCTCTCTATGACGCTAGCTTCACAATAGTTAAATCCTGACATTTGGTTTAATAATTTCATATTTCAAAACATCACCGGATATATTGTTTGATTTTGTTGTTGTTGTTGGTTGACTGTGTTTCGTGGACTCCATCTCATTTACAAGCTCCTAATGATACCCATCATTTTTTCATATTAGTAGTAATAATCCTTGCATTTGCTTTATAGCTCCTTACCACATTTTTGAGACGTCACAAAGTGCTTCACAGAATATACTGTAAAGTGAATTGACTATATTTTGTGCATGAAACGCAACAACAACAACTTGGATTTATATAGCGCATTCCGTGCCAGATGGCATCTCAAAGTCCTTCGCAAAGCCAAATACGGAAGCCAATTTCAGTAGTGTTCCTCAAACAGTCATGGATTGAGGGACTCAATTATTATTATTTTTTCAGGGATTATTAACACCAGAAAAGCTATCCGCCAATCAACTAACGACCAGGTTGCAATTTACCATTAGGTAAACAGAGGCATGTGGAGTAAGAAAACTTGTCCAACATTTATTTTGCCCTGCCCGGAAATCAAACGGAGATCCTCTCACTTGCAAGGTTTGTACTGAGCAACCGAACAAAACACTGAGTTTTCAAGTGTGTCCAGAGCTTCATCTTTCCTGAAAGGTGATAAGGAAGTTGGTTTTTTTTTCAAATCGATCGTGTTATTTCATTCACTCCGCCCCCATCTCCCCAATCCCAACAGTCCTGTTGCCACTTATCTTATAGCGCCTTGGGACGTCCTCCCGACGTGAAAGGCGCTAAAGAAATGTAAATTGTTGTTGTTGTTGTTATCTTCTCTGTACAGAATGGAGATCTGCTTGTGATCCTCTGGTGAGCCTCTCGATCAAAAACTTACCTTCCTCCCCCACATCCGCGCCTTGACCGGCACCGCTTATTTCCACCTGCGCAACATTGCCAGGCTCCGCAACTGTCTTAACCCCCGTGCTGCCGAAACACTCGTGCACGCATACATCACCTCACGGCTGGATGACGGAAACTCTCTCCTCGTCGGCCTCTCCAGTTCCTCCATTCATAGGCTGCAGGCCATCCAAAACTCTGCAGCCCGTGTACTATCCCGTACCCGCCTCCGCGACCACATAACCCCCACAATCGCCCGTCTCCACTGGCTCCCCATCCTCCAGAGGATCGAGTTCAAGATCCTCGTCCTCACCTACAAGGCCTTACATGGCCTTGCCCCACCCTATTTAACCAATCTACTCTCCCCCTACACGCCCACCCGGACCCTCCGTTCAACAGGACTTGGCCTGCTCCAAGCCCCCCGCCCGAACCGCCCCACCATCGGAGGCCGGGCCTTCAGTTTCTCCGCTCCCACCCTATGGAATGCCATCCCTCAATCCCTCCGTTTCGTTTCTTCCCTTTCCTCATTCAAGGCCGGTTTGAAGGCTTTCCTCTTCGATCGTGACTTTTGTTCCACCCCAAACTTTTTTACCTCCCCTTCGTGTTTCACTCCTTCCCAAACACTCCACTCTCAGCTCGGGTCACACGCCTCCTGTGCAGCGCCTTGGGACGTCCTCCCGACGTGAAAGGCGCTCTATAAATGTAATTTGTTGTTGTTGTTGTTGTTGTGTGATGAACCTAGGTACTGACCAGCAGTTCCTCTCTCCCCATAGTGACGTGGCTGAGATCAAGAGCATATCATATGGGGAATGACAGGTGCAACATCTCACCCAACACTAAACAAACAACAGCATCAAGAAACACACATTTTCATTCCTGGAGGACAGGACTCCAGTCATAACTTCAAACCGCAAAAACAAAGGCATACTGTACCAGGATTTTGGTGTAATGATAGTGTTCAACCATTTTCTGCAGTAAAATAAAGGTGATTTATTGAACACACAGCAGCATGTGGTGGTGCACTAACAGTAAGGAAAGCCAGCTTCCTAGCCTCATCCTCTCCAGACTCAATTTCAATGTAAATCATTGTACTGTTTATAAAATCCTAAAGCTTTACTCTCAGTCTACTATGAACTTCAGCTCTATATGTGGCCTGTTGGACTGAACTGTTGGAGGGCTGCTGTTTCTGACCATTTGAAGTTCAGTGTTCCAAAACCCTACCCTTATGGGCACTATATAAATGATTGTTGTTGTATCGGTGGTGGTAAAAATTTACTGTCAGCCAACAAAATAAATTTCTTGATTGATTTTTGCCAAACTGAAAGCCACTACCGATCAAACAAAATTTACCTAAACTAGCGTGAATGATCGGGTGCTCTACTTGACAGCCCTGTGCACCACTTCCAGCCCATTGGTAGTTGGTACTGTGCTCAGAGGTGGCTCTGTTGCGTTCAACTGCGTTGCATTCGCCGCCGCGTTTGACACAGTCAAGTATGCCATCCTCCTCCATTGCCTGTCCTCCATCATCCACATCAGTGGGATTGCATTCACTTGTTTTGAGTCCTACCTCATAAACAGTCAGCACTACATTTCTGCAAATGGTTTTTCTTCTCGCTTCTGCTTAGTCACGCAGGGGACCCTAAGGATCCATCCTTGGCCCCCTTCTCTTCCTCATCCACATGCTCCCTCTCAGTGATGTCATCCACAGGCACAGGGTTAACCTCCACATGTATGTGGATGACACCCAATTCTAAATTTTCACCTCCAGTTGCGACCCCTAGTCCCCTGATATTCTGTCAGCTTGTCTGTTGGATATCAAGAGCTGGATGAGTGTAAATTTCCTGCAGTTAAATATCTATAAGTTGGAAGCCATATTATTTGGCTTCCATTGATGTCTTCTGGCCCAGGTTCTGACCTCCTAAACCTACCTGACCTGTCCTTAAAACTCTCCGAACCAATGTGCATCTTAGGTGCCAGGTTTGATCTACAATTATCCTTCCTTCCCCATATCTGGTCCCTGACCAGCACCACTTTCTTCCATCTCCGTCACATTGCTAACCTTCTTCAATACCTCTCTCCAAAAGCTGCCGAAACCCTGGTCCATGCCTTTGCTACCTCTCGGCTGGACTACTCCAATGCCCTTGTTGCTGGTCTCCCTCCTTCACCATTGGACTGGAGTCCTGCAGCTCAGTGGTTAGAGCACTCACTTTACAAGCAGGAGACCTGGGTTCAATTCCAAGCAGAGTGAAACTTTTGGCAAGTTTCCTTACTCCATATGCCTAATAATAATCCCTAAAAAAAACAACCAATAATTAATTGGTCATTTCATCAATCCATGTCTGTTTGTGACACACTACTGTACACAAATGCTGCATTTCGCCCACAAAAATATTCAGTCAATTCACTTTACAGTATATTCTGTGACTTCTTTTAAGACATCTAGAAGACATGAAAAGCATTAAAGCAAATACAAGGATTATTATTATTTACACAATTCAGCTGATACAAAACTCTGCTGCCCGCATTCTCACCCTCACCAAACTTCATACCCTGATTATCCCAGTGCTTGCCAAACTTCATTGGCTCCCTTACACAGTGTGGATCGACTACAAGAACTTCACTTTTGTGTTGAAATCCTTCCACTCCTCAGAACCCCCCTACCTCTCCACCCTTCTCTCTCCTCACAGCAGTACCTGTTGCCTCTCCTCTACTGGATCCAGCCTCCTTCTTGTCCCCTGAATCCTTCGCTCCACTATTGGCAGCTGTGCTTTGAAGCACTACACCTCGAAACTTTGGAACTTCCTCTCTTAACCCCTCTGCCTCAACCCCTCATTTCCCATCTTCAGGTCAGCCTGAAGACCTTTATCTTCGACTGTGCTTATGGTCAGCTTCCCCCTCCCCCAGGCTCGGCCTCAGGCTTCGCCATTGTGAGGTGCTCTGAGATGCTGCCTGGCGTGGAGGGCGCTATATAAATGCAAGTTGTTGCTGTTGGTTTTGTTGCATTGTCTTGGACTGTGAAAGCATGCAGCTTACCTGGTTGTGTCTGATTATTTCAGATAAAACTGGTCAGTTATTTCATGACTGCTTGTGGGATGTTCCTCTGTGATAATTAACAGTTAGCATCAGTTTTTCCATAAACATACAGTCATAGGAATTTGCAGTAACTCCTGTGAGACTCGCTTGCAGTAACTCGCTTTGAGACATCTTGACAATCTGATAAGGCACTATAATCAAATACACAAATTATTATTCATGTAATAATATCACAATCGCTGATGACACCTGCTCGACAGGTCAAACATCCTCCAGTGGCCTTGAATTATTTTCCTTTCCCTTTCCCATGGCAGCACTCTCTACGAGCATCAAAATATCCGCTGTGATATTATTATATTTGTCGCTGTATCGCTGCAAGAAATAGACAACCGTATAAAGGACAGCTTGGTGCAAAAATTACCACATTATAGTAGATTTTTTTTCCCTACTTTTCCAAACAGCAGTAAACTCACCCCAGAGTTGCTTACAAAACTTTCCGGGTTGATAATGCTTGCACTGCAAATCTATTTGCAGACTTTACTTGGAGAATCTATTTATGTGAACACAACAAGCCTATTCTGGTTTCTCCATGTCAAATTATTCCCTGTTTAGGACCTCGCCCCTTTAATTGACGATGTGAGTCAGCAACACCAGGTAAAAGGTGGCTTGCCCCTCATTGGATGTTGTACTGAAGTAAGCTTGCTCTGCAAATTCATTATCCAGAAACTAAAAGTTTTCCGATCTCTCCTCTCACAAAAAGTCATGTACTGCGTATATATCCATTCTGAATATTAAACTAGATGTGATGTATTGACCACAGTTCTCCTCCTTGGCAGGGATTGCCTGAACCTTACACTTACTGTTTACAACTTCTCAATAAGATACAACATTCAGTAATTGTGCTGGTGACAGAAGATCTTTACTGTGATAATCTTTGCCTTTGATCCTTTAACATTGCAGCTCCAAATCAGAGCTGTGTTGGCAAAGACATTGATGTGGACTAGTATGCTATTGTGCTACGTTTGGTGAGTTTAGTGAATTTGTACGCTTGCTTTTATAAATAAACGTATGCAATTTAAATTTGTAAATAAGATGAAATAAGATCAGAGCAGAATGTTCCTGACACCCTTTAAGTCCTGAGACTAATCCGCTTGAATGCCTGGTGGTTAAAGGCACTGCCTGGTGTATCCCTAATTCATTCAATAATTGGGGGGTAGGGAGTCATCCTACTCAGTTCCTGTTAACCTGATGAGCCAAAGCCCTAACAGGTAGGGTGGTCCAAACGGGACAAGCAGTGGGAAATCTTGCCAGACAACAATATCAATGGCAAACTATGCGTTTTTAGCTGGTTACACACCAGCAGTACCCCAATACACTCTCTGGGGTCACCAAGCCTTGGCTCTTGATACTGCGCTGAATATTTTCTGGAATTAGGTAAACAGGATATGTCCTTCCAGGGAGAGAGTGAGCATTTCATTCCAACAATCTATCTTTCGAATTTCCAAATGTAGGTGGGATGCATGGAAATCTCATTTTGTGTCCACAAGTGACATGATCTGCTGACCCCAAAAAAATCCAGGTCAGAAGGTTGCAGGTTAAATTCTTACTCAGTGCTGAATTATTTGGAGTGGTACAATTGACTTACTTCGTAGTTAGAAGTAACAAAACTCTGCTAGGATTTTTATGTCTGATTCATTAACCATTGCTGGAAACAGTGCATAGCCGATATTAAGTGACAAAATAATCAATAATAATAATCCTTACATTTGATATAATGCATTTCACATCTTCTAAATGTCTCAAAGTGCTTCACAGAATATACTGTAAAGTGAAGTGATTGTATATTTGTGGGCAAAACTCAGCAGCCAATTATGCATAGCACTATCTCACAAACAGTTGTGGATTGAAATGAACAATTTATTACTATTTCTTTTGAGGGATTATTATCAGATGTGTGGAGGAAGGACACTTCCCCAAGGTTTCGCTCTGCCTGGAATTTAACTGATTCCACCACAACAAAATCAACAACAAAGTTAAATTTGCATAGCGCCTTTCACATCAGGAGCACATCCCAAGGCACTGAAATATAATTCTATTTACATAGAATCATAGAATCAGAGGATAGAATCGTGCTCACATTCAAGGGCCTCCACGGACTTGCCCTTCCTACCTCTCTGACCTGCTGACCACCTATCAACCTGTTTGCTCCCTCCACTCAGCAGGCTCTGGCCTGCTCCTTGTTTCCCCCCCAACCCAGCCTACCATCAGCGGCCAGGCTTTCAGCCTTTCTGCTCCCACCCTTTGGAAATCCATTCCACAATCCCTTTGCCTTGCTCCCGTGCCTTCAGTCATCCTCTTACCTCTCTGCCCTCCCTCATCTCAACCCTGTTTGCCCCCATCCCCACGCTTCGGTCCTGACTCCTGACTGTTCAGTGCCTTGGAATGTCTGCCCGACATGTAAAGCTCTCTACATATCTAATTTGGTTTTGTTATTGCTTCCATCACCCTTTCCAGATCATAACAACTACCCGCATAAAAATTAAAGTTCTAGCATTAATCAACAATTGTCTTTAGAAAGGAGACAATTGGTAGCAGCAACAACTTGATTTATATAATGCCCTTCATGCGGGTAGCGTCCCAGAGCACTTAAATAAAAAGCTGGAGGAAAAATAAGTGAGTGTAACATAGGATTTAAATCAGACTGAGAGTTTCAAATATTTATGTCATCTATTTCTTGACTGGAATTGAATGCAAATTCTCTCCTTCGAGGAATGCATCCCGCTGAGCAATTTGGGGGAAATATCAGATGCAGGTTAGCAAGAGCCAAGGTTTCAGGACTACTCAGACTGTAGGTTGGGGTGCTGCGGGAGTCTAACCAGCTAAAACTGCATAGCTTACCATTGCAAACAGCACAAGGCAAGCTTTTTTCTGCTTCTAATCTAGGACCACTGTTAGGGCTTTAGCTTGCAAGGTAACAAGAATTGAGTAAGAAGAGTCCCTGCCCTGGTCATTTTAATCCAATTATGCTAATTAGATTTATTATCAATGCCGTTTTTGTTAATATCAGGATCTTGGGGGTCAATGTGATGCCCATAACATGCAGGTCAAAAGTTGACATTGTTTTCAACCATGCGTGAATTCATTACAGTGTTAGTTTAAGGCATTCTCCCAGAGCAAGTATAGTGTATTGATCTGTGAGCTTTGAAATTTACTGCTGATGAACTGTGGTACTAATGCTTGCTCAAATCAGCATGTATTGGTGATGCTCACTGAACACCCTAAGTCTGTGCCAGCACCTAGCTGGTGTTTTCATTAAATAGTAATAGCTGCTTGGAGGCACTTGCATGCAAACGGAGGCAAAAAAATGCTCACACAGGCAAAAGGAAATGCTTCATAAAGAAGCCGGCCTGTTGTCATCTGTTCCATCTGCTTCTAGCAAGAAGATAGATGTCAACAGACCCTGCTGGGTGAAGGTCCTGGAAACTGATACAGTGATCACTGCTTGTTGTACTGATAGCTGCTAGTTGGCCATGCAGAGGAAAATGTGACGTGTGATGTAATAATTATCACCTGGACAGAAAAGGCAATTAAATAGTAGCCTTAAAACATATTCTTAATGACTTCAGGAGAATGCTTTTGCCCAGAGATGCTGGAGCTTGAATAAAAGCAATTGTTTTTGTTACGTAGTGAGCTTTGTGGCCAACGTTATTGCTGGCTACCACTGCTGATTCACCACTTACCGGCTTCATTTTAGTGGGCCAACACTCACTGACACAGAGCTCACACAAGTAGAGGTACTGTCTGCCTGGACAAGATACTGTTTGTCCAACCTCCCGTTTCTATCCAAGGTCCTTGAAAGAGTGGTTGCCTCCCAGCTCCGCTCTTTCCTTTCAAATCACTCACTTCTTGAACCCCTCCAATCAGGTTTCCGCCCTATCCACAGTACAGAAACTGCCCTGGTTAACGTCACAAATGACATCCTAACCGCCTGTGACCAGGGCTCCCTCTGCCTCCTCGTCCTCCTTGACCTGTCTGCTGCGTTCGACACAGTCGATCACACCATCCTCCTTCAACGTCTTTCCTCCCACCTCAACCTTCAAGGCACAGTCCTTGACTGGTTCCACTCTTATTTGACCCATCGTTTACATTTTGTTTCTTCCAATGGCTTTTCCTCAAACCCCCGCACAGTTTCCCACGGCGTCCCTCAGGGCTCTGTCCTCGGTCCCCTTCTTTTCACCCGTTACACGCTCCCCCTGGGCGACATCATCCGCAGACATGGGGTAAATTTCCACATGTATGCGGATGACACCCAGTTGTACCTTTCTGCTTCATCCCTCAACCCCCAGACGATCGATGTTCTGATAGCATGTCTGTCCGACATCGAATCGTGGACGAGGGACAACTTTTTGCAATTGAACGTGAATAAGACCAAGCCCTCCTGATTGGCTCAAGCCAGCGCCTCCGCACATCGGGCGCTGCCAGCCTCAACATCCAAGGCTGCACTCTCCACCTCACAAAGCCAATCAGGAACCTCGGCATCATGTTCGATCAAAAACTTTCCTTCCTCCCCCACATCCGTGCCTTGACCGGCACCGCCTATTTCCATCTGCGCAACATTGCCAGGCTCCGCAACTATCTTACCCCCCGCACTGCCGAAACACTCGTGCACGCGTACATCACCTCACGGCTGGATTACGGAAATTGTCTCCTAGTCGGCCTCCCCAGTTCCTCCATTCATAGGCTGCAGGCCATCCAAAACTCTGCAGCCCGTGTACTATCCCGCACCCGCCTCCGTGACCACATAACTCCCACCCTCTCCCGTCTCCACTGGCTCCCCATCCTCCAGAGGATCGAATTTAAGATCCTCGTCCTCACCTACAAGGCCTTACACGGCCTTGCCCCATCCTACCTAACCGATCTACTCTCCCCCTACACGCCCACCTGGACCCTCCGTTCGACAGGACTTGGCCTGCTCCAAGCCCCCCGCCCGAACCGCCCCACCATCGGAGGCCGGGCCTTCAGTTTCTCCGCTCCCACCTTATGGAATGCCATCCCTCAATCCCTCCTTTCGCCTCTTCCCTTTCCTCTTTCAAGGCCGATTTGAAGACTTTCCTCTTCGATCGTGCCTTTTGTTCCACCCCGAACTCTTTTACTTCCCCTTCGTGTTTCACCCCTTCCCAAACACTCCCCTCCCAGCTCGGGTCACACGCCTCTTGTTTAGTGCCTTGGGACGTCCTCCCGACGTGAAAGGCGCTATATAAATGTAAATTGTTGTTGTTGTTGTTGCTGCCATCAGTGGAATTTACCCCAGCACCAGCCATTAACGTCAGGAGAGGAGGAGGTGGCAGCGAAGAAAAAGGCAAGAAAAATCACACTGGGTTTTAAATAAATCTTTACATTTGATATAGCACCTTATCACGTCGTTGAGACATCTCAAAGCTCTTCACAGGATATACTATAAAGTGGAATGACTGTGAAGTTTGTGTGGGTGAACACGGCAGCCAAATTGCACACATCAATGTCCCATAAACAGCCATGGAGTGCATGACCAAATTCTATTTTGGCAGATATTTGCTGGGATACGTGGAAGCTTGTTTGCTTTGGATACACTTATGAATGGTGATGGGTTTCTGCATGTGTCGGATACCCTGTCTTAAAAAAATTGTATTCAAAACCGTTACTTTGAAACAAATGAAATTTAAAATAAAATATGAGCAATAATAAAAAAAATCTTTCCCTGGAGGCCAACAAGAAAACCAAACTCAATTTTAATTGTTAAATGTGAATTAATTTATTAAAATGACTTGTCATAAAAATGTTAGGTTAAAAAAGGTTTGTTACTTTAATTAGGGTCCTTAAAATTGAAATGATATTCATTGGCTTCACATTTAATAAAACGAGCAGGGAAATTGTTGCTGCCAGTATTTTCAAAGTAAATATTTTACATGAAAACTTGTAGTCATTTATTAATGTCTAAAATGATCCAATGGAACCGAGGTCAGTATTTTTCATCAATATGTCTTTTATTGTGTTTTTTAAACAATATAATTTTGGCAGCTCCAAAGCTTCAAAGCATATGATGGGTTGTGCTCCATAGCTCACAGAGTGGCATTGAGTTTCTGTTGCTGAAATGTGTGTGTGATGTTCATTGTTAAGCTGCTGTTGCTGGATGATAGGATGCTGGCAGCTTGTCAACTGGATTTCTTGAACTCAGAACCACCTTGTTGTTTATTCCACCTGATTAAAAGGTAGAAATGGGGCTCTTCTTAGCCTGGGCTGGAGTCTGCATTGTTTTTCTGCACTCACCTCCCTATGCATGCCCCCACCCACCACTCCCCCATTTATATTAGGAGGTTGCAGGGACTTAGTGCATATTTGTGTGGGAGTTGATGAAGTGATAACTTACAATACAATTTACATTTAGATAGCGCCTTTCATGTTGTGAGGATGTCACAAAGTGTATTTACGGTGCTCGATGGGCACCCGAGCTAGGAGTGGGGATGGGTAAGATGACCGAAAGCACGGTTAAAGAGATATGTTTTGAAACATGCCTTGAAAGTGTGGAAGGAGGAACTCCAGATGGAGTTCCGGAGAATGGGGACAGAATGATTGAACACCCACCCGCCAAAGATGGGGCAATTGGGGCAGGGGATGTGAAGAAGGGTAGTGATGGCTGAGCCACTTGTTAAAAGTGTGCTGGATACAGTCAACGCCTGATAACTCATCACACTATGGGAAATGGGCTCAGTGTTGCATTATCCCGTGTGGTGAATTAAGCATGTGCATAAATACATGAATAAATACAACCAGGCAACATGATGAGTTGCGTGATAGTGACAAGACAGGGTCAAGTTATCAGGAATTTACTGTATATTGAAGTTAATGTTATCCCTTTGAGTCGTTAATGAGTGCTACTAGCACATTGATGAGAGATATTGGGTTACCATGTGGTGTGATAAATATCACATTGCTGAAAATAGTGATCAAATTATTTGATGCATATCGATTGATCTCATTAAATTAAGGTGTTATCCTGTGATACAGCACAAAATGACCAACAATCCTTTGAAATTGGAATTGAAAGGATTAGTTGAGGTACAGATCAACCATGATCTTATTAAATAGCGGAACAGCGCAGGAAGCTGAATGGCCTACTCCTGTTCCTATGTTCCTAGTGGTGGTTTCAGGCCAAGGCATCCATAGACCAATCCAAGATTATTATATGGCTGCCTTCCTGGTTTGTTATGCATTAATATCATCAGTGATAAATATTATCACATGTAACACTGTTTTCACTATTCGACCCATCAAGACTACGCCGTTGATTTCTCCACATATATCACATCTCATCCAACTCTCTTGCTCGCTTAATATCCTTAAATATTCCTCCTCATTGAGCATTTATTCAACTGCCTTTTCAAATAGTTTATGAACAATGCTTCAATTATAGTGTTTGTGGCTGGAATCCATATTTCAGTCACTGATAGTAAAATCTCACTCCTGTTTTTATCACCTAGACTATAGAGTGCTCCAACATTCTCACTAGCGAGCTCCACCCTGAACAAGCGTTATCTTGCCCAAACTTATTCAGCCCATACTCTATCTAGTATCTAGAAGGAGTTTTTATTTCTGGATATGATATTACAGCTTTCTATGTAGGTCTGGCTAAATCTGTGGAATGCACTATTTCAGTCATCATAAAAGCTGTAGTGGGAATATCCACAACTTAAATGTCTAGTGCTGACTTTGTGTTGGTATATCTTTAACCCCTATGACCTCCCCCCTCCCCTCCCAAATTGAGTTTTGCAACTGTAATCCTAAATCCTCTTGTTCTATGCCTTGGTGCATCTTAAGGCATTACTTTTTCAATATACTGTATGTTGGATTTTTATACATCTCTACAAGTCCTCTCTTATATACAATAACAAACTTACAATTATAGACCACATTTCACGTTGGGAGGACGACTTAAGGAGCTGATCAGTCAGAATAGGGGTGAGGGGAGGCAGAGAGGTGGGAGGGCAGCTGAAGGACTTGGTCAAAAAGGAGCATCTTTAGACCAGCCTTGAAGGAGACAAGGGAGGAAGCGAGGAGGAGGGCCTCAAGTTCCAGAGTGTGGGGCCAGAGTAGGTGAAAGCCCAGCCACCGATGGTAGGGCAAGTCAGGTGCTAGATATGGAGCAGGCCGGAGCCTGCTGAACGGAGGAAGCGGGCAGGTTGGTAGGGAGTCAGTAGGTCAGAAAGGTAGGCGGGAGCAAGGCCATGAATGGCCTTGAAAGTGAAGATGAGGATTTTGAATTCTATCCTCTGGCAGATGGGGAGCCAATGGAGTCGGGCAAGGGTGGGAGTGATGGGGTCGCGGGGCCTGGTTACACAATAACTCTTCTCTCAAGACTGACACCCCTTTCTCATGTCACGTTGACCAGAACCATATGCAGTATGATACAGCCTGATTTTGAAGTCTGAGGACCTAACCTCTACTGATTTAGCAACCTTGTCCAGATTGTCTTGTCCTGTTTGACTTATTTAACACAATTTGGATATGGTGAGCATTGAATCAACTAACAACCCTATAATTTGGTCAAATCTATCCCATCCATGGAATACATGTGTTTCCTATTTTTACTTCCTATGTGCAGTACCTTGTATTTATTTAAATTGAACTGCATTTGTCAGTCATCAGCCCATCTGAATACCCTATCAAGCACTTTGAAAGACCATTGCTACCTCCTCTCATT
The DNA here is from genome assembly GCA_035084275.1 of Hydrolagus colliei. NCBI lineage: Eukaryota > Metazoa > Chordata > Chondrichthyes > Chimaeriformes > Chimaeridae > Hydrolagus > Hydrolagus colliei. Next base: position 49,410,230 of record CM068743.1, read on the forward strand.
TCATAGTGCTGTTCCCCCCCCCAACCACCCCCCAAACTTAGAATTATCTGCAAATTAATTGATGTTGCATTGGGTCTGTAAATCAGGTCATTACTATATGCAAGAAAAACCTTAGTGGAAGCACAGTTGTAAAAGCATGACTATCCAGTGTACCAACCCTCTTAGTATTATATAATAATAATCCACACATTTCACATTGTATTATTATGACCAACTCCTGAGGCACCCCACTTAATTCCTACCCTGGCTTCCCTCACAAGGATACTGTGCTTCCTTCCATCAGTCAATTCTGAATCTGTGTCCATACTTTGCCCGTTGTTACCCAGTGACCAGTTTGTTTAGGAGTCTGTCATGTGGTACTTCGTCAAACACCTTTTGGAAGTCTAGATATACTACATTATATGCTTTCCCATAGTCACTTTGGGTTTCACTTCCACAGAAAATATCAGACAAGGTCTCACCTTTCTGAACCCATTTTAGCTGTCATTTATTGGATTCTTTTTATTCTGATTTTTTTTGGCAATTATTGAAGTCAGGCTAATGATTTATAGTTGCTAGTTTCCTTACATTAGTGAAAGAAAGCTCAACACTGGGTGTACCAACCAGATGTGATTCTTAGCAATATATAATAATTTAAAAAACCATTGTATCTTATATAGCACCTTGTCATGTCATTGAATCATCTCAAAGCACTTCACAGAATATAATGTGGAGTGAGGTGACTGTGTATCGTGTGGGCAGTTTTAACTTTATTCTATTCAAGGCTTTTTGAGATTTTTACATAGGATATCTTCTCCCGAGTGTGCCGTCGATGCCCAATAAAAAAAGATTAATCTGATACAATAAAATTGAATTCTTTGCCTGTGGCTCTGTATGAAAAATGTTCTTTTTCCAAAGGTGAAATAGTGGGCTTATTTGCATATTATGATAAATGCTTCCATTACTTCAAGACTGTTGTCTGCACAACAATGCATAATGTGTACGCTGTGGAATTCTTCTATCTAATTTGAATTTCCTGTAAAAGAAAATGCACTACAATAGATTGGAGTGATTTTTCATGATATATATAGATATATACGGTGCAATTCCAATCTAAAGACTTAATATTTAATAATTATCAGTTCGAGCAATGTTCCAGAAGAGAAACTGGCCAATTAGCCCATCAAGTTTCTCCATGAGTCATTCAACCCAATCCCATTTTCCTGCTCACTGTCCTTTAAATGGTTCTTTTTCCTCATGCAATTTTCTAATTACCTGTTAAAAGAAGTTATGGATTCTGCTTCAACAACAATTTACGGCAGACAATTCCACACTCCCAATGGCCCTCTGTGTAAAGACAGTTTTTCCCATCTTCCCTTTTAATTTCTTTTGTGATTATTTTAAAGTGACCCATTATATAGTCCTTACTCTTCATTTAAAAACACTGCTCAGTCATGCAGTTGTGACTCCCACTGTGGGTTTTAGTCTTTAGTCTAACCACGTGCGGTTCACAGATAATTCAGATGGAACAATCATCACCTCAATGTCGCTGTCCATGTATCAAGCTGAAATAGAGGCTTTTCTTTCAGTTATATGTGGGGGGATATAACTTTCTTTCCTTCTTTCTTGAGGGAGGGGAATCGATTAGTGGAACATTTTCCTGTACAGTATATATCAGCAGGCCTATTATGCAAAAAGCCTGCTAGCCTTGGTCTCCTTGTCCTCATCTACATGCTCTTTTTGGTGGCGTCATCCTCAGACATGCTGGAATCTCCCTAACACCCTCTGGCCCTCATCTTGTTCGAGCCCGTTCCAGCCTACCTCATTGACAATGTTGTTGGTCATCTTTGCCCTCTCCAACTTCCTCGGCTCCTACCTCCAGCTCAAGAGCCAGGACTGTTAAAGCCTTAGGATGCCCTCCCAATGTGAAAGGTGCTATATGAATTTAAATTTTTATTGTGCAGTATTGTATAAACTGTCTGCATTGTCTCCCATGTTAAACTCTGTATGCACCTCCATTGCCCCAGTCATCATTGGGCTCCATTAGCGACATGTGGATCAATTTTAAGGTACTCCCCTCACCTGTACATCCCTTTATGCTCCAGCACCTCTCTATCTCTTTGATCTTCTATCCTACTCTGCTCACCCCCAGATGATTTGATGCTCCTTTTATATTGCAAGCACAGTAGGGCAATGTGGAATTACTTCATAAAGCTCGCTATCACACTTTGCTTTGCGCATATAATGCACTTGGTTAATTGGTATTGGAAACTTTCTGAACTTGTGAGGTTCAAGTTTTTTTTAAAAACTTTGTACTGTTTACAGTTATAATGTAGCCAGTAAGAAGCCAGAGGAATGTGAGGCTGCCAAGTGGAGGCAGGCTGACTTTCCTTAAAGATTAATCAATACCTCTTATTATGAAACTTGCATTAAATCAATATGTAGAGCCCCGTAGTGTAGTGATTAGTGTGCTTGCCTAGTGAGCGGCGCTGGGTTTGATTCCCAGGCAGAGCGAAACCTTAGGCAAGTTTCCTTACTCTAGACATCTCTGTTCACCTAGCAGTAAATTGTTAGTCGATTGGCAGATTACTTTCTGGGGATAATAAACCCTCAAAAAATTGAGTCACTTAATCCATGACTGTTTGTTGGACAATGCTGTGTGCAATTGGTTGCCACGTTTTGATAACAAAATACTCAGTCAATCCACTTTACAAAATATTCTATGAAGTGAATTAAAACATCTCAACGACATTGTAAGGCACTATGTCAAATGTAAGGATTATTATTACTATAAACTACTGCTGGCCCATTGCACTCGGATTGGACATAAGTCATGTCCAGTTGCTGCCATTTGGCTTTTCTCTGTTTAAAATGCTTCTGCCTCTTATTTAACATCCTAGACATTGCTCTGTTGAGCTTCTGCCAGCAACATTAATTATTTTAAATACCTCAAATACTGCCTGCGATGGATTTAAATGTTTAAATTACAGCTTTCACACCCAGACCTGAGAACAACTGGGATGGAGAAAGATCCTATGATTTTGTTGTGTGTTTGCTAAGGTCCAAAGAAGATCAGTGTTTGTTTTAGGAGACACTTGGTGGGTCATGGCATTTCATTCAACAGGATTAGTAAAAGGATCAAAGAAATAATGGAGTAGCTCATGTCACCACTGTCAGGATCCACTTTAGAACTCAATTCCAGTTGTTGTTAGCTTTAGATCTTTGTGCTTTTAATGTTTCTATTCTTGCTGGAATATCTTCTTTGTAAACTGTTGATCATATCACCAGCAGGGCTTGGCTAGAGGGGCACAGCAACAACTTGCATTTATACGGTGACCTTCACTTAGGGTAATGTCTCGAAGCATTTCAAGACACAGTGTTGGATGCTGAGCAAGCGTTTACAGGAAAGGGAGATGGTTGGAGATGAAGTCAAAAAAGTACCCAAATGCAGCGTTTGTCACCTCCCACCTGGATTTTTCAAATAGACTCCTCACCGAGCTCCTCGGCTCTACTATTAAAATTATCCAGTTCATTCAGAACTCTGAAGCCCACTAATTGACCCGGACCAGGCTCAGTAATTATTGCGAAATGCAGTTAGTGTTTGACAATTTATTCCCTTTCTCAAAACATTTTAACTAACAGTCTCAACAACAACAAATTATATTTTTGTAGCACCTTTAACATTGATAGAAAATCCTACGGTGTTGGATAGTCAAGTGTTTGTACCCGAGCTGATAAAACAAGAGTGGTGGAGGGTAGGAGGGGTGGGAAGATGGCCAAAGGTGTGGTCAAAGAGGAAAATCTTGGATGGACCTGACCAGCTATGGCCAAGCTCCCCATCACCAAACAGATTGACTTCAAGATCCTCCCATTTGTACTAAAATCCCTTCACTCACTGGCACCTCCCAATCTCTCTGATCTCCTCACTCCCCAATCCACCATAAGCATAGTGGTATATTAACAGCTCAGTTGCTGAATGTGAGACTGGAATATTTTTGACTTGGATTATGGTCTCTGGAAGTTTCACCACTACTGACAATGTTAGGCCTATAGTTACCAGGTTTATTCCTTTCTAGGTTTTTGGGTATAACATTTGCAACCCTCCAATCCTCAGGCACTATTCCTATATCCACAGAGGATTGAAAGCTAGTGCCCAGAGCCTCCGCTGTTTTCCACTAAGATAGAGATCAGGAATAACAATCCCATCTGATTTTCTCTTCCATAATCTAGAAAGGCCCAATAAATTGATAGATTTCTTATGGATAAAGGGTTTAAGGGATATGGGGATAAGGCAGGCAGGTGGAGTTAGATTAGAGGATCAACCATGTTCCTATTGAATGGTGGGGTAGGCTCGAGGGGCCGAAAGGCCTACTCCTGCTCCTTATTCTTATGTTCAAATGACCAAAGACCCAATAGAATTTCGCATTTTGTATTGTTCTCTCTTGGTAAAAATCAACTCAACACAGTTAAGGAATCAAACCTGCAATGTTCTGATCTGTATGGCTTACATCTATGGCTAACCTTTATCCACAAGTCCAATAACAACAACAACAAAATTACATTTGTACAGCACCTTTCACATCAGGAGGACATCCCAAGGTGCTGAGGCCACCAAGAAGATGAGGACCAATACAACAACATAAAAATTACATTTGTATAGCACCTTTCAAGTCAGGAGGATGTACCAAGGTGCTGGATAGTCAGCATTTTAGACATGAGTTGGGGTCGGGATCGGTGAGGGTGGGTGGAAAGGAGGGGTTCTGGGGTGATCGATGGGACAATCAAAGAGGACAGTCTTGAGGTGGGACTTGAAGAAGGTTAGGGAGGAGGTGAGGCAGAGGTGGGAGGGAATTCCAGAGCTTAGGGGCAGAGTGGCTGATGCTTCACCCACTGATGTTGAGGCAGTTGTGTTGGGGGACATGGAGCAAGCTGGAATCCACTGCGCGGAGGGAGCGGGCAAGTTGGTAGGTTGTAAGGAGGTTGCAGAGGTTGGTGGGGCACACCCGTGAAGGTTTTTAGAAGTGAGGAACAGGATGTTGAATTGAATCTTCTGAATGGGAGCCAATAGAGGTGGGCAGAAATAGGGGAGATGGGGTGATGGAGCTTGGAGTGGTGGAGGACACTGGCTGTGGAGTTCTGGATGATCTGCAGCCTATCCAGGAAGGAGTTAGGAAGGCCAACAAGCAGGGCATTGGCATAATTGAGCTTGGATGTGATGAAGGCATGAATAAGAGTTTCAGCAGCCTGTGGGTGAGGTAGTGGCGGAGTCGAGCAATGTTGCGGAGGTGAGGGAAGGCAGGGCACCAACTAAATGTACCAATCCTTCATGCAATACATGACTGTGACAATCTGCCCATTGGGCAGCATAGGGAGCATAAACAGCATATCTGACTTGATAAAGGTGAACTTTTCTTTGTGTTATGGTGTACTGTGTTTGGTGGCAGATGGCAGAATCCTGGTGGTGTTTCACAACTTATTTGTAGGAATGACACTCTAGTATATAGTGCTCAGTATTCCTAGGACCTTTAATACATCTGTTTAAATTACTCTCTAGCGAGTTTCTTATATTGGCCTAATATATCGCTGCCAAAATGTGTGCCTATTAAAGCCAAAAACCTATTGTGCCTATTAAAGCCAAAATCCATGGCCATCCAATAAATCCAAGCACGGGAAATAAATATATTGTGCGTTTGACATATGATTGAAACCAGGTGTTTTCAAACCACCTGCCAAACTGACTTGAAACTAACCCCTGCGGTTTCTTCACTAAAACCCGATCCTGATGCCCTGCATTCTGTATCTTCAGCTACAGAAAGGAAAACACTCAATGTGGCAATTCCCCTCCTGCATCTGGAATAAAAATTCATAAGGTATTTTAAAATGATCCTACCATTGTCTAAATGTATTATTCCAGGTGCTTTCTGAAAATAAAAAATAGTGCAATGACGTGAAGACTTATTGCAATATGAAATGGATATTTTCTAAAAGAACGCAGTGTTCTACCAGAGCTATGGAGCTCCAGACTGCTGGATTTTACAATACTTGGTTTAATTATGGCAGCCGGGGGAATGTTAACAGCATTTTTCGTTAGGAATATGCAACAGCAAAACATGTACATGGTCTGTGAAAGGGTGGGCTCACTAGCCTAAATGATTGTTCTCATTCCATGCTTTCATATTTTATTGTGAGCTTTGGCTACAGAGTCACTACAGACCATCCGGTTCTTTTGTGGATGAAGGAGCCAATTGAAAGATGTTCAAATACACTCGTACAATAGAACCCTTTAATCTGCTGTATTATAAAGTGGGTTCAGATATACCTGGCAGGTTAAGGGCATGGAATTCGATATTTACTGTCCAAAATATCAAAAGTACAGAAATACAGAAATCCGTCTAGGTCCCTTCAGAAAGCTGGCCAATGCTTCTCACATGTTACAAAGTGGCTTTTTGAAGTGAGCTAGCTGAATGTGCACAAGTGTTGTGAGTGTAAATTGCTGATCATAGATTGCACTGGTGCTGAATTTATGGACCCTGGCTATCATGTTATAACAGGGCTTCCCAGTACCAACTAAGAATTATTTTGAAGAATCTATTGCAAACTTGAATTCAAGATCCATCCACCAGAAAGGAATCTTAAACTGCCTGCGCTCTGAGATGCCGTCCGGCTTAGAGGGCGCTACATAAATCCAAGTTGTTGTTGTTGCCTATTCAGTTGGATGTTAACAATCCCACAGGACGATTTGGAAAGAGAAAATACTTTCTCCCCGGATACATGCAAACAATCCTCCTGACATAAACAACAATTCACTTCAAGGCCATTTGTGGAACATTGCTGGTCGCAAATGGATTGCAATTTAAATAGTGTCACTACACTTCAGAGTAACAAATGCCCCAAATAAAGATGATCATTCAACTTCCTGGCTGTTTATGGGATTTGTGTGGGTTTATGGGGTTTATGTGCGCAATTTGGCTGCTGCATTCACCTACACAACAACAACAAGAAAATTACATTAATGTAGCGCCTTTCATGTCGGGAGGACATCCCAAGGTGCTGAACAGTCAGGTAGGGACCAGAGCAGTGGGGAAGGGGTCAGTGTAGGGGGAAGGAGAGTAGGAGAATTGACTGTATATTTGTGGGCGAAACGCGGCAGCCAAATTGCGCACAGCACAAACAGTCATGGAAGTGCAGTTAGGGGAGAAAGGGGGAAAAGAGGGTAAGGGGGAGAGGGAGGGAAAGGTGAGGTTGGGTAAAGCTCCTGTGGCTCAGTGGTTAGAGCACTTATCTTGCAAGCTGGGGAGACCAAGCTGGGGAGACCTGTGTTCGAATCCAGGCAGGTCAGGGCGAAACCTTGGGCAAGTTTCCTTACTCCACATGCCTAATAATAATCCCTCCAAAAAAACCACAATAATAAAATTGGTCATTTCAATTCATGACTGTGTGTGGGACACTGCTGTGCGCAATTGGCTGCCGCGATTTGCCCACAAATATATACAGTCAATTCACTTTACAGTATATTCTGTGAAGCACTTTGGGACGTTGATAAGATGTGGAAAGCGCTATATCAAATGCAAGGATTATTATTACAAGGATTATTATAAAGTGAGGGAGGAAAAGGAGGGGAGAAAAGGGGGTAAAGGGGAAGAGGGAGGGAAGGGGGAAAAGGGGGAGAGGGAAAGAATGGGAAAGAATGCACAAATACACAACAGTTACTCAACTTTGAATCCTGTGGTGCATGAGATGTCCTCGTGATATGAAAGGTGCTATTCCAAAATATGAGGACTATAACACAAGTTCAGATTTCCAGCCTCTTTCAATTGTCCTTATTTCAGCAAACAGCATCAATCTCAAACCATTCAGTTAGGTTCCCAATGGGTTGTTAGGTAAATGGAAGAAGCACTTAAATATTAAGTTTTCCAGCTTGTTAACTTATTTTATTGATAGCCTGAATTTACATAGATTTACATAGATGATATAGCATGGCGGTGTTGGTACCTCACATGAGTGTCCATCCACTCCTTACTCCCATCCATATTCTTCTATTGCCTCGTGCATCATGTATATACTGTATTTAATATACACATTGCAAATTTTCATTGCAATGATTTTACAGAGTTTTGATTTCTGATTTACTCCAATTTCTGCTTTTCTCAATGACCTTGTAGTAGGTGAATGTTGGAAATATGTTCAGCTCTCAAGGGGGCTGTGCCTTAGGAGAAATCTTTGTTACTTTTTGATAGTTTCTTCTATAATAGTAAAAATCCAGAAGAGCCACAGACTAGATGGGTACAAACGTTCCTTATTAAGATGACAAGCTATTTCTATAAGGTGATAGCTTCAATAATGGGTTCAATTCTGTCCTTGTCACTTCTTATTACTACTCTGGAATGTTATGTTGTAGCCTTGACAGATTCAACTTTTTGATCAAGTGCGATATCATATGATTAATTCACAGATAGCTTCTCACAGGATTGCAAGTGTATCCTGCAACAAGTATATAGTTCATTGCACTATCTACAATCTTGAATAAACGTCACTTTTTTTGTGCGGCTCTCAGTGTCCTACAATAGACTAATTTCCTTAATCATAATGAATTTCCTTTGCTATAATGGATTTAATATAGCATGATGGCCTGGCTGCTACAATACAGTAGACCCGGTGATACATTATAGTGGAAGACACATGTAGCTTATTTGACATCTGTCATCAATTTTAATGGCGTTTTCAAGCAATTTAGTAAACGTTTGAACACAAAATGGGTTCTACTTATCTGCCACAAGTCGTTTTTGAATTACTCTCGATAATGCAACTTTATGCTCGTGTCAAAAAGGAACCCTTTGTGCACTTGGTTACTTTCTGTTCGTTTCAATGTAATGTCAGTTTGGGATTCATGTTCATTGAAGGACTAGATAGATTCTCCTGGAGCTCACTTCACTTGTGATCCGTAACATTCATTAGGGAGAAATGATGCTTTAACCACGCTACCCAAGGCTAGAATTGAACCCATTCTACTGGTGAAGGCCATTGTCTCTGATTGATGTCTGCACCTACACCACTAGATAGCTCACCAGGCAGGATCGAGGAACAGATTTTTACTACCGCTCATTCCGAGCAATATTTCTGATGCAGAATTACTCATTGACACAGGCATTTGACTGCCTCTTCTGTTCTGTCATACACTCAGATTATGTAGTTTATGGGCTTTGACATAAATGTTTCCAACAAATCTACAGCTGGAGTAGAGAATATTGGACTGCTCAGCGATGAGCAGAGACCGAGAATTCTAAAAATGTGATGTCCTCTTTCGTGGCAGTAATTTGGTTCTGCTTTGTGTATTTTACTTTCTTCATCGGTGCTCTATCTGGTAAGCAGTCTACTTTTACCATTTCGGTCTGATATTCCTCCCAGTTCACAATAGTGTCTATTTGTTGATGGTCACAAATATCACAACATTCTCACTTTTAGTAGCAAGTCTTGCGCCCTTCGTCTTTTGGATGAGACATTAAACTGGGTTCCTATCTGCACATTCAGGTGGAAGTTAAAGATCCCACTTGACATCAAATCTATGAAGCGCATTGGGCGTTTTCGACATAATGTCGAATGCAAGGATTATTATTATATTATGTCAATGTCTATAATCAACAATAATGGAAATGATAATGTTTGAAAACACAACACTGTGTCACAAAGTTGAACAGTGTACAGTTCTTGCATGTAAGCATGATGGAAACATGGTTTGAGGAGGTCAGAGGACCACTATACCTCAATCCTCAATTGCATGGAAGACAATTGAGAACTGCTTCACAAACTCAAGTGACTTACAGGAGTGATATATTTCCCTTGCTTAAGAGGCTGCTGCAATTTATGGCTTCATATCATTTATTACGTAATCTATGATTCTAAACGTCAAATATTTAGTGTCAATTTCAGGAAAGGTAGTTTCAGTTAATGCTTGTGGCTTGGCACTGCAAGTTGAAGTTTAACCTATGTATCCTGTGAGAATGTGTTCAAAGAAGACTTTAGGATATAACCTGCAGATAGCTTAGGTACAGGATATTTACTATTGCATCATTGCTTCTTTGTCTAAATTAACAGACTTGAAGAATGAGCTGCTTCTTCATTCTCTTATTTTCTGTTGAACTCATGGGCTGGAAACTCATTAGTAAAATCGTGTGTGTTTTCATCTCTTCAGCAATTGCATGCACCACTGGATATGCAATAAAACTGAAGTGGAACAACCACTTTCCATTCATTTATGTAGACTGCTTGATTCTCTAATGGGAGGTCAGTTGAGTTGTTATTCTGGAAGATTGGGATTAAGTGCACTGAAGAATCTTGCTCATCCACATCTCTAGTGATCACCGCGTCTGTATTAGTTCCTTCTGTTTTAGCCATTGATCAATCACTTGATCAAGAATTTGCCTAAAGAAATGTTACGTTACTTCCCTGCTGAAATCCACCAGGACGCTTGCATGGAGTTTCGGATACTTACCGTTCACTTTGGGAAGTGCTTTGGGACGTCCTCCCGACGTGAAAGGTGCTCTATAAACGTAATTTTATTGTTGTTGATGTTGTTCACCTAGTGAGGACTTAAACCTCTGCTTGTCGGATTTTAAACGACCATTTAGTGTTTTTTCTCCTCTGGGTGGGTGTGGAGTGCGTGGTGTAAGGTAAGTCGTGTTTTTTTGTAGAACTGGCTCCAAGGTGATATGTTTGGCAACAGGATGTCAGAATCGAGCCAGCCCTCTGTGGTGGTTATGGTAGTCTGGTTCCTGTACCAGGAATGTCTGCAATATTCCAGGGCACTGCAGAAGACAACACAACCAGCCTGGATCACCGGCAGGACCTTGAAAGGCACATAATCACTGGGGGTAGGGAATTCTCCCACAAAGCCAAACCTTAAAATTAGAGCGAGGCCATTTAAGTTTGAAATCAGGAAATATTTTTTCACACAAAAGCTAGTGGAAATGTACAATGTTGGATCATTTAAAACTTTCAAGACTGAGATTGATAGATTTTTGTTTAGGTAAGGGTATCAACAGATAATAAACAAAGGCAGGTAAATGGAGTTGATTCTTATCCGTGCATTCGTCACATGAAGGCTTGACTTCGGAAACTCCCTCCTTTTCGGCCTTCCCTTCACAAGCTGCAGATCATCCAAAACTCTGCAGCTCGTGTCATCTCCCGCACTAGGCTCCGCAACCTGATCACTCCCACCCTGGCCAGGCTCCATTGGCTCCCTATTTCCCAGAGGATCGAATTCAAGATCCTCAAGACTTGAAAGTCGTCACTTTCAAGGCCATCCACGGCCTTGCACTCTCCTATCGCTCCGACCTGCTGACTCCCTACCATCCTGCCCGCCCCCTCCGTTCAGTGGGCTCCTGTCTGCTCCATGTCTCCTGCCTGGCCCACCCTACCAATTGCGGCTGGGCTTTGATCCTCACTGCCCCCATACTCTTGAACTCCAGCCTACAATCCCTTTGCCTCGCTTCCTCCCTTTCCTTCTTCAAGACCAGTCTCAAGACCCTCCTTTTTGATCATGCCTTCTGCCGCCCTCCCACCTCTCTCCCTTCCCTCGCCCCTACTCTGTCCCTCTGCAATGCTCCGTGAATGTTCAGTGCCTTGGGATGTCCTCCCGACATGAAAGGCATTCTATAAATGCAATTTTGTTGTTGTTGTTGATGTACCGTGATCTCGTAGAATGGCGGAACAGGCTCAAGAGGCTGAATGGTCTAGTCCTGCCTTCTGTGTTCCCTGACAGGCAGGGTGGTCCAAGTTGGACAAGCAGTGGGAAATCTTGCCAGGCAACAATATCAATGGCAAGCTATGCGATCTTAGCTGGTTGGACTCTAGCAGTACCCAGTGCACACTCTGGGATCTTGTTAACCTGCACCTAATACTGAGTCACAAAAACAAAATATTAATACCTGCGTTTCCTAGGAGAGTGTGCGCATTCCATTCCGACAATCTATCTCTTGTATTTTCATGTGTGGTGCGATGCGTGGAAATCTTAGCTTAGTTAAATAAATAACCCTTGCTACAGCTCTTTTCACATAGCACTTTTCACATCTTTTAGACGTCTCCAAGCACTTCACAAAATATACTCTAAATTGACTGAATATTTATGGGTGAAATGCGGCCGTCAATTGCACACAGCATTGGCGTTATGGGACTGTTTGTGGGAACAGTCGTGGATTGAAGTGACCAATTTATTATTGTTTTTCCTTGAGGGATTTTTATCAGGTGTGAGCAGTAAGGAAACTTGCTGAAATGTTTGCCCTGCCGAGAATCAAACACAGATCTCTCACTTGTGAGGCAAACGCTCTCACCATTGAGCTACAGCACAACCACAATGGTGGTTTGCAGAATCTTAAGCATAGTGATGTGTTTCCACATGTGTCAGATATGTGGCTGCCTCCCGAAAAAAACTGTAAACATTGCACATTTGTATAGAAAAATACTGTATGTATAGTCACATAAGAAAACAAAAAAGAGTCATGTGGCCCCTTCAACCCAACTCACTTTACATACAATGGAAATTTACCACAATATAGAAGTGGAAGATAATGAGAACCGGTCGTCAATGGCTTGTTACAATGCAGAATGCCTTACAAGAAAGCGAGTCAACCAGATATTTACCCAGTTTCCTGCAGGATACACTATTACAATCCTTTTGTAAAGTTTGCAAATTAGACTCTAGTGAGTCAGAATCAGGTTTAAGCAAATACGCTGCTCATATTAGCGAAAAATATACATTCCAAATTTGATTCAGTTTAATGTGATATATCACAAACATAATTGAGAACTAGGAAATCCTGAGTTAAAAGTCTGCATGGAGTTGCTACTGAACACATCACAAAATCAACTGTATAAAGTTGGTTTCCTAGGTGTTATTTTTGCCAACAATCAACCAGCAGATCTGGCGGGCTCCAAGGTGATGTGTGTGACAACAGCCTTGGAATTGAGTCAACACTTCCCAGGTGGCAAGCCCATGTGGGGCCCATATGGGCATGGATCAACCCAATTTGTCCCATATGGGGCCCAAATGGGCTTGCTACCTGGGTTGGTGGATGACTTGGGAGTCCAATTCCTGAGTCAGGTTGGTCTGCAGTGCTTTGTGGTACTGTTGATGACAGACCAACCAGACAGCTTTACTCTCCAGCTGGACTTGGGCAAATCAGTCACTGGTGCTTCTTAGTAAGCTCCTGTAACTCTGTGAGCCAAAAGCCCAACAGATATTGTAGTGCTCGATGGTCAAGCTGCCTGGAAGTTTGCCAGTCAGTACCTGCAAAGGGCAAACTATATTGCAGTATATACCATTCCATTTCAGCGCCTTGGGATGTCCTCACATTTAAAGGCCTCAACAACCTCACCCACCCTACATCCATGACCTCCTATCCCCTTACCAACCTGCACACCCCCTCCACTCATCAGGCTCTTTTCTGCTCCATGTCCCCCAAACCACCCTCCCAACCATTGTCGAGTGATCCTTCAGCCACTCTGCCCCCAACCTCTGGAACTCCATCTCCCAATCCCTCCGCCCTCACCGCTCCCTGGTCTCATTCGAGACTCTTCTGTCTGATGGACCCATCGGCAATTCCTTATCCCCACCTTCCCTTCCCCCCCACCCCCCACCCGTCCTCAGCTCGCGTCTGAAGCAGTAACAGTCCAGCGCCTTGGGACATCCTCCTGACGTGAAAGGCGCAATACAAATGTAATTTTGTTGTTGTTACATATTCTAACTTCCTTAAGCCTTGGCCACTGCAAACCTGAGCCTAATACATTTCAGAATTCGATAAGCAAGGTGCATTCCTTCTGGGGAGAGAGTGTGCACTGCATAACAATCATAGGGAAATCTTCATGCAAAGATGGCATTCATATGTGGAGCTCTTATTGTGGTATGGATAGTCTTACACACGTTGATGGATATCCATGTTTATCAGGCAACCGTCTGACCAAAATAAATAGGGTGATGCTCATTTCAGTAAAACAGAAATTGGTTAAAAAAAACTAATTGGTCACGGAGTGAACTGGAAAGATTGTCAGAGCCAGTTCACTCACTACAGTTTTCTTTTTTTAATCTGTGGTTTCGTCAACTTGACTGGCTGTGGATCTGAGCCCAGAAGGGGCCTTGTTGCAGTGCACAAAGATATGTAGTTCCTGCCAGAGCTCGTGGGCAGAGGTTGCTAAATTTTTAAGCAGGACAGGATTAGTAATAATAATCCTTGCATTTGATATTATGCCTTCTCACTGCGGTTGAAGACCATTTTATTAGTTGGGGGAGGAAGAGAAGGGCTGCTTTTCAAAGTCTGTATTTACGTATGTAATAAGTATAATAATACCTTTGAACCCTTTTGGCCAGGCAAAGGAAACAAAAGATCCCTTGTAGTCTTCTGAAAACAGGAATGATATTGGCCCATTTTTGCACATGTACATTATGTTCCATTTCACTCTAAAAGCAGAGGGAAAAAATCAAAATTATGAAACTCCAGAGACCTGAAAATCTAGCTAGTCTGCTACATTCACTGCGTGTGGTGAACTATTTAATGTTTACTTCTCATAGGATTTCCTCTTGTAAGTTTACATTGACTGATTGTCCACATTCTACTGATAAACAGAGTGGGATAACCCCAAAGTAGAAGGGTTTGAGCAATTATTCAATTTTGATTATCAGTCTTTTGCTTAGTCTTCTGTTGTTATCACTGTTGGTATTACTCTTCCTAACAATTTGTTCTATTATTCAGTGACACGGTGGGATTATTTATTTAGTTGGGGTGGGGACGATGGTGATTAGGGCCTTGCTATTTAAATCAAGCATGTATCAGCTGAGGAGCCGCCTACCTGTTCAGTTGGACATTAAAGAACCCATGGCACTTTTTTTATAATAAGAAAAGGAGTTTCTCGATATCCTGGCCAGCAATTACCCAATTGAAATTGGTCATTTACTCGTTGGCAGCTGTGAGACATTTCTGTGCACAAATTGGCTTCTGTGTTTGTCCACAGAACAAAGTCACTAAACTCTACAATGTTCTATGAATTTTTTTGGGACATCCTCCTGACATACTATATGCAAGGATTATTATTATTAATAATAAACATTTTGAATAATACAATATAGGTTGTATTTTTCCAAGAGGGATGGTGTTTGATTCACATTTAAACACACAAGATATATATTGCCATTTAATAATAATTCTCGCAATTAATGTAGCTCCTCATCATATTGTCAAGACATGTCAAAGTGCTTCACAGAATATACTGTAAAGTGAATTGACTGTATATTTTGTAGTAAAAACATAGCAGCCAGTTGTGCAAAGGCAGTGTCCCACAAACAGTCATGGATTGAGTGATCTAATTAGTATTATTATTTGCGATTAATTTATTATTTATTTTGAAGAGATTATTACCACTGGAAAACGATTTGCCAATGAACCAACAACTGGGTTCCTCCTTACTACCAGGTAAACAGAGGAATGTGGAGTAAGGAAACGTGCCTAAAATTTTGCCCTGTCTAGGAAGCAAACCCGGGTGATCTCACTTGCGAGGCGAGTGCTCTAACAAATACACTAAAGGACTCCACACTCCAGGACTCCTGATTGAAATTATGTACAATAATGGCCCCCGCCCATTTTCGGGTCAATTCTCAGTGGAGTTGACAGAGGTTCCGAGACAGGACAGATCAAGTGGAGCATAAAAACATAAGAAATGCAAGACGAAAAAAGATCAAGGTCCATCTAAATTTGTTCTGAATTTACCCCCCTTTAATCGCAGACCGTTTTACTATTCTGGATAAGTTGAAACAGCTTGTTATGATCTATATATCTTTTGCCTGGGGCACAGTAACCCTGGCTCTTATCTAGCCGAGCTCCACCAGTACCAAAATTTAGAGCACGCTTTTGTGTTGTGGCTGGAATCATAAATGGGATGTGGTAAAAAACACATATTGGGGGGGTGGGAGGGGGGGGGAAGTGGAGAGTGGGGAGGACGGTTTGCAACAGAAAAGAGTTTCTCCCCATGTCCTGATAATTCACTGGATAATTTTGGGTGCCATTGCCTTTTCAGGACACTTTGTTGGGTACTATATAGCAAGCAAGTTTGCTTGCTTCCTAAGACACAGTCACTACCACCACTTGACATGGAAATTCATTCTCTGGGAAGAGAGTGCACACAAATATTCCATATTCCAGATATATATAGTGGAAGAGAGTTTGACTTGTCAGTAGTTTAGCATGAAACCAAACCTGATAATAAGCCCTAAAAAAAATAATAAATTGGTCATTTCAACTGTTTGTGGGAACTGCTGTGCGCAATTGGCTGCCGCGTTTCACCCACATATACAGTCAATTCACTTCTAAAAGCACTATATAAGATGCGTATTATTATATTGTCTGCTGCATTTATAATCTTAAAGACAGCAATCATGTTGTCTCTCATCTCTTTTCAAGTGTGAACATGCCCAATTTACGTAGTCGCTCCTCTTTGTTCAATCCCTCCCATTTCCTCAATCGTTTGGTTGCCTCCTCTGTATCTTCTTGATTTCTCCAATAGCCTTTTTGTACTGCAGTGACCAGCACTGTACACAGTACTCTTAAGTATGGTCTCACCTGTGCAGCTCTAGTTCAAGTTCAAAGGTTTACTTTGCTGCTCCTGATAAAACTTTCGATCATAGTTTTGAAGCACTACCATTTGATCTCCATATACTCTGATCCCTGCTCCCTGCTCATAGCACATATCCTTTTATATTATATATCTTGATCTGCTTATCTAATCCACCTTTATTATTGCTGTGCCCTGCTCGAATGCAATTGATTCATATTGACCTCCATCTGCCATTCCATAACCTTAAGATCTTCTCTTTAGTGTTTTGTTAATAACCCTTGTATTTGTCACTTAACCACAGAGCTTGGTACCATCAGGAAATGTTACATTCCAATTTGTGAATGTTATTACTTTTAACACCTCATTCTGCTTTCAATAGTACTAGCTTCCAATTCATTCTTCTGTGCTTTAGAATCATTGATATTCCAGCAAAGAAGGATGTCATTCTGCCCATCAGTGTGCGTGTGTTGCTTACTCCACCACTGGTGCTATCTCCTCTAATCTCAATTAACTGCTCATTTCCTGTATCAGTTTTACATTGTTGGTCTTCAAATTCAATTTGCCTTTAAATGATTTCACGGTCATACATTCAATAGCCACTTGTGATAAAATGTTTTATGTTCTAATAGCCCTTTGTGTGAACATAATTCTTCCAACCTTCTCCCCCCACACCCTACCACCACCCACCCCCTCCCCACACCCTCCACCAAAACTTCCAGTAGGAATATCGAGCTCATTCTCAGACCATTGTAGTTATATTTTGGAAGTAAATAAAAGATGCAGCGTTTACTATAATGGGATTGCACTATGGTGTACTGAAGTGCATTACAGAGGTAAACTTCCACAGCCAACTGACTTCTTGTATAAGGTGTATATGCATAGCATTCAGGAAGTGATGCCAATATATTTAACATGTCCCATTATAGTGCGAGGTTTGAATTTATGTTCTCAAAAACTATAGTGTGGAGTTGGCCTGTCCTGTTGTCCTTCAACAAAATAACACAAATTGGAATATCAGGGAATAGTGAGCTGAACAATACTTAAAAACATCATGCAATCTACCTTCAATTGTTCAGTGTTCAACTGTAAAATGCACAGTCACTCCACTTTACACACATCGAGACAATGTCTCAATATCACTTGCAAGGATTATTTTCAGCATTCAAAAAGGACCATGACTTGCTAATTTTTCACCTCCTCCGCCACCCCTTCCAACATATTCAAAGGTATCTAACTCAAAAACACTGTTTATTAATTTGAGATCCTTTAAGTTTATCTAATGGTCTTCATAGATATACAGCATTAGGCTAATTATAGATCCACAGTGCAATATCAGGAATATGAAGTGCTCATATTAAACCATATAAAGGTGCTCCTAGCAAATATCAGGCAAAAGAGCTGTTTACTGATAGTATCAGATTGTACCATATAATCTCAAGCTATTTAGAAACGCTCGTTATTAATATCAAATGATCTTGAGTTAGTCACCGCAAGGGAAACTCACTGTTAATATGATGCCATGTAGTTGTTATATAATTCAGATTCTTCATTAGTTGAACTGTCTCTTATTGTCCAAACAGTGTGTGACAGCAATAAGTAAACCAAACAAGATGCTGAGTTAACAAAAACGCAAAATACTGCAGATGCTGGAAATCTGAAACAAAAACAGAAGTCACTGGGAAGACTCAGCAGGTCAGGCAGCATCTATGGAAAAAGGAAAAATGAGTCAATGTTTTGGGTCCACAACCCTTCATCAGTTCTGACAAAGGGCTGTGGACCCAAAACATTGACATTTTTCCTTCATAGAAGATGCTAGGCTGCATCTTCAAATCTTTTACATTTAGATGTTCAACTGAGCTGCACAGAGCACATATTAGGGCATAGTACACTTAGAGCAACCTGGAGTACTTTGTATACCTCTGATTATCATAACATAGATAGACTGCCAATGTTTTTCAGGAGAACAGCAAAGCTGAATGATGATCTACGAGGAACATCTAGATCAAACCTCGAAAAGAGACATCTGAAATTTGGTACTTGAAGCATGAGTTGCCCCAAGTACCAAAGAGAGGAAGATAAATGAACCAGGGTTTTAAAAAAGACATGTTAACTGGAAGAGATACTTTCTTAATGCTGTTGAATTACTGTTAAATGCTGTGGGTTACAGTGGAACTATAATTTGCCATTAGACTGATGTACCCATCAAAATTATGAGGATCTTTATAAGATAAAAAACTGTTTGAGGTACAACAGTAACTGAAGGGCATAATTTTAAGAACTTTATATCAAAATCCTGAAAGATTTTTTCTGTTCTAGGATTTTGATAGTGGTGGAATTAGTCACCAAAAGTGATGGTTGAAGCAGAATTTAAGTGATCTTTTAATAGGTAATTGGACTAAATGAATAGAGAGCTGAATATTCTAAATTGATATTCTCAGAGAGCTGGTGTAGGCACGATGGACTGAAAGGCCTTCTCCGGTACTGCAACATTTTCTATCGCAATGAGGGCCTTTGCATCAGAGGACACATTAGTCATAGTAATAATAATCCTTGAATTTAATATAGCGCCTTATCACGTTGGTGAGCAGTCTGACAGCACTTCAAAGACTATATTGTAAAGTGGATTGATTGTGTATTTAGTAGGTGGAAAACGTAGAAATAAAAGACTTGTTTTAAAGAAGTAGACTGCCGGCAGTAGGGTTTATTTTAGAAATTTCCAGAGAAGCATACCAATATGTGACTGGTAACAATCCTACTCAATGCTGAGTGACAGCAGATAGTTCTTCTATCTACAAATAAAAAGGAAGCTGCTGTGAATGCCCAATGAGAGCAGCACTCCAGATCAATCTAATTCCTACAGTTGTGCAATGGAGGCTTTCAGTAATGGAAACCTGACATTACCTCCATTAGTGTATTAGTGACAATCATGGATTGTCAGGTAGTTTGAACATATTTTGACTTGGAGCTCTCTAAAGCCATCACTCGTAGATAGTGAAACACTTATAATCCACTGGAGGCCAACCATCTCTCCTGCTACCAACAGACTGAAAAGGACACAGAAATACTGACAACGTAGAATTATATTTGAGCTCAGCACGTTGTTAGCCTATTGAGCCTATGCTGGTGTTAACATCATTTTATCTATCAGTGTCTGACACATGCAAACGTGCATCACCATGACTAAGAGCTTGCATACCAGTTCTACATGTGTGTGCTACCTCCATGTGGATATTATTGCGCCCGAATGAAATGCACAGCCTCTCCCAAGTGGGAAGATCCAGAGGGTTGCTCCAAGATGCTGTCCTACATGGAGAGCACTATAACAAGCAAATAATAATCATCCTTGCATTTGATACAACACTTTTCATGTCTTCTAGAATTCTGAAAGTGCTTCACAGAATATACTGTAAAGTGAATTGACTGTATATTTGTGAACGAAATGCAGCAGCCAATTGCGTACAGCAGAGTCCCACAAACACTCGTTGATTGAATAACCAAGTTATTATTTTTTTGAGAGATTATTATTAAGCCTGTGGAGTAAGGTAACTTTCCCATGGTTTCGCTCTGCCAGAAATTGAACCCAAGTATTTTGCTTACAAAGCGAATGCTCTAACAACTGAGCTACAGAACTCCACTATATTGATGAATTTTCTTGTTGCTTTCATAATTCTTCTGAATATTAGGCACAAGCTTGGAATGTTTGCCAAGCTTGGGAATCCCAGAGTGTACATTTGTGTAGTGCTGGAGATTAACCCGATAAAACCCTCATATTTTGCTATTCAGAGCACAGTCTGGCAAGCTTCCACTGCCTGTCCAGTTAGGATCAGCCTAGCCATTGGGGCTTCGGCTTGGAAAGTTAACAGGAGCTGAGTGGGATGAATTCCTCCACCAGAGTCAACTACTTTAATATCAAATCCTTCTTTTCCCCCCTCTCCGTCTCCCACTCCCGACCATGTATTTTATATTGTTTCTTTCCAATTACTCAGCCAATTCACATTTAAATGTGGTTCTGGTCTAAGGGCCAGCTATCCAATCACAACATGGTCCTCATGATGTTTACTGCGATTGCTGGCGCTGACACCACAATGTGGGTCAGAAGCCTATACTGTTACCTCACAGTGTCCCGGTTGCGAGCTGATGTAACAACATTCTGAGCTATAACAAGGTAACAGAGCAGATCTGAGACCATCGGACATCCAGATGGAGCATTGTAAGTTCAGATCTCAGTCTACAGCCTACACTCACTGTCAGACTGCCGATCTTAAGGGTACAAGCAAATAATAGGCCTTTAAACCAATTCAGTGCAATGTTATTGTGGCAGGCTCGCTTCGCTGTAAGCTTGAGGTGCCACCCATCGCCGTAAACCCGCAAAGAGGCATTGTTGAGAATATAGAAGGTCAATTCTTACTTTGAATAACTACAAAATATATTTTATGTAATGTGGGTGGGTGGCAATTGTGGTACGACATGTGATAATGATTACTCTGGAAATGTCCCTGTCGATAAGAGCTACGAGGCTTCACCCGTTCACTTTGTTTCTGCTCAAGAGTTCCTTTCTTGCAGTACTTGAGTCAGTGGGTGGTAGTTTTGAAATACTACCAAGCCTTGGTTCCTGCCAACCTAACACTCTCCAGAATTTGGGAAGTTAATAACATTAACTCAAATGTTGATGAAACTTGTGTTCCCTGACCTGCTGGGTAAGACACCTCAGGAGTGGAATGGCCCATATTTTTATATGACACACTGGATTTCTCACCATTATTTTCTTTACTTTCTTACTCCACACGCCTAATAATAATCCCTCCCCAAAAAAATTGGTCGATTCGATCCACACCTGTTTGTGGAAAACTGCTGTGCGCAATTGGCTGTTGCATTTCGCCCACAAATACACGGTCAATTCATTTTACAGTGTATTCTGTGAAGCGCTTTGAGATGTCTAGAAGACGTGATAAGTGCTATATCAAATGCAAGGATTATTATTATCTTATTGAGACTGTTCTTTGAAGTAACTGAAAAATTGATACCTTGTGACATTGGTTACGAAACCTTTGACTGTGGAAAGTGTTTTTTTTAAAAAAGCTAAATGTTTCTGTCTGCACCGCATTGTTATTTACAACTCTCATCTTGTCTGCCCTTGCAGCCAGGCCCTGCAGTGAGGACTTACCAGAACAGTAAGGCGAGGGTCACAATGAGCCCCGGCTTCACCCCACAGTGGAGCAACAACCAGTCTGCCTGGAACAATTACACCTTCCCTAGAGCTAGTGTTCACTACCAGTCGCATGCCAGTTACAGCTATTGTCCCGGGCATCAAGCCGTAAGTACTCCATTACTCAGCTAAGATTGTTTGCAGAAAAATAGATGAAAATATCTTCATTGGAAATGTAAAGCATGTAGGTTTGCAAAACAAAAATGACGAACATTTGGATGAAGCTGGATTAGTATTACTCCTTGAGTTACAGTATGATAAAAGTGGAGTATGTACATAATCAGTGTTCAGTTTGCTGAAGGGAACATTGATATCTAGTGGGATGTAGTCTTGAAACTAGAGGTAGTCTTGTCACTGTTTCAGTTCAGTTGTGCCATATACGTACTGTATAGGAGGAAAGCTTAGTGTTCCTCTTATGATTTGTTAGGACTGTTGTATACCTGCAGTGATTTTAAGACTCCCAGCTCCTGATCTTGTTTCTCTGTATCTTTACGTGTGCCAGATCAAATTTAATAGTTTGGATGGTTATTTGGGGAGGATGGGTTTGAGGGATTATGGGGAAGAGCTAGGGAGTGGGATTGACTTTGAATGGTTGTTTTCAACAGAGGTGGCACAGACTCACTGGGCCGAATGGCCTCCTTTTGTGCTGAAAAAGCTGTTTTGCTTAATAATTAATAAATGTCTGTTAAAGGATGGTTATTTTCAACAGATGATTTTTCCAGGAAAAATTCCCCACACCCTGTAACTTGAAGGGTTTGATGCTCCTGAGAATTTTCAGCTACTGAGAGAGGATTAACCTGAATTAGTGGGTGGTCTCTGTGCAGATCAAATGTTAAGTCTGATTACTTTTGGCACCAGGGAGCTCTAATCTTTGTAAGGAATTTTGGAGATATTTAGCGGCACTTTAAAAACTGCTATCAAAATGCCATTGTCTTTGTAGGTGAAGGCAATAGGCAATACTGGTTTGCCGATATATCTACAGTGGAATAGCCTACCAACACTCACTGCTAAACTTTACATGTGAACAACAGCCGCATTAGTGAGATATCAGAGGGTGACATGTGCCTGTGCAAATTATAATTGATATTGTGATGTGTTTTTGAAAAATTCTGTTCTTTGGCTCTAATCTGGAAAGGAAACCCCCTCCAGAGATTGACATTCTTTGTGGTCTTAGTCTTAGAAAGAACTGCTGGAGACCAGCTTTTCAATATGCTACAATGTTACAATGTCTTAAGACTAAGCCCAGAGGAGTGTCAGGCCTTGGATTGCTTACTATTCCAGTTTAAGGTACTTCATTCCCAGCAGCCTAATAGTCTTACTATACAGCAGTAATAGACCAATTAACTAATTTTTATTTATCTGGCACCAAAAATTGGTACTTCGTAACACTGAATGTTAATTTTAGGACACATTTCTCTGGCGAGCAGTGTGTCAGGCTGGTGCTCGTATGGTAGAAAACAAAACTGAATTTGGTCTCAAATTGTCCCTAGTTGTGAATGTTTTGCTTTAATCTGTAAGAGCAATGGAAAGGCTTCACATTCTCAGACTAAATTATGAGATGCAATGCCAAACTGACTAGATCACCATTGAAAACATGGGGTGAGGTGAAAATGATAGACTCTGAACTCATTGTAGTTTAGCTTCTTTGAATAAACATGAATAGGAAAACTTGAATTTTTCAAATGTTTTTGATAAACAACAACAACAACAAATTACATTTATAGAGTGCCTTTCACGTCGGGAGGACGTCCCAAGGTGCTGCACAGGAGGCGTGTGACCCGAGCTGAGAGGGGAGTGTTTGGGAAGGGGTGAAACACGAAATAAAACAAAATAATCTGAAAGTGGGATAGCACTGTGTCATCTTCCCAGTCATGTACAGTAAGGAAATATGCAACCATCAACAGCCATCTTTAACTGGGGATGAGTATTAAAATATAATCTTGAGAAAGCAGATAATGTTTTCTATCAGAACAAGAAATTGAAGTCCCCTGAAGTGTTCTCAAGGAAGATAAAACTACCAGTGAATTTGGGATGTTAAAATACTGAACAATGAATGAAGATGCTTTTACACTGTATGTGAATGACCTTTTGCCAGATTTGGAGAGCTTATCTATAGTATCTCAAGCTCTGCACTTTTTAAAATAATAAATACAACATTTACCATGTGCAAATATGGTTTTGCTAATAATCTTTGAACAGTTGACTCTCTTTAATTATCCTGGCTCTCCAGTGTAGGTTTCCACTGTTTTATTGAAGGGATGAAGTGGATTCTCTTCATTGTACCAAATTATGTCACACAATTTTTTCCCAGATCTACATCCTATAACTATAAAATGACCAAACTGTAAAAGGTCAAATGTTGATAGACATTCAATCAGATTGTATTGATAACCTGGTTACACAAATGGCTACTGCTTATTTTGCTTATTTTTAAATGTATTTTAAAACCAACACCAGTGGTAATCACCCACAATGGCGACACTTGTCAGTTCTGTGGACTGAATCTTAAAGCTTTCGGCAGAAAATGGCAGGAGAAAATAGTTCTCCATTCTATCCGACTAATCGAAAATGAGTTGGATAGAATGGATATGTATGATCACAATGGTTAACAGCATCAGATCAGTGAATACAGGCAAAGGAAAATCTCAGGAAATGTTGTTTAAAGATTATTCCTAAACGGCTGGGCAACCTTTTCTGGATCACTGCTAAAAGTCACATAGTCTTAATGTTTCCAATATTTTGCTTTGCAGGCTGTCATTTTTTAGGATATTTTAAAATAATGTTTTGCTTAGTGAAGGTTTGATGAATGTCAATGATGCTACTGTGGAAAATGATGTTATCATGTCGAAGGTAAACTGCTTTGCTTCATGTGTACGAGAGCTGGTGAAGAGTATGACTAATCATGTCTTCATGGCAGTGAAGCCCTTTGGCAGGTTTCAGTTTCAAAATGTGTTCTGATGAACTGAGGCCTTGTTGAACACTTAATTGTAGCAGGCGTGCACATTCTGCAAAGCTGTGCCACATCTTCCATCTGCTAATGAGGGCATCAGAACGTACCTGGAACCTGTAAATAGAGGCTGAATACCTCTACTGCAGTTTGGAAACACTCAAGAACTACATGAAAGACTAAAAGGAATTACTTCTGGCTAACCTTTCTGATATATGTATGTCATGTCTGTATGAATACTCTGAAGATGTAGATAGCAGCAGTTGGGTTGAAATGCAGTATGTAAATGAAACAACCCTTGTAAAAAAAAGTAACATGGTTATAGTGGTAGTTATGGTACTACCACCATAACCATGGCACTTTTTTACAAGGGAATAAATGTAATAGTGTATTTCTGGAACTCCCTACTGGAGTTGACTTGACTTGCTCTCTCCCTCACACTATTCAAGGTCTGTCTCTAGATGTATTCTCTCATCTGTCCCCCCTCCCCACCCAACAGGGCTCTTATCTTCAGCTCAGGTTCCTAGCCAGCAGTGTCAAGAGCTTTGGGACATCTTCCCAACATGAACAGTGCTTATATAATATAAACTTGTAATGGATTTAGCAGCATTTAGTGCAGTGGACTTCAACAATAATAATAATAATCCTTGCATTTGATATAGCACTTTTCATGTCTTCTAGATGTATCAAAGCACTTCACAGAATATACTGTTAACTGAATTGACTGTATATTTGTGGGCAAAACACGGCAGCCAATTGTGCAAAGCAGTGTCCCATAAACAGTCGTGGATTGAAATGACATTACTCTCAGGCATGTGGAGCAGGGAAACTTGCCCAAGGTTTCATCCTACTGGAATTGAACCCAGGTCTCTCGCTTGCAAGGCAAGTGGTCTACCGCTGAGTCACAGGCCTCCACAAATCAATGCAAGGAGGAGACTCAAATATCTCTCCTTTGCAATAGTTACATGAGTGACACATGGAACTCTACCAGATGCCTAGATAAGATACCCTTAAGGAGATATTGTCCCACAAAGAATTTCAATTTCCAACTGGTTAAAAATCATCCAAACCTCTTCTCAGATCACTTGCCCTACACGGCAGTGAATTAACAAGTATATTATAAACTATTTGTATCTGCGAGGGTTTATATCTTTTCATTACAGGCAAAATGGAGGAGTGTTTTTAATGTTTGGCAACAGAGTAAAATCAGAAGGTGATTGATGGCTACAGAACCTACTGAGTTAAATAGTAAATAGTTTGGTCGTAGCAGTGCCCTTCCTATTACCAGCAGCAGCCAAATATAGACCATTCAATCCACCCATATGGAATAAATGGGCAAATAAAGTCTGTAAAAGGATTCAAAAATGAACTAGGCAAGTGCCTGTTAATTCATAGAATTCATGAGTTTTACATTTAGAGATTGGTATAGAGGACAAATCTTGTAGGTAAACAATGGAGTATACTGGATGGAATGATGATGTTTTCCAGCTTGTCACTATTAATAGGAAGAGGTGAATAGTCTGAAACAAAAACAGAAATCGCTGGGAACACTCAGCAGGTCAGGCAGCATCTATAGAGAAATGAAACTAAGTCAGCGTTTCGGGTCCACTCACTTTGCCTTCTCCATAGATGCTGCCTGACCTTGTGAGTGTTCCCAGCGATTTCTGTTTTTGTTTCAGATTTCCAGCATCTGCAGTTTTTTTTTGCGTTTTTTGAGGTGAATAGTCTGACTTGCAATGGATTGTGCAGCCATTGACTATTCTATTCTGGACCCTGCAGCCAAAATATCAGCAGAAACTTGAAAGTGTGACTGAAGGACACAGGGGAGGGGATCATATATTCATCCTTATCCTATAAGACACATCTTAATATGACATATTAAGGTTGTTTTACAATGTCAATATAATACGAAGATGGAAAAAAAAATTCCATTCATGGAATTGTCATTTGGGTTAAGAATATCATTGAAGTTGTATCATGGCATTGTGTAAACCATGTGTAAATGCTAGGGGCCATTCTAAATTAGATAACCAGTGTCACAATGTAAATTCCTCTGTATATCTCTATCTGCACATGCTTTCCACAATTCGTAAAATGGACCCCATTTATCATCGGTATTGCAGGAAATCTTCTCCAGTAAACATGTGTACTGCCGTTAATCTAAACTGAACATGCTTATCTTCCCAGTGTTACTACTTCACAAATCAGGACTATTTGTATTGTTCATCTGCAAAGGGAAGGAAATCCTCCAAGATTCATGTTACAAAATATTTCTAGGCAAAATACCAAATACTCATGAGACCAATATGACAAATGAAGCCTAAAACATCAGTTTGTTTTCTACATAAAGGAAACTAGTTTGAAATATTGCTTTGACAAATATTTCCTAAAAATGAAATTGGAAAGAGATTGCCGTTCCATGAGTTTCTTGCTCGCAGCTGTTATGGAGTCCTGTAGCCTTGTGGGCAGAGCACTTGCAAGCGGGAGGAAACTGGGTTTGATTCCCGGACAGGGCAAAATTTGGGGCAGATTTCCTTACTCCACATGCCTCTGTTCACCTACCAGTAAGTAGGAACCCGTTCTAGGTCGCGTCTGTACTCACTTCCTGTGTGTTGTGAACGTGCATGTTATTCACACAAGTGATGGCACTTCCCACATGCTAAGCATGGGTGCTGCACATAGGAAGCACCGCTGACATAATTTCTTGCACACTGTGCTGTGTGCGGCAAATACTGCTGACATCAATTCGCGCAGGAAGTGATATCTGTTTTCTTTTATGCTCCCGTTACAGTGCACTGTCTAATTGTTTGGATTGAAGGCCATGCATATGTGTATAAAGGGAATGCTGATTCCCAATGGAAAGTTAAGTGTTTAGAAAGTCCCTTGCTTTTAGCAACACCAAAAAAGTGGCAAAATTATTCAGCCATGATCAAATATTGACTGAGATACCACCAAAATGAAATGTCCCATCATGTGCTAATTATCACTGGTGATAGTTACCACCTTCAATGTTGTGTGTTTTACCCTGCTGTTTGTAGGCATCACTTTCATCTGGTATGGATTAGGTTCCTCGTGGACGAGGGACAACTTTTTGCAATTGAACGTGAATAAGACCGAGGCCCTCCTGATTGGCTCAAGCCAGCGCCTCCGCACATCGGGCGCTGCCAGCCTCAACATCCAAGGCTGCACTCTCCACCTCACAAAGCCAATCAGGAACCTCGGCATCATGTTCGATCAAAAACTTTCTTTCCTCCCCCACATCCGCGCCTTGACCGGCACCGCCTATTTCCATCTGCGCAACATTGCCAGGCTCCGCAACTATCTTACCCCCCGCACTGCCGAAACACTTGCGCATGCTTACATCACCTCATGGCTGGACTACGGAAATTCTCTCCTTGTCGGCCTCCCCAGTTCCTCCATTCATAGGCTGCAGGCCATCCAAAACTCTGCAGCCCGTGTACTATCCCGCACCCGCCTCCGCGACCACATAATCCCCACCCTCGCCCGTCTCCACTGGCTCCCCATCCTCCAGAGGATCGAGTTTAAGATCCTCGTCCTCACCTACAAGGCCTTGCCCCATCCTACCTAACCGATCTACTCTCCCCCTACACGCCCACCCGGACCCTCCGTTCAACAGGACTTGGCCTGCTCCAAGCCCCCCGCCTGAACCGCCCCACCATCGGAGGCCGGGCCTTCAGTTTCTCCGCTCCCACCTCATGGAATGCCATCCCTCAATCCCTCCGTTTCGCCTCTTCCCTTTCCTCTTTCAAGGCCGGTTTGAAGACTTTCCTCTTCGATCGTGCCTTTTGTTCCACCCCGAACTCTTTTACCTCCCCTTCGTGTTTCACCCCTTCCCAAACACTCCCCTCGGGTCACACGCCTCTTGTTCAGCGCCTTGGGACGTCCTCCCGACGTGAAAGGTGCTCTATAAATGTAAATTGTTGTTGTTGTTCTTGTTGTTCCTGATGCAGGGAATGCATTTGTAAAGGTGTTCTACCTTCTCTAACTCTCCTGTCACACGTAACATCCAAATCTATTCATCTATAATTTACTGTGTGCAAGTTTGCTGCTCCATTTACCTACGCAGTCACCACACTTTAAATGACTGTTTGTGGGACACTGCTGTGCGCAATTTGACTGCCGCATTTCGCTCACAAACATACAGTAAATTTTACTACTCTTCTTCGTCCTGCCCCGACCCCTCTCCCCTGCTCTTGTACCAACCTAACTGTACAGCACCTTGGGACGTCCTCTCGACGTGAAAGGCGCTATATAAACGTAAGTTTTGATTGATTGATTGATTGATCAATGGTAAATCCTGAAAAATGCTTTGAGCATTTCCTGATGTGAAAGGTGCTATACAAGTGTAATTTTGTTGTTGTTGTTCAATGACGTACTATAATGCACTATATATCGGTATTCAAAGGCAAGGATTATTTTTATTATTTGCTTGAAGAGACCATTTTTATTCAAAAGTTTTATAATGGCTTTTGGAATAAAGCAACTTTGCAGTGGGACACCTATGACAATCTGAACAGGACCTTTAATAATCCTTGCATTTGATATAGCGCTTTTCACATCTTCTAGATGCTTCACGGGATGTACTGTAAAGTCAATTGACTGTATATTTGTGGGTGAAACTTGCAAGCAGATGATAATTTATACAATAACTTTGTTTAAATAAATAAATTTTAAACAATATACAGTATATGGTATTTTGTTTTTGCGTTTCTGGCCGAATATCCGGCACGCGCTTTAACTGGCATTGGCCAGGTCCCGAGGGTGCAGGATAAATGGGCTTTTACTGCACTGTATCTTGGTATAGATGTAAAGATTAAAATAACATTTTCTCCTGAGAGGATGAAAATGGACAAAAGGCAGGGTATTGGATTAACAAATCTGCCATGATATGAACAGGCTTTATGAGCTGAGTGGCCTCCTTCAATTGCTTTGGTCTCAATAATGCTGTCCTGGCTGAAAATGAGGTTTTAATTAACAAATACCTACCGATCGGAATTCCTGGTCACAAAGAAGCAAATTCAATGCATGGAATATAAAAGCTGTTCACTGACTTCAGCTGAAAGCCTCCCCTCACCACCAATATTGTGAGAATCAAGGAACCACATGAGGTAACATTTGTGATTACAGTACTAATGGACAGAAGAAATTACAATATTTGTGTACACACAGCAACAAAGCCCTTACTTACCCTGGAAGCTTCTCATGAACTTTCTTATTTTACGTTTTTCTTTTACAATTAAAGCAAACTAAAATTACAGCTCCATCCCATACAGACCGGGACAAACTTGTACTTGATCAAGGTCCGTGTTGAGTTGGCCTATTTCAACAAGGCTTAAAGCTTCAGTTTGTCTGCTGTCATATGATGGGTGGAAACTTACATAAACTTACTTATATTACAGGCCTTGAGAAATATAGTATATGCTGATAAATTTTTAAAACCATAATAATCCTTGCATTTGGATACAGTGTTTTTCATGTCTTCTAGACATCTTGGTCTCAAAGCACTTCATATAACACTATAAAGTGAATTGATTGTGTAGTTGTGGACAAAACACAGTAGCCAATTGCTCACAGCAGTGTCTCACAAACAATTGTGGATTGAGTGACCAAATTATTATTGTTGTTTTCTCTTAAGGGATTATTATCAGGCATGTGGGATAAGGAAAATTGCCCAAGGTTTCAACCTGCCGGGAATCAAACCCAGGTCTTTTGCTTGCAAACCAAAGGCTCAAACCACTAAGCTACATAGCAATAAAGCCCTTCCCTGCAAGCCTCTCATGATTATACACTAAGTAATGTATAAGTAGTATGTAGAAGCAATATTCGTTAATAGGTGTGGGAGTGGAAAATGTTGATCAATAATATTATATTCTCAGAAAGATCTTCATTTGTTTCAATGCTTTTGTTTCCTGCCCCAAAAAAACCTTACATTCAAGTCAGAAATACATTGTGCAAAAATATCTACAGGACTTTAGTTGCTGCAAGAAAAGAAATGAATAAAATAGGAAATGTAGATAATTCAACCAACACCTCTTACCTTTTCCTCTTTCACTGTGTTCTGAATGAACGGTTTGCATTGCAATGTAGACTGGTTCAGTTGATAGTGGGCTTGCTTCTGGGTCAGAGGTTGTGGATTGAGTTCAATTCTCAGTCTTGACTGACACTCCAGTTCCGTGCTGAGAGAGCTCTACAATGTCAGAGGTGCTATCCTTTAGAGGAGATGTTAAATTGATGTTCCATCTACCTGCCCAGGTGAATGTTAAGGATCCCTTGACACTTTTCAAAAAGAGAAGAGAATTTCTTCTGATTTTCTAGTCAGCAATCCCCCAGATTAAAAAAAAGGTCACTAATTTAATGGCTGTTTGGCTGTTTGGGAATTGCTGTGTGCAAATTGGTTGCTGCGTTCACCTAAAGTACAGAGTCCCCATAATTCGCTGAACACTGTAAAGTGCTTTGAGGTATTTCATGTGTTACAGACCTATGCAAAAAATTATGTTTTTTTCAATTACTGTATATTTATTGTAAATAGCTGCTCTGCTGGAGTCTGCTGCAGAAATGTGAGGTAAGATCCAACACAAATTATTAGTCACATGAAATCTGTAACGTCAGCTGTTTCTTGTACTGTACTTAGTTTTGTAGCTTTCCAGTATCCTCCATCGTTACTGTATACTCAATCACTTTCCTTTGGATCCCCCGCAGTTGTTGCCTATGTATTGAATTAGCTCTGTTAAAGGAGGTAAGATGTTTTAGTGCAAAAACAATTTCACAGCAAAAGCTCAAATAGATGAAATTTGGTATGGCAATTGTTAGCAGACCATTTTGAAAGAATAATTTTAAAGCTGATACCATGTAACTTTTTAATAGTCAGTTATCTTTGAAAATAATCACTATAGAAGAATTTTATGATACATTAATAGCTTTGTTGTACTCCTTGGAGAAAGGAAGAGCGAAGAGGTAGATTGAAAGTGTATCTATTTGAATATTCCTTCCCCTATTAGGTAGTTGAAAATGTCAGAGGGGTAATGAATGAGTAATTATATATCTTTCAAGTAGCTTGATTTGGATGCTTGAAAGGAATTCACATACTCTGTTGCCACTCATAGTGGTGATTCGGAAATTCTATTTTAAGAATTAACTCTGGAATTGATTTTTTTCATAGACATATTCTGATTGGAAAATAGTAAATTTAGCAAACAGTTTAGCTTGATTGGCATGCCGATTTTATCTGTTTGGCTGATTTTATCTGGCTGGGTATTAAGGTATAAACCAGATGTCCGTTATTTGGTAACAGGTGGAAAGTACTACAAACTAAAGATAATGTAGCACAATAATGAACAGGATCAGAAAAGGCTATTGTTGGTCCAAATGAGAAGATTCCAAAATTTAACAAAATCCTGTGCTATTCAATCTCAATTAATTTATTTACAAAATAACTTTCTAATTTCTGCTTGGATGTTCAGTTAGAATCATATTTTAATATACAGTAGGTCAAATTCTTTCTTATTCCTGTTCAGCTTTCCCACCTGACTGTGACCTGAGATCCTGCAAGTCTCACAATTCGGTTGGAGATGATGTGTGGTCTCACGTGTCACTTTTACTCCCATGTCACCAGCATGCCATCAACATTATTAGCTGAATTGTATAAGATAACAAAAATTCTAAATAACTGCATTTTTCACCCCAAAATATATAGTCGTTCCAGTTTACAGTATATGCTGTGAGGATTAGAGTTCAAAATTTGGCCTTCAGCATTTCTGCCATCACGCTAACTCCATCCCATAGTCCCTTTGCCTTGCTCCCTCACTTGCTTCTTTCAAGGCCTGTCGCAAGATCCCCCTCTTCGAGCAAGCCTTCGGTGACTCTCCCAACCTTGTCCTCCATCCTTCCTGATCCAAACCCCCTTGCTCAGGTCCAAATCCATGACTGCTCAGCACTTTGTATACAAATGTAATTTGTTATTGTTATTGTTGTAGTGCCGTTGAGATGCCTCGACAACGTCACAAGACTGTATCAAATGATATGATTATTATATAGTACATCCAGTAAGGAGAACTAAATGACCATAAATGTTTCAGAATATTCATTTCCTTCCTGGTATCTAGCCAAAATGTATATTGGAGATTTACTTGAGTAGCATTTCTTTTAATCTATGGTGGGTGGAGTGAGATGTGGCCTTCAGGAGCAGAGGGTACATTTTATTTTAAAATAAATAAACTCAGAAATAAGTAAGGGAATTTTGTGGAGTCTTGTAGCTCAGTGGTTAGAGCACTCGCCTTACAAGTGAGAGACCTGGGTTAAAATCCAGGCTGGACAAAACATTGGGTAAGCTTCCTTACTCCACACGTCTGATAATAAACCCTCAAAAAACTCACAAATAAATTGGTCATTTCAATTCACGACCGTTTGTGGGACACTTCTGTGCTTAATTGGCTGTGCGTTTCACCCACAAATATACAGTCAATTCACTCAACCTAATTGTTCAGCGCCTTGGGATGTCCTCCCGACGTGAAAGGCACTCTGTAAATGTAATTTTTATTGTTGTATTCTGTGAAGCGCTTTGTGACATGTAGAAGATGTGAAAAGCACAATATCAAATGTAAGGATTATTATTATTTAATAAAATGAGAAAAGACTATAAATATAGTGAGTACTGTACTGTAAAACCTTGGGATCTCAGTCAGCACTCTACCCACCACACCTCAGTGACATCTGGCATCCTTGACTCAACTTAAACAGCGTTTTCTCAATGAAATTCCCCTGTGTGCTAGACAGGCTTGCGTGATCGCAGCCCTGATAACTCATGCCCTGACTGAAAACCAGCCACATTTCTCAATGTATGTTATGTGAAACTTATTGCATTGAATATGTTATGAAGTGCTATATTTTTTTCCCACTCTCTGCTTGGTTGCAAACCTTAGCCTGTCCAGTGCCTCGGGACATCCTCCTAATATGAAACAAGCTATATTAATGTAAATCTGTATTGGGATTGTACATATTTTTACCTAGTGGTGTGGTGTGGTAATTGCATGACCATAATTGGGCCATATTAATTCAGAGTGTTGGGTCTCCCACCCGGTGGGTCTAGTGGTGATGTCTCCAAGCAATGTCTGAGCAATAAAGTGATCTGTTGGGAAATGAAATCCACCTTGTTCACGCAATCATACAATAATTAACTTTGGGGTGGTTGGTGTGCTCTGCGGGCATTGAGCACAGTGATGGATTGTTTCAATGACTTTCATGCCTGGGCTCAATATTGTCCTCCTGGCCCTAGCTTTGTTTTTCCAAAAGCAGTAATCAAATGTGATTAATTCAGATCAGATCAGCTTATCAGCTTGCTTTCTTCAAAACGCTTTCATAACCATTCATGTGTGCCAAGCCATTCAAAATTGGTCAAGGATTTCACACCAGAAACCTTCAAGGAGCAACTTTCAATGTCAATGCTCTGAGTCAACAGGGCATGTTTAAATCATTTTCTTTCTTTCTCAGCTTTGTTTGTTTTGCAAAAAAATCTTCCTTTATATTTAGCCCCACAGTTAAAATATTTTAATTCCCTGTGTACATAATGTGCTTTGAAGCATGCAGGCTGCTGGGATGCTTTTCAGTGTGAACCAGATGTCTTGTAAATTACTGCTGTGTGGGCAACTGACTCCAACAGTAATAATTGTGATTAAACCACACAGTTACACTTGGTCACCGAGACGATGGAATCTTCAGTCGTAATTCTGATGGATGTATCGACTGGTGGCAAAATTGTTGGAATATTATTATTTGCCTGTTTTTCTGTACAATTTATATCTTCAAGGTGGGAATAAACAATTGTCAAACACTGGGTTTGACCAGTTCCAGTCTGAAATATTTACACCTTTATTTTCAGGTGATAGCAAACTGCCTGGATGAGTAGATCACAAGGCTCAAGGCACTGGTCTGGTGATTTCTTCCACTCTCTGCTAAATTCCATGAAAGTTGGGAGGAGTCAAGTGAAGGGTGTTGGGGGGGTGGGGGAACAAGAAAACAGAGTGGGTAGCGAGAGAAAGGAGAATGATAATTAGTTCCAAGTTGTCCTGATGGCTAATTTGGAGCCATTGATAGAAGCTTGAATAATAATAATAATAATAATAATCCTTGCATTTGAATAGCACTTTTCATGTCTTCTAGATGTCTCAAAGCGCTTCACAGAATATACTGTAAAGTAAATTGACTGTATATTTGTGGGCGAAATGCTGCAGCCAATTTCGCACAGCAGTCTCCCACAAACAGTCGTGGATTTAAATGACCAATTTATTATAGTTTTCTTTTGACAGATTATTATTATTCAGATTATCATTATGAAGTGTGCTTCCATTCTTTCAGTCACAGGTGGTGGAATGAGCTGGAGATAAATAAGGGAAAACCCTAGTGATATTCTGGATAATGTACCAATATATTACATACAAAGTGATGATAATCTTACATTTGATATAACATTTTACAAGGCTTTTAAGATGTCTCAAAGCATTTCAAAGGATTTCATGGTGAAGTGTTATTACAGTGTATTTGTAGGTGAATATAGGAGCTAATTGCACACAACAATGTCCCACAAACAGCCACTGAAGTGAATTACTTGTTTGGGGAATTCATGGCCAGAGAAACTCCCTTTTGTTTTGCCAAAAGCGCCATAGGATCTTAACATTCACCTGAAAAGGCAGTCGGGAATTGGGGTTTACATTTCATCCGAAGGACGGCACCTCTGACAATCCAACTATCAACCAGAGCTCCGCTTCCGAGTGTCAGCCTTGACTGTGAGTTCAAAGATCCAATGTGGGGCTTGAATTCACAATCTTCTGCCTCAGAGGAGAGAGAGTAAACTAAACCAGTCCTGATACCTAAATCCCTTCACATGCTGAGATTTAATGTTTAGTATTTCTAAATCAGATTCTTTAATCCTGTTAAAATTCCCATTCATCCATCTGCTCCCGAAGTAGATTGCAGATTGGTGTGATGCTCTCCTTATTAATGGAACTAATTTAGATTCTGTATAAAGGAATAGAGCAAATTAGGCCCCATCCTTATTTTTCAAGTGTAAAACAGCACTGTACAATATCCAATATGCAATGCAGACAATGATAAAATATTTCCTTTCTCCCTCACCCTCACCAACTTGCAAGGACACAGATACAGAATATATCTACCATCCAAAATATTTACGCCTGAGCACAATTTGCAGATAAATACATTTGGCCACAGAGAGCATTTCCCTGCTGAACATTAGGGAACGGCGATATATCGATAAAACCCGACATGATTTTCATATCGATATGCCGATATAGACATTTAAAAAATATCGATATATCGAAAAAACTATATATCGAGGTAAAAAATCGGGATGCGAGCACAATCAACTACAAGACCCAGAATGCTCATCTCTATACACAATGCACAGACCGAGGTGCAAAGCCGCCATCTTGTATTCATAGTCCTCGAATACAATATACAGGTATGCAAGGGGTGGGGGGAGAGAGACGGCTGTGGGTGGGGGGGGGGTGAGGGGGAGAGAGATTGCTGGGGGGGGGTGAGGGGGAGAGAGACGGCTGGGGGGTGGTGAGGGGTAGAGAGATGGCTGGGGGGAGGGTGAGACAGATGGCTGGGGGGGGGAGAGGGGGAG
Source organism: Hydrolagus colliei (assembly GCA_035084275.1). NCBI lineage: Eukaryota > Metazoa > Chordata > Chondrichthyes > Chimaeriformes > Chimaeridae > Hydrolagus > Hydrolagus colliei. The sequence goes on from CM068743.1 coordinate 49,446,620, forward strand.
AGAGACAGCTGGGGGGGGGAGAGGGGGAGAGAGATGGCTGGGTGGGGGAGAGGAGAGGGGGAGAGAGACGGCTGGGGGGAGGAGGATAGGGGCAGAGAGACGGCTGGGGGGAGGGGGAGATAGACGGCTGGGTGGGGGGGGCAGAGGGGAGAGAGACGGCTGGGGGATGAGAGGGAGAGAGAGACGGCTGTGGGGGGGAGAGGGGGAGAGAGACGGCTGGGGGGGAGAGGGGGAGAGAGACGGCTGCGGGGGAAAGGGGTAGAGAGATGGCTGGGGGGGAGAGGGGGAGAGAGACGGCTGGGGGGGGGGGAGGAGAGGGGGAGAGACGGCTGGGGGGGGGAGGAGAGGGGGAGAGAGACGGCTGGGGGGAGGAGGATAGGGGCAGAGAGACGGCTGGGGGGAGGGGGAGATAGACGGCTGGGGGGGGGGGGAGAGGAGAGAGAGACGGCTGGGGGGTGAGAGGGAGAGAGAGACGGCTGTGGGGGGGAGAGGGGGAGAGAGACGGCTGCGGGGGAAAGGGGGAGAGAGATGGCTGGGGGGGAGAGGGGGAGAGAGATGGCTGGGGGGGAGAGGGGGAGAGAGACGGCTGGGGGGGGGAGAGGGGGAGAGAGACGGCTGGGGGGGGGAGGAGAGGGGGAGAGAGACGGCTGGGGGGAGGGGGAGAGAGACGGCTGGGGGGAGGGGGTGAGAGATGGCTGGGGGGGGAGGGAGAGAGAGACGGCTGCGGGGGGAGGAGAGGGGGAGAGAGACGGCTGGGGGGAGGGGGAGAGAGATGGCTGGGGGGGAGGGAGAGAGAGACGGCGGGGGGGGGGAGGAGAGGGCGAGAGAGACGGCTGGGGGGGGAGGGAGAGAGAGACGGTGGGGGGGGGGAGGAGAGGGGGAGAGAGACGGCTGGGGGGAGGGGGAGAGAGACGGCTGGGGGGGGAGGGAGAGAGAGACGGCGGGGGGGGGTGGAGGGAGAAAGAGACGGCTGGGAGGGTGGTGGGGGAGAGAGACGACGGGGGTGGGGGGTGCGAGAGAGGGACGGCGGAGGGGGGGGGGGGAGAGACGGGGTGCATGTGATAATATACAGATAGATAGAGATGGGGGGGGATGTGAGAGAGGAGAGAGGGACAGAGACATAGAGAGACACAGACAGAAAAACACAGTGATGGAGAGAGTGAGAGTCACAGAGAGAGAAATATATTTACCTCCTGAGAAGATAGGCCCGGAATGCGCGCGCACTCCGATGCGCGCGCGCATGCGCAGTACGAAAAACTGAAAATGTTGATATTTCGGTATATCTCGATATGAGCCAACCGATATATCCATATCGGGAAATTCCCATATCGCCGTTCCCTACTGAACATAAGAATAATCACCTCTCCTGTGTTCAATTGAATACTATATATTGCTCCAGTGTTGAACATTATTCAGAGTCAGGCCTCTTCGTACACTAGATGTTTTTTAAGTTCTCATGTTTTTAAAAGTGCTTCTTCATGTAGAATCCTGGAAATTCAAGAGATTCATTTGATTTGCTTCACTTTGGATGATTTCAGATCAGTCTGTGAATCAAAGTGCTGGAACTCAGATCAAAAGACTGGTGATATCCTCCCTATTTGCTCCAATTTTTTCTTACTATGGGAGTGTATATGGCTGTCACTGTTGCCTGCCAGTCTACTCTCAAGTTCACTCATTAATAATTTATCCATGGAATGGTTCAAATTCATTATTGAATAACTTTAAATCTTATATTCATTATTTGTCGCATCAAGGCTTGACTACGGAAACTCCCTCCTCATCGGCCTTCCCAGCTATCCTTTCACAAAGGGATCTTGGGATCTCTTCAATAACATCTCCTGAGACTCAGCACAATGTACACAGACACCACTAATCCACACGACACCTACACTCATAGACACCATTATTCCACACCTCACACTTACACTCACAGATACCATTATTGCACACTTCACAGACTTCTAAATTTAAAGTCAGAAGTGCCTCATTAGCTGTTTAATTGTTGTAAGTGCCGAGACATTGATTGCTATGTTTCCCTCAACACTGGTAAAATTACTTTTCTGACACTTAGGAACTTCAGATATTTATGTGATTCCTTTAGTGCAATGTTTAGTTGATAACTGTGGACAGCCTGTTTTATTCCCTTGCTTAATGGCAATGTGCCATCCTGAAGGTTCAATTTGGTTTTTAGTTAAAGTATTTTATGATAGACCTGAATTGACAATGTGGAGTCCTGTAACTCAGAGTATTCACCTTGCAAGTGAGAGATTTGGGTTTGATTCCAGACTAGGCGAAACATTGGACAAGTTTTCTTACTCTACATGCCTGGTAATTATCCCTCACAAAAATAAACAATAATAAATTTGAAATTGGTTTGCAGGACACTGCTGTGCGCAATTGGCTGCTGCATTTCCCCTGCAAGTATACAGTCGATTCACTTTATAGTATATTCTATGAAGGACTTTGAGACATCCAGAAGGAGTGAAAAGTGCTATATAAAATGCGAGGATTATTATTATTAACGCACATTACATTATAGCTCTCAGAATTAGGTTGAGTGTGAGTGACCACAACTTCAGTGCCATGATTACATTAGAATGTCATTTGCTTTGACCTTTGAATTAAACCTTTAATCCCTTCACACCTGTCTCACAATATCCCTACACTCCATTCGTTTCCAAATCTTGATTTTATCTTCTTCCCATACCTATGCTTCAGTTTCATTCTTGTTTCAGGTTTAATTATTACTTTTATGCTCAATCCACAAAACCCCTTCTGTTAGTTCTTTGAGGGGAGGATATAAGATCTTGTGTTATTATTTCAACAGAGAAAAGTGTGTTAGCTGACGATCCTCCAGGCAAATTAGCCATTCACCTCTTGGCGAGAAGCTGTCCCACTACGGTGGATGAGGAAACAATGTGTTCCAGGTCTTTAGCAAGGAAGGGTTGCTTGGAAATGGGATGGTAGATTGAGAGATTAGAGGGATCAAGGGTGTTGTTTTTGGGGGGAGGGGTGTGATGGCAGCAGTTTTCAGGGGAGTGGAACAGATCCCGAGGACAGAGACTGGTTGACCATGTCGGACAGCATGGTGGAGAGCACAGGGGATTGAATGACCAGCAGCTGGGTGGGGAGGGCATTGAGGCAGCAAGTGATGAACTTCATCCGGTTGATTATGGTTGAGAGGCAGGAGGGAGAAAGGGGGACAATATACTTGGACAATAATAACTGTAAAGGATTTTGAAATGTTTGCCCATGGTAAAACTCTTTATGAACAACAACAAATTACATTTGTATGGAGCCTTTCATGTCGGAAGGAGGTCCCAAGGTGCTGGACAGTCAAGGATTTGCAGCCAAAATGGGAAGTTGGGAATTAGGAGGGGTGAAGGGCAGAGAGGATGGGGCAAGGATTGTGACCAAAGGCGCTATCAAAGTGGAAGCTCTTGAGGCTCCATGAAGTGAATCTGGCTCAGCTGATAGCATTCTTGCCTCTGAGTAAGAAGGTTGTGGGTTGACATCGGGACATGGAATCCATATACAGTAGTTCTAGCTGACACTCCAGTGCATTGCTGAGGGTCACCCGCTTTGTAAGAGCAGACATCCTTCACATGAGATGTAAGACCAAGGTCCCATCACTTGTATGTGAAGCTCTTTGAGACATCTTGACAGCGTGATAAGCCACAATATCAAATTATTATTCTTAAAAATGCCAGCTTTTTCTTCTGAGCTTTACAATTCTTGGAGAAGACATATGCCACTGTTTGAATTCACCTGGGACCTCAGCGAGGAGGACCAAATATGGGTCTGGTGTTCAAACAAATGGTAGATCAAAATGGATCCCTTTAGGTCTTGCAATTCAATCAAAAATGGGATGTATGGTGCATTGCACTCCGAATTCACATTGCTATTGAAGACAAAATTTCCAAATGCTTATAGTTTGAAAGTGATGTAATATAAACTGAATCTTGGTCATAAGCCAGCTTGCTGGGTTGGACCTGGCTCTGGCATTCTTTCCACGAAAATTATTGGCCCCTGTTTCCTCTAATAAAGGACCATTAAAGTCTTTTTTATGCACAAACAGAAAACCTTGGTTTTGTCAGGGTCCATTTTTGTTGCAAGAACTGGACAAACTCAGTGGGGAAGGGGTATGGAGAGGAGATGGGTGTGGTTTGGCACAATATTCTGGATATATTCAGTTAAAAATTTTCTTTGCTGTTTTCATCAAATGTTATTCACTGTTTATCAGTCGAATTAGGGACAATATAATTTTTTTTTGCAAATTGACCTTGGGGAAGAAATACAAGTACTTTTCAATAGAATTCGGTAAAACTAATTAAAAGCTAGGCTAAATTATTTTCCCTTTGGTCCTGGAGGTGTTGGTAGACTCTGTCTCTTCTGTTTACCATGTAATGCTATCAGGAAGCTCAGAGGCCGAAGAGTCATTGGACTTTCCTAAGGGTGCATTGCGCACGGGGCCAGCCAGCCGAGGAATCATTGGATTTAGTCGGGAGCTGCTGGCGTCCTCACAAGTGCGCATGCGTGCGGTGCCAGCCAGCACATATATGGCAGTTTTACGCGCGTTACACAAGAAGTGACTCTTTTTCATTGCGTATACTTGAAGTCACAATCGATAAAGTAGAATTCGACGAGGATTAACTGTATTTACATATTTCTCTTGATTTCTCCTCAGTCTCTTTCTCTCTCTCTCTCTCTCTCTCCCACCCCTCACCCCACCCTCTCCACCATGGTCTGAAGATTTCCACTTGTTTTTGAGGGGAACGTTTTAGTGCAGTTACAAGTAGGACACGGGCATACCCAGTAAAACAACACTTGAACGCTGGCTTCAGCTGAAGTGAAAATAATTGGGAACGTGATCATTGAGCCAAGATGAGAAACCAAGCTGTTTGAAAAGACAATACCATGCACTTATTTAGTGTCCCTCAAGTGGGGTAGCATCTCTGAGCATTGAAGACAAATCATTGTGCCACACTTAGTGGGGGGGGGGAGGGGTGGGTGGGGGAGAAAGACCTATTTGCAAAAGAAAATGTAGCTTTGATCACAATTTTTCACCAGTCGATTAAGCTGTTAATTCACAAACAGAATGTGTTTTGGAACACTGTAATATCCTGCAGATTTTTTTTTTAAAATGTTCCTTGTCCTGCTGCATTTATTGTTTTGCACATTCTTGCATTAATTTTGAGCCTTAGACTTAGACTTGAAACATCTTGAAGAGCTTCACAAATTTACTGTGAACTTTTAGGTGAACACGGCATCCAATTTGCCCACAAATTGTCCCACAAACAACGATGGGACCAAGTGAATGCTCAATTTTTATTATAAACAGATTATAAACGTGTCTGCCAGTATCTTGAGGTGCTTTGAAAGGAGTCAGACAGGGTCTAGCTAGTTGATATTGTAGCTTTAGTGTTTCTGACTTGGGTGAATTTGAAATTAATTCCAGCTTAGATTGGAATGAGAACATTTTTATTAAAATCAAAAATGCAGAGTTTTTATTTTTAAAAATGTTCACGCCTTTGGTTTACGAAGGATACTCAAAAAGGCTGCTACAGAGTCTATAAGCTCCTGGACCATATTATTACATAAAAAAACATATTTATGAGCTAGTTTTTAACATCAGTGGTACATTTATCACAGGAATTAATTTGTTGTGTAAATGATTCTTTTAATTAGCAATCAATCTAGTTCCTGTGCAATGGTGTAGTCGAGGTTATGCCACTTTGTGCCTGTCTAGTGACTCAGTAATGCTGAGCTGTGAGTCTCTCACTTCAGATAAAGAGGGATTTGCCACCACACATAACGTAGGTCAGGGTCATAGACTGTTGTAATACACCGAGTTTTTTTTTAATTGAGAAACCGAGGAAAGTGCTAAAGAGCTACTGAACTCTCAACACTGAGGAGCAGAAGAGAAGATGGGAGACTGTTAGAGTGAGAATGATAGAGACAGGAATGAATTGAGATGTTTAAAATAATAATAATAATCCTGGAAATTGTTAACCAGATCTCTCTTCCAGACAAAGCAATGACAAAGAACTGATTCATTGTACAGGTACCCCGCTCCAACCGCGGTTTTTTCTACCGCTAATTTCACTTATCCACGGTTGACTTGCTGCAACAACCCTTGCTAACCACAGCAATGGGTTTGCTTATCCACGGGCTTTAACACTGACACTAGCGTTTGGCACTAGGACCCAGTTGCATCAACCAGCCACGATGTCGCTTTGCACAAGTGTTTGGTGCTAGGACCCAATTGCGATGTTGCAATTAACCAGCCACGATGTTGCTTCTATTTTAGGATTAAGGTAAATAACATGAATTTATTGTCGCTTCGCCGCATCCACCCCCCTCGGTGTCACACCACCTTCACCACATCCTCCTCACTCCGTGTCATCCACCACACCACCTTCTCCACATCCACCCCCCTCTTCCCAACACCTTCACTTTTTTTTCTTCTCCTTCCCCCAAAGTGATGAAGGTTGATTTCTCTCTCTCTCTGTGTCTGTGTGTAGATCAGTCAGTCAGTCAGACAGCCTCGCGGATTGCTGCAGAGCCTGGCAGCCAATGCTCCCAAACTTACTCCCACTATCCCCATGTTTCCCATTGGGCCCTGGATTTTCCAACCATGACAAAGCGAACTTACTCTCCCTATCCCCATGTTTCCCACATGGCCCTGTATTTTGCAACCGCCTTCCCAATGTGAAAGGCACAATATCAAAAGCAAGTATTATATATATTTCTGAATTAACTAATTATGGTATGGGAGCTATGATAATGTGATTTCAGTTTTGACATTGGTATTTCAGTGGTGGTTAGTTCCACTCATAAGAACATAGGAAACATGGAATGTCCTGAAGTGAAAGGCATTCTACAAATATAATTTTGTTGTTGTTGTTGTTGACAACATGCCTTTTAATTCACAAAACATGCTTCTTACAAAAAAAAACACCAACCAATTGCATTTAGAGTAAGCCCCTTACCCAGGGGATACCTGGAATTCAAACCTAGCCAACTGGTCCCATAACCTGACATTTAAAAGATATTCGGTGGGTCTGCGAGCGTGTCGTCTCCACCAGCCAAATCACTTTTGATGACCTTCAGTGGCCAAGGTTATCGACGTTAACTCCGGTGTTTTTAATTCTGTAGCAGAAAACTGCAGGATTCAGATAATTACAATACTAGAGAACTATACATGAGTATGATTTCTGTCAAATCAACTGATTGCTCAGCATCCTGTTTGCTTTGTTTATTACTTCCACATACTGCTTTGACATAGTGAGCAGTGTGTCAACTAACATCCCAAGAGAAAAAAAAACCTTGCATTTGATATAGAGCTTTTCACTGCTTCTAGATGTCTCAAAGCATTTCACGGATATACTGTAAAGTGAATTGAGTGTATATATATGGTCGAAACGCGGCAGCCAATTGCGCACAACAGTGTCCCATAAACAGTCATGGGCTGAAATTACCAATTTATTATTGTTTTTTTTGAGGGATTACTATTAGATTTCTTTCAGCCTCTCTCCTAACAAAACCAGTCCCATCCATGGAGTAAATTATTTTACATTTATCTTTCTTGATCTTAACTTCTGAGCAAAGACTGAGTGTGAGCCAGAGCTTGAGGTCGGGGTAGGGGAAAGATATCCAAAAGTATAGTCAAAGAGATAGGTCTTTTGACAAGATCATAATTTCCATCTATCATAAAACATAGTAATCACACAAAAGTAAAAAGATTGTGGTCCAATTCTGGAAGTGGCTATTTGAGAAATCCTGTTATAAACACTGCAGTTTCAACCCCAACATGGATACATACATTCCATTTCAATGAGATTGCAGTAACAAAGCCCTTGCATCAGTGTGTAATTCCTGGAATCAAGTGCTGCTGCGTTCTCGAAGTTTTGGAGACAAATCTTTTCCCGTGCACTAAACATGAGCAAATGTAGCCTTGGGTGGGGGGGGGCTGTGTGGGGGAGGGGGAGGATAACATTTTTCCTGGAAAATTGTTCCTGCCCTGTGTGCATATTGATTTTAATGGAAAGTTAATTTGTTGTTTTAATTCCAACACATGGTTTCAATCTTAAATGCGCCGCCAAAGGGTAAGATTCCAGAGACGGTCCTATGGACCAGATACTGAAAGGCAGTCCCTATTTCCGTTTGTGCAGTGTGGATTTTTAAAGCTGTTTGTTTATCTTGCAATATTACATTTTCGTTCGGATCATTAATTATGACGGCCATTGGCAGGAATAATATTTTTATATTTATTCAGCATGTTTTATCTCTGTGAGGATTTGATGTTTGTTATTTCTTGGTGTACGTCATGCACTGATCCACAAAGTATACAGTAATATACCCATGGTGGGCCACACTGTTTATATTGGCTTATTCTTTGGAATTAGCCAATAGGCTTTCCTTTACTATTTAACAGAAATGTTTCTGTACTTTTAATCAGATTTCTCTTATTGTGTTCATTCTCATCATAATTATACCAATGATGAAGTTATACCACTGATGAAGTGAGTCCTGTAGCTGTATGTAGTCCTGTAGTTCAACTTTCATTACAGGCAAGAGACCTGTTCAATTTCAGGTAGATTGAAACCTTGGGCAAATTTCCTTACTCCATACACCCAATAATAATCCTTGCATTTGATATTGCGCTTTTCATATCTTATCGACGTCTCAAAGCGCTTCACAGAATATACTGTAAAGTGAATTGTCTGTATATTTGTGGGCGAAACGCAGTAGCCAATTGCGCACAGCAGTGTCCAACAAACAGTCGTGGATTGAAATGACCAATTTTATTATTGTGTTTTTTTTGGAGGGATTATTTTTAGGCGTGTGGAGTAAGGAAACTTGCCCAAGGTTTCGACCTGATATGCCTGGAGTCGAACACATGAATCACGCTTGTAAGGCTCTAACCAACAACAACAACAACAACAATGACTTAAACTTATAATGCGCCTTTCACGTCGGGAGGACGTCCTAAGGCGCTGCACAGGAGGCGTGTGAGCCGAGCTGGGAGGGGAGTGTTCGGGAAGGGGTGAAACATGTAGGGGAGGTCAAAAAATTCGGGGGGGAAAAAAGGCACGGTCGAAGAGAAAAGTCGTCAAACCGGCCTTGAAAGAGGAAAGCGAAGAAAGAAGGCGGATGGATTGGGGGATGGAATTCCACAGGGTGGGAGCAGAGAAACTGAAGGCCCGGCCTCTGATGGTGGGGCGGTTCGGGCGGGGGGCTTGGAGCAGGCCAATTCCTGCTGAACGGAGGGTGGGCTTATCAGGGGAGATTAAATCGGTTAATTAGGGAGGGGCAAGGCCGTGTAAGGCCTTGAAGGTGAGGACAAGGATCTTGAACTCGATCCTCTGGAGGATGGGGAGCCAGTGGAGACGGGCGAGGGTGGGGGTTATGTGGTCGCGGAGGCGGGTGCGGGATAGTACACGGGCTGCAGAGTTTGGGATGACCTGCAGCCTGTGAATGGAGGAACTGGGGAGGCCGACGAGGAGAGAGTTTCCGTAGTCCAGCCGTGAGGTGATGTATGCGTGCACGAGTGTTTCGGCAGCGTGGGAGGTGAGATAGTTGCGGAGCCTGGCAATAACCACTGAGCTACAGGTTATTTAAATCCGAATGGATTGAAATAACCAATTTTTTTGTGAGATTATTATTGCTCCTGTAGCTCAATGGTTAGAGCACTCTTACAAACTGGGGAGACCCATGATCGAATCCAGGCAGGTCAGGGCGAAAGGTTGGGCAAATTTCCTTACTCCACACGCCTAATAATAATCCCTCCAAAAATCCCACAATAATAAAATTTGTCATTTAAATCCATGACTGTTTGTGGGACACAGCTGTGCGCAATAGGTTGCCGCATTTTGCCCACAAATATATACAGTCAATTCACTTTATAGTATATTCTGTGAAGCGCTTTGAGATGTTGATAAGATGTGAAAAAGCGCTATATCAAATGCAAGGATTATTATTATTATTACCAGTCTGGGCTCTCACAGTAGTGCTCTGGAGTACTGCGGACATGCCTGCTTCAGGAATTTAGGTCTCTATAACACATCATTTAAACTGTGTCTCTATAACGCACAACCCTCAAATCTATCTTGGAGTCCCTGCAACTCGCTCTCTTCATTGCTCTTCATGTTCAAAGCCCGCCTCAAGACTTCCCTCTTCGGTCATCTTTCCTCACCTCCACCCCTCACCCCACCCACCAGCCTCTTTGGCTCCCACCCCAGCCAGTATTATGAAGTACTTTGAGACATCTTTTTGAAGGCTTCCTAATATAAGAGGAGCTATGTCAATTGTATTGAATAGTGTCTCTATAACGATTGACAGATCGTTTGCTGAGGATAGTAATGTCACAAAAAAACAATAATAATTTGGTCACTCACTGAAGATGTGAAAAGCACTATATAAATGCATGAATTATTATTATAAGCACAAGGTCCTCAAATTGTGTCTCTAAAACAAACTTACTTCAAACTGATTTTCTACAACAAACATATCTACGATTTTATAACACACGTACCTCAAATAAATATTCTATAACATTCATATCCTCAAACCCTCAAAATCACACTTAAAACACATATTATCTATAGCATGGTCAACACAAAATGTGCCATGAATATAGTATTGTACAGCAACCAAGGAACAGGTGAATTGTTTTTAGGCTTATTGGATTAATCTGATTTTCATTATTTGCCAGGAAACAGCTTTGAAGAGCTATTTCTTTTGAAAAACAGAATTCTATTATGGAAAACAGATAGTGAATAGCAAATTCTATTATGCTATCTTTATATTTTTATCAGGCAAACTTGGTTGGAATCAAAAACATCTGTGAGTTTCACCGTGTTTCATTATTGCAAAGCTTTTTCATTTGAATGTCGAGAGAAATTTGTCCTGTTCATAAATCACCAGATGATATTTAATAACATTACATGAGTGTAATGTTTGCTTTTGCAATTCACTTGTGTAAGATGATCTGATCTACACTGATTTTAGACTTCATTAAAGAGTAGTGCTGGAGTCTAGTATTTTACATATGGTAAATTTGCATCAGTTGTCAGCTTCTGTTGTAAGGCTTCAAGTTCTGCTGCATGCAGCAGAGATAATTATCCATATTTATTGGGACCGACTCCATTATGGGTATGCAGCCAGTGGAGATAACTGAACTATAAGGCTACAGTGCTTGTGAATACATTTCCTCATAGTAGAGTCCATGTTGAATTTCAAGAGGGAAGTAGAATGTATGAATGTTAGAGGCTTAAAGGGACATCAGGTTGAGGCCGGGTAGGACAGTGAGATTGATTCTATGACAGCTTGCTCTGAGAGCTGCTGCAGACTCGATGGGCCAAATGTCTTGTGTTGTACATTTCTTGCTCTCTCTCCCGAGTCTCTTTCTCTTTCTGTCAAATTTTCACTTTCTTTGTGACTGTCTATGACTCTCTTTGTATCTCTATCTTTGAATTTATTTTCTTTTGACTCTTTCCCACTCTACACTGATAAAAGTAAAACTTTGCGCTGTCAACAAATTAAACAGGGGTGCATATGTGTGTGAGGTTAATAGGCTTGCAATTTCCCTGTGCAGTGTGACAAAAATGTGGGGAAATTATGGGATTGTGTGTTACTTCATGTACACAACTGGAATTATTTTTATTATGATTACGGTATTCCCAAATCCACATCAAAGCCTGATCAGATAAGGACAAGGTAGCTCTGTCCTCCCCCCAATGTTGTTCTGATCAGAACTGCTCTGGTACCAGAGGAATATAAAATCTGAGTGTGAATTCTGGGGAATTGGACTTCAATGATTCAATAATATAATCCTTGCATTTGATATAGCTAGGTGCCTCTAGATGCCTCAAAGCGCTTCACAGAATATATTGTAAAATCAATTAACTATATATATGTGGATGAAATGTGGCAACTAATTGCACACAGCAGTGTCCCACAAACAGTCATGGATTGAAGTGACCAATTTATTTTTAGGGATTATTATTAGGCATATGGAGTAAGGAAACTTGCCCAAGGTTTCACCCTAACTGGAATTGAACCCAGGTCTCTCGCTTGTAAGATTTGAACTCAGCATCCTGTTTGTCTTCTTTTTTGCTGCCTCGCATTGTTTTGATATAATGAATGCTGGGTCATTGGGTCTCTTTCTCTTGGTAGATTCCATCCCATCCATGGGGTACGAGATTATTTTTACTTCCGTATGCAGCATCTTGCTTTTACAACTAAAACTGTATGTAATACTCCGAATGTGATCCAGATCAATGTTTTTATTTAATTTTAACATTACTTCTCAAATCAATGATGTGATACAGCACTATATTAAATGCAAGGATTCTTTTTATTATGAATAAATAATCTTGGTTTAGATCATATTTGGAGAACCTGGCATTCATGTTGGGGGAATGTATCAATATGTGCTTCACAGAATTTTATGGCAAAGTATAGAGATTGTTTACTTTGTAGGCTGGGCACAAAGTTGGATGCGCACCGCATTGTTGGATGTAACATTGTTTGGGTGAGACATTAAACTGAAGTCGATTGGTTTTCAGGTGGACGATAAGGACCCATGACACTACTCTCAAACAAGAAAATAGTTTCCCCTCTGTGTTTGGGCCAACTATCTTCCAAATTAATTGGTCCTTCACCTCATAGCTTTCTACAGATCTTTGCTGCTATAAGTGGTTGCCACGTTTGCCTTCCAAGACAATCACTAAACTTGACAGTAATTGTAAAGCAATTTGAGACAATTCAGCGTGATCAAAATTCTAATTCTCTTTTTGCTCCTTCTGAAGCTGTGTTGACTGTCAGTCATCAGTTTATGCAAGCAATCTTCCACTTTGTTTCTGATTTTTCATGCTGCTGGTATGTTTTCATGTGTATGATTTTGTGGATGGGAGGGTGTGTGTGTGGGGGGTGGTGGTGGGGTGGGAGGTGGTGGGGGGAATGTATAAAGGGTGGGGGGCGTGAAGTATAAAGAAGAGAAGAATAAAACATTATGTGTACATAGTATAATTATAAAAACTTGATAAGAAGACAGCTAACATTGCACAGACAGCTTGGGGGTAAGTCAAACAATTTTATATATTTATGCGAGGGGAAACAAAATGTGAAGAAACCATTTTTTAATCATATTATGTACTGTCCAACCATTTAGTTAGAGCTCCTGTGGCTTAGTGATTAGAGCACTTGTCTTGCAAGCTGGGGAGACCTGTGTACGAATCCAGGCAGGTCAGGGCGAAATCTTGGGCAAGTTTCCTTACTCCATGCCTAATAATAATCCATCCAAAAAAACCATAATAAAAATTGGACATTTCAATCCACGACTGTTTGTGGGATACTGCTGTGCCCAATTGGCTGCCGCGATTCGCCCACAAATATACAGTCAATTCACTTTGCAGTATATTCCTGTGAAGCATTTTGGGACGTCAATAAGATGTGAAAAGCACTATATCAAATGCAAGGATTTATTTTATTTTAGTAATGCAGCATATGCAAAAAATGGGCTTGTTTAGATTTGAGAGCTTTTCTTTATTGTGTCGTGTTCTGTTCTGCAGGACAGAGGAAATATGATGTGATAATTATCATATGGACAGAAAATACGGCTAACACACGCCCTTAGCAACAACAACAATTTGCATTGGTATACACTGCAGCTCCATTATTATGTTCTTCACTATAGCACAAATTGTGCACCCCATTCATTGTGATTTCCTGGTGATGGTAAAGTAGCCAAAAGTTCATAACCAAATAGCAAGTGCAAGAAGTAGGTCAGAGTGGGTGGGAGTGACTGGGAGAGAAGGGCCTCAAGAGATCACAGAGATAGATTGAGAATATAGTGCAGGCATTTTAAGGTCAGAACAAGGATCTTAAAATCAGTTGTAAACACATAAAATACTGCAGATGCTGGAAATCTGAAACGAAAACAGAAGTTGCTGGGAATACTCAGCAGGTCAGGCAGCATCTATGGAGAAAGGAAAAGTGAGTCAACGTTTCAGGTCCACAACCCTTCATCAGAACTCACTTGTTGGTGATTTAGTCTAGCCTGTGAAAGAGAAAATGCCATCCGAGTTTTAAAGTCTGGGTGGGTGGTGAGAGGTGGTTGGGGTAGCAGAAGAAAGGGGAAGAGAGTTAACTCCCAAACAAGTTGTAAAGTCAGGTTTTCCCGCCTCAAGACTCTCCTCTTCAATGGTCCCATCCGCTATCCCAAATCCCTCCCTTCCCTTTGCGCCCCCTGTCCCCAGCTTGGCTGAAACAATGACTGTCCAGCACCTTGGGATGTCCTCTTGACATGAAAGGCACTATACAAGTGTAATTTTGTTGTTGTTGTTAACAATGTTTTCTGATCAAGTCGTAGTTATCACATTAAGTACCACGTTTCTTTTCTCTCCCCCCGCACTCCCCATTACTTGCCTAGCTATCATTCTCACCCAGTTTACATAGCCAATACTGCAGGGTCTAAACTTTGCCTTATTAATGTTCAGCAGTTCTGGCACTGTTGGTAAAACCTGTTAGTCCTACAAAGATTAAGGCCCAATGGTAATGAATAGAGCGAAGAAATTCTAATATATAACTGCAGTTATTATTTTATGTCCCAGTTGTAGGAAATGTAATTAGTTAGAATGCCCCACAATATAAATCATTCATACTTGAATTAAATAGTGCATTACAAGATCATTTGTGTGGGACTGTATATAATTTGTAATTCAACATGAAAGCCATTATTTTGGAGATTGGGGTTTCAAAAGCACTTTTCAGGTGAGAAGTAACATTGCTGCCACAAAGTGTTACGGGACATAAATTGTCTCAGTGGCAGTAACCCCACATAGATTACTCTGCTCTCTTCCCCCTACGCCCTCCAGCCTGCACTCTCTCACCCCCGCCACCCCACCTTATCCCACATTTCCTCCCACAATGGAGGAATGTACTGTGTATGCTGTTTGTCTTTACCCTGAGAGGTTGTGGCGTTGGGTGACCTAAACAGTCCCTGGTATCAACTCCCAAGGGTGGCCTTGTCCTTATTAATGCTGGCAGGGTAAAATAGACTGATATTCCAACCAGTTTCTGACTGAACCAGTTTATTAATAGTTTGCTTATTTATTCAGTGCAGTTTTCTTCAGATCAGCACCTTTAGAACAGCTGATTGATGGTGGGGCTAATATCAATATCCTCTGTTGGTTTTGTTTTAAATTTGTTAAAGTAAAAACCTACTTTTTATAATTCTGATGGATAAAGGGACCTATTCTTCCTTTGGAATTAATTTAGCATCCATTGGTACAGTATTTGATGTGAATGTACACAGAGAAGCTATTATTGCAAACACTAGGTTTTAAAATCCTTCGCTTTTTCTCTTAAAGTTCAAAATAGTTATTTTCTTTGCTCCGAAGAGGCAGTTTAAGGCCCAGCTTTCACCCTCAACAATAAATTGCATTTATATAGTGCTCTTCATATAAGATAATGTCTTGGAGTGCTTCACCTAGATGATATTGACTACTGAAGAGGGGGCAGGGGAAGGGGAGGTAACTAGGCATGGTTGAAAAGATAGGTTTTTGATTTAAATAGATAGCGAGGGGGGAGGCCAAAGGGTTAGAGAGAGGGAGTTCCAAAGGATGAAGGTGTAGTTACGCAGAGGCGCTATATCAAACGTAAGGATTATTATTATTATTATTATGTGGAGTTTGATGTGAATGAGGATACAGGCGGTGGAGTTTTTAATGAGCTGAAGATTTTTGGATTTTGACCTTGTCACCTCTCGGCTTGAGTAATCCCAATGCCCTCCTCACTAGTCTCCCCTCCTCTACCATTCACAAAATTTAACTTGTCCACATTCTCACCCGCATCAAACTTCGTACCCTGATTACCCAGTCCTTGCCAAACTCCACTGGCTCCCTGTCACAGAGTGAATCAACTTCGAGATCCTCACTTTTGTGTTTAAATCACTCTACTCCTTGGCACCCCCCTAGCTCTCTAACCTCCCCTCTCCTCACAGTAGTACCCGCTGCCTCCGCTCTACTGGGTCAGGCCTTCCCCTTGTCCCCCGAATCCTCCATTCAACCATCGGTAGCCGTGCTTTCAGCCACTATGCCCTGAAACTTTGAAACTCCCTCCCTCAATCCCCTTGCCTCACCCCCTCATTTCTCATCTTTAGGTAGTGCCTGAAGACCTTCCTCTTCAACTGTGCTTACGGTCATCTTCCTCCACCCCCTGGCTCAGTCTTAGGCTCTGCCACTGTGAAGCGCACTGAGACGCTGGCCAGCATGGAAGGCACTATATAAATGCAAGTTGTTGTTGTTTTGGGATGTTTGTGGAGTCCTGTAGTTTAGTGGCTAGAGCATGTGCTTCGAAAGCATGAGGACTTGGGTTTGATTCCCTCGTGGGGCAAAACGTAAGGCAGGTTTCCTTACTCCACATGTCTCTGTATACTAGCAGTAAGTAGGAACCTGGTTGTTAGTCGATTGGTGGATCATTTTTCTGGAAGGAAATAGTCCCTTCTACAAAATAAATAAAATTAAAAATAAGTTAAAATTTGGTCACCCATTCCACAACTTTTTGTTAGACACTGTTCTGCGCAACTGGCTGCCAGGTTTCACCCACAAAATATGCAGTCAATTCACTTTACAGTATATTTTGTGAAGCGTCTAGAACACGTGATAAGGTGCTATTTCATATGCAAGGATTATTATTTTTATTATTAGTTTTGGCTGGTGGGAGTAGGGATATTTGTGAGGAATATATTAGAGAAGTAGAGTCAAGAGATAATAAGTTTAAATGAGGGTTTCGGAAGCATATTGTGTAATATCATGTCAGAGATGGGCAAAGTGTCACAGGTGAAGGAAGGCAGTCTTGGTCAGGGACCAGATTTGAGGGAGGGAGGGAGGGAGGGAGGGAGGGAGGGAGAGAGGGAGGGAGGGAGGAAGTAGAGCTGAGTATCAAACTGAATCCCAAGATTGCACATTGGTTCAGTGAGTTTGAGAGGAGAGCAATGGAGTTTCAGGAGGTCAAAACTGGAAGTGAGGAGATGTTGGTGGGAGCCGGAGAGGATGGCTTCTGTGTTAAACTGCAAGAAATTGAAGCTTGTCCAATCTTGATGTCTGACAGGCAGGCAAGCAAAACATCAGTGGATTGAGAATCAAGGGTAAAAGTGAAAAAGACAGATCTGTGCTTTACTTGCCATTCTGCTCAGTTTAATTGAATTTAATATGTTTTATTATTTACTGCTAGTTATTGAGGTGGCATTTGTCAAAGCAGACGGACCGTAAAACTAATCACCGAGAATAGTCAGCACAAATTTTTTTGTGAATAGTTACAATTTGTGTTGTGCCACAGACAAAACGTGCAATTCAGCATTTTAAATTTATATAGCACCTTTCACATAAAATAATAGCAACTACAGTAGCAAAATTCAATCATGGAGCGAGTTTCCATATACCACCCAATCGAACCTGTTTGCCTCTTCTCAATTCCACAACTGTCACTGTTTTGACTGAATGTCTGCCAGACCCAATTTTGAATAAAACTCAACTCCCTTCACTGAAATTTCCATCAAAACTAAAAACCATCTCATTCCCATCAACCTCCCTGGCTATTCTTTCTGATTGACTGAACCAATGAGTAACCTTGACAGTGTGTTTTATCCCTAGCTGTTTGGAGCCCTGTAGTTAGTCTTTCTCAACAGGTTGCACTGACCCTTAGGACCTCAGTGGATCAACTTCAAGATCATACTGTCCTTCAAACCCCTTTTGTGTCTTCCATCACTCTGGCCTGCCTCCCTTGGCAATCTCCTCCACCCCTATTTTCTTGCCCATGCTGTTTGCTCTGGTGACTTTAGTTTACTGCTAATTAATTGCCCCCTTCATTGTTCTTTCCATTCCACCATCAGTGGCTGAGGTTTCATGGCCTGTTCACTTTGAGTTAAACACAATTAATGTTGTCATCCATTTGAATAGAGTGACCTGTGTGGTCCAGATTGGGACTCATATTCTCTAGTTAGGTTGCAAATTATGACATCCAAATTACTCAACATAATTAATGCTGAGCAAATTCAAATTGTTGGTTCCAATTTTCCTATTTTTATCATTTGATGTGTTTATGCAGTGAATGCCAGTGGTTGTGTTGTGCATTCACCATACAGCTTGTGTGTATTAAATTTCACTGTTTGTACATTCACAGCTAGAAGGATAATCTGCAATACAATTCCTTTGCTGCTCTTCATTTTGCTATATTGCTCATAAATGTTCCACAAAGCTATCCTGCTTGAAGCTACCTGGCACTTTGGAACATCCTCCCGACATGGGAGAAGCTATACAAATGTAATTTGTTGTTGTTGTGAAGCAAGTTGTATAAATGCAAGTTTTTATAGTTGTTGCTGTTGAAGTATTTGGCAGAGCTGCATATGACATTCCTGTGGATTCTATTTAGAACAGTGCAAGAGCTGGGATCAGGGAGCCCCAGTGTGAGGAATCACTAGTTAAAAAAAACAATAAACTCAGTGGGACCCCTCCATCAGTATAGAGGAGCAATGGTGGCTGGCTCTGGGCATCCATTGAGCTGTGTCACAGCATTATCTGACATTTCATATGTATTTACATCCAATCACAGAGCGGAAACCGTATATCATCTCCATGACTTTATATACTCAGCAGTACAACATGTACTAAGTTTGCATCATGTTGCCCTCTAGAATTAAAGTCTTTAATTACACCAGTGGAACTTCCAAGCTGTCAGACTGACTTCTGGAGCAAGGTGTAAGACGCCTCACTTAATCTGCTGAGAAGTTTGAAAGCTCCCTCTGAGGTTGTGTTGGCCCTCATGAAAGCAGGAATTGTTAATTATTTAAAATTAACGAGTCGCCTTCTATAATAACAAAAATCCTTGCACTTGATAAAACACTTTTCACATCTTCTAGACATCTCAATGCGCTTCACAGAATATACTGTAAAGTGAATTGACTGCATAAATGTGGTGAAACTCAGCAGCCAATTGCGCATGGCAGTGTCCCACAAACAGCCGAGGATTGAAATGATCAATTTATTATTGTTTGTTTTGAGGGATTATTATTAGGCGTGCAGAGTAAGGAAACTGGCCCAAGGTTTCGCCCTGCTGGGAATTCAACCCAGGTCTCTCGCTTGTAAGGTGAGTGCTCTAACCGCTGGTCTCCACTTTCTATGAAAGCAAAACATACAATGAGGAAATATTATCAGATATTTCCGACTGGGGAATAAATCCTGCTCTGCAAATCTTCCCCGCTTGTCGTACACACATTCCAGTCGGAGGTCTATCCCAGACCATCCTTGACCAGACTCAATGCATGCTGCACATGTTAGTTCATCAAAAACAGCCAAGATTTGTTCTATCACAAGCCAGTAGCAATTTGGTTAATCTCTTCAAGCGTTTTGTGTATCTAATGGTAATCCTTTCCCTGCTGAATTAACAGGAGTTCCAAATGGTAAAATGCCAGTATGAGCACTTCAATGGTTAATTTGGCCTAGGGAACATGAATGCTTGGCAATTTAATGATAGTCTCCCTATTTAAACTCTTCCCCAGGACATTTCCTTATCCTGCACAGCAGATAGCAGATTGTTGGGACTGATCACAAAGCTATCTAATCGTGGCGTTCAAGAGATCTTATAAATCACGGGAACAAAACTCCACTAGTTCTAAGATGTTACTTAGAATTTCTTCAATTACTTTGCTGTTTTGAAGTATACCCTGGGTACTTTTTCTATCTGTAAAGGGGAAATAAAGTCTAGAAGTGGAGCTTTTTGTGCATTTAACTCCCACTCAATACAGAAAAATTCAGCAATTCACCCTTCACCAATGCCGCCATTGGTCCATGCTTGATTGTATGTTTTGGGAGGAGATAAAGTGGTTTAACCAAGTTTAATTGGGGCAGGAGCTTTGGAGCAACCTGGAACTAGATCCAGAGCCAACCCATTCCAAAAAAATGTTCAGTGCCAGCTCATTATTTGTGCAATAGATTAAACTGAAAGATCACTACACTGTGTGAGATCTGTAGGGGAATCAGAATTGGACCACACAAGCAATGTGTGCTCGTGTCACTGAGGCCTCCTGGGGATCAGATGGTAATTTAGGCGCAACTTTGGTATATTCTATAAAGTGAAAGCAATTATGGCCAGTACCAGTGAAGGGCATCTGTAACCTAACTGTCTGCAAAGAAAAAAACAATCCACTGTCACAATTGAGACTCTCCTGTGGAGTTGTAGCTCAGCATCAGCCTGAATGTTGACTTCAGTGCTGCTCATATAAGGTCCCTGAGCCAAGTGCTTGCCGTGTACAGAAGCACTAGGAATAGCTCAGGAAGCCAGGCAAAGAGTTGGAATTTATTGATGGGATGGACTTGGCTACCTAAAGTTACCTAAGAATAAACACACAGAATAGTATTAGTGTTCCTTCACACTCATGTATCTTGTGAAGCAATTACACCAATGACCTGGAAATTTTTCCAATGCCCTCTTCGTCAGTCAGCCATTCATAAAATCCAATCAATTCAAAACTCCTCTGTTCATGTTCTCGCCTGTACCAAACACGTACTTCTTAAATCACAGGGGACTACTTTTGATTAAAATTAAAGATCATGTGGGTAAATAAAGAAATAACAAAACAGGCACCAAAAAATGAAACTGATTTTCAGTCTGCACAGCAGATAACAGATGTTGGTAATGATCACAAGGCCATATAATCTGCTAAATGATATGCAGTTCTGTGCATTCATCAAATTTGAGTGTAAAACAAGCACCACTTTACATGAGTGGACACAGCACATACATAGCCACACTATTTACATGTACTTACAGACACTGTGCACACAGATGTACATTACCTATTTCGTGCACAGACATGCACACAGTAAATAGTAACAACAACAACAAAATGTAATTTTTAGAGCGCCTTTCAAGTCGAGAGGACGTCCTTGGGATGGGGAGCCAATACAGCCGGGTGAGGGTTGGAGTGATGTGGTCACGGAACTTGGTGCGGGAGAGGACACGAGCTGCAGACTTCTGGATGATCTGCAGCTTGCGGAAGGAAGAGCCAGAAAGGCCGACGAGGAAGGAGTTTCCGTACTTGAGTCTTGATGTGACGAATATATGGACAAGGGTTTCGGCAGCCTGAGGCGTGAAGCAATGGCGGAGTCTGGCAATGTTACGGAGATGGTTTAAGGCAGCACTTGTGGGGGAGGAAGGACTGTTCAGGGTCAAACTAGTCAAGGACAGAACCTTGAAGGCTGAAGTGGGAAGAGGATTGAGTGGTCCACAGTATCGAAGGTGGTGGATAGGTCGAGGAGGACGAGGAGGCAGAAGGAGCCCTGGTCCCTCTTGCTAGCTGTCTATCTATAGGGTGTGCAAGCACATATACTGTACACAGTCAAACATGCTGCACAACATCTCGTTTTTGTAGGTTGGTGTGACATTAATATTATTTAATTATTTACTAGTCTTTCACACGCCATGTTATTATCAAGTTTTCAGCCCTATTGTGCACTTATGCAAATTCTGAGTGCTTTGTGTGTGACAGTGGATTTAGGAATTGTTAGAAAAGGGAATTGAATGGAACCTTGACTTGCACAGAAACACACTGAAAAGCTGAAAATGACCATTATTTGAATGTCATTTCCTTTGGCTACAGATTAGAAGGTAATGGAGTACTTTAAAGACAGTTCAGATGAGTATGTAGTTTCGAACCTGTGTGATGTGCATGAAGGAACCAGTGCATTGGGGCTGCAAAATTCTGAGCAGTCTCTAGACCAGGTGGTTTCAATGTTTTGTTTAACAGCCCTGCAGTTATTGGTTCTAAGTGGTGTGGCTGCCAGTCACACAGTCTGTCTGGCAGCCTGGTGAGAGTTCTGTCAGGGTGTCTGTGAATGCTGAGAGGCTCACATTCGTGCCAGCAGAGTTGGTGGCACTTGCGCCTGCTGTCAGCTGAGCACAGCATGGCTTTGGCACTATGAGAGAGTCAATCAAGGCCATACCCCTGCTCCTCCTGGTCTAAAATGTGACTAAGTAAAAGACGTTGGGAGAAAAATGAAATAAAGGGAAGAGTGAGAGATAATAATAACAATCCTCACATTTGATATAGCGCCTTTTCACATCTTCTAGACATCTCAAAGTGCTTCAATGAATATACTGTAAAGTAAATTGATTGTATATTTTGTGGGCGAAACACGGCAGCCAAATGCGCACAGCAGTGTCCCACAAACAGTCATGGATTGAGTGATCAAATTATTATTGTTTTTTTTAGGGAATATGATTAGGCGTGCGGAATAAGGAAACTTACCCAAGGTTTTGCTTTGACAGGAATCAAACCCAGGTCTCTCACTTGTAAGGCGAATGCTCTAACGACTGAGCTACAGAACTCCATAATGTGCTGAAGAGTTATATCATACAAGTATTTGAAATATTTATACTGAATATTTTTGGTTAATAATTACATTATCTTTGATTATTTCTGTGTGTTAGAAATAATTCATGTCTGTTTGCCATTTGTTTTTAAAACTCTGATCTACCGTATTTTTTGTATAAAGGGAACAAGCGAGAGAACAAATACTAGCATAGTTTTGAAAAGACTGTTGTTTCACTGGCTCTATGAGGTTCCATTCACACGAAAGTGTGAATGAGACTGGTGTGGTTGACATTGTGATTACAGAAATGTAACCACAATGTCAGATGTTTGTATCCCCGTCCCTTTCCCAACTAGTTGAAGTAAAGCTCTTTGAAGTTCATCAACTTGAAGTTCATTGAACAAAGGGCTACTATCTTTCAAAGATTTGTTAAACTAAAGAATAAGCATAGTGTTTGTGGGGTATATACGGGCTGTGGAAATGCTTATCTGTGAGCAAGGGAGAATGATCTGAAAGAGAGGTAAAGAGAACATGCTTCTTCTACGAGATAACTTGCTGTTTGAAACCACACTTTGAAGCTGATACCTTTTATATTTAGTTCTGCCTTTTATACACTTTACACAAATCTTTATATTCTGTACCATGCTTGTAGTGTCTTATTTTTAATAGTTCTTTGATTAAAGCACTGTATTATAATCCTTGCAATTGATATCTTATCACGTTGTTGAGATATGCTTCACAGGCGTTTCCTGTTGTAATAAAATTAATAATCCTTGCATTTGATACAGAGCCTTATCATTGCATTGAGACGCACCTCAAAGCACTCCACAGAACATACTCTATAGTGTAGTTAGTGACTGTATATTTTTAGACAAGTTGAAAATAACACTGAAGCCAGAGCAATGTACTAAAATTGTGACAGATTATATCTAGGAACAGGCCTCACTTTGTGCTTTACTGCTTCCTTGAACTTTCTCTTTGACTTTCACTGTCCCATAAATTGTTGCTTTTCCTTTGGCCAGTGTATCTTCACTTCTCAGCAGAAGGTTAAGTCTTTCTTCTAACCTAATTCCTAGTGGGATTTGTTTGCTGAGTCCCACAGGATGTGGTTCTAGATACCTTAAGTTTGTATTTTAAGTTCCACTTGCGATGAAGGAAGTTCTTTACAGCTCAATGAACAGATGCCTGATGGGGCAAGTGCAGGGCTGGTTGTTTAGAGGTCGATAATGTGGAAAGGGCCCAGATTACTGTTCTGCTTCACTCTGCACCTCCCCTGACTGTACGTCTGAAATAAGGAATTCATTGGCAGCAAGTCCAAGGTTTATAGATACACAATTATTGAAATATGAGTTTTATATAGTCTACAGAGGCATTGAATCTAAGAGCCAGAAGTTAATGTTAAATTCATAGAAACCAAAACAGAAGTTGCTGGGAAAACTCAGCAGGTCAGGCAGCATCCATGGAGAAAGGAAAGTGAGTCAACGTTTCGGGTCCACGACCATTCATCAGAATTTATAGATTTAAATTTATAGATTCTGTTTAGTCTGCAGTTGGCAGTATTGAGTTGGGTTTGGGGCATTTTATTACAAAAAGGGCATCAACAGCAAACAATAATTTATATAACCCTCTTCACACAGGGTAACACCAGAGCGCCTATCAATCAGAAAGGTACAGTGGTGATTCACTGGAATGATATCAGTGAAGAGAGGTTTTAGTTATGTGCAGATACTTGAAATATTAATGCTTTCTTTTTTACTGAAGAAAAGGTAAAGGGGAGAATGTTAAGGAGGCTGGAAGATGTGCCTGAAAATCAGGCAAACACTTCAGGTTTTTGTAATTTCACTAGCATTCTCTTGGTGGTGGAAATCACAAAACAAGTCTGATAACAATCCATGCATTTGATACAGTATTTTATCACATTGTTGAATGATTTCAGAGTGCTTCAAAGGATTTATGATAAAGTGTAGTAACTGTGTATTTGTAGGCAAACACAGTTCATGCATCCACAATCTCACAATACGTATTTGATAACATCAACATGCTGGAGTCTGTTTTCTATTTGTACAGTTTATACTGAACAAATGGAATCCATGGCTTGTCAATTCAGACTAGCACTAATACAAGAATAAATCTGCAATGGATTGTTTTCCTTTGAGAGTATCTCTCAGCATATTCTCAAATATTCTTGCTATAGGAATGTCATTTTATTGTTGTTGTCATTTCCTTGGCCACCTTCCTCACCTTCAATAATTTTGTGGGGCCTCAGCTCATTTAAAAATTATATTTGATCAACAATTATGTTTTGGGAATTCTGATAATAAATGCTGATCTGTATTTTTTAGGCGGATGTACCATCACTGCACACAATCCCATTCCTACTAAAATAGTGTAATTTTGAAAAGATTTAGGGTTGTGCCCGGCATTCTGCCTCACTGCAGATTGAAATGCTGCATAACTTTAACCCTGAAACCTTGTGCAGTTGGAATATATTTTATTCTGGTGTGGACATTTGATGCACTATCTACCCCCATCCATTCCCATATTATATTTTAAGTATAACGGTAAAATGTGCTCCCAATAAGATAAAGTTTACAGAGAAAATATTGCAGCATGAAAACACTTAATTATATAGATATTTGACATTTGAACTGGAAAGCAATGTGTATGTTAACAGGCTGAAGGCAGAGTGTTGATAAGCCTTTAGTATGAACCCTCTGAATTTGGGATTGACGTTGCAACAGGAAGCTGGGAGCAGAGCTCCAGGCATGAAGCGGTGATAAAAGGCCAAGAAGAGCCTGGGTCGTAATGGCTGTAATTCTTCCATTCTTGTGATGAGGGAATGTACTACCAGTGACAGCAATTTTCCATCACTAGTTATCTTCAATTTCTTTCACGGTACCACAGGCCATAGCAATATTTTTATATAAAAACTGTGTATATTCTCAGAGTAGATGTATTGAGGGCTTGTGCCAAGTCCTTTTATTTTTCTCACCATCTGCAGTAGGGAGCTACCCCTGGGCAGACGAGAACCATTTGACAAGGATGGTGCCTTACAGGTATAGAAATAGTAGGGTTAATGCACAAAAGATCTTTACACCTATCATGTTTTTGTTTCGGTGAGCTTGGCTCATTTCGAGGCATTCCCACCTCCGAGTCAGAAGATTGTTGGGAATTTGAGTTCACAGTTTGGTTACACTCCAGTGAAGTGCTGGGGGGAGCTGCATTGTTAGAGGTGCCATCCTTCACACAAGATGTTAAACCACATAACATGTGCCTATTCAGCTGTTTTTTAAAACTCTATAATCAAAAAGACAAGGGTGTTTTATCCTGGTATCCTGGAAAACAATCCTCCAGATAAAATTGGTCATTAGCAAATTGGCTTTCATGTCTGCCTACAAGTACAATCACATGTCATAGTCAAGTCTTGTAAAGTATTTTGAGATATCTTGACGATGTGATGAAATGCAAGAATTATTATTACAGTATTCGTGCTAACTCTCCCATTGCTGATAATCCCATTTCTCTGCTCTTTTGCTCATATACTTTACATTTATTTTTCCTGATGTATTTTCTGTTGAATGCTTCTTTTTATTCTGTTCTACTTTTGATTGTGAGGGGTTGGGGGTTGTCAAAACAAACCATTTTGATATCACCACTGCTACTGGTTGTCAATGTTCCTTGTCTCTCTGCAGAGATGACTATGGTTCGGGCTGAGGATTATTTTTGCCACCCATGATTTCACACGGAAGTTGCTGAGTGATGCATTCTGGCACAATTTATGTTTTATTTAATGTACACTCTAGGGGCTGCAAACCTTAGCTCTTGCCAATCTATGTCTAAACTTTCCACCATTGAATAAATCGGGTGTGTCCCACCAGGGAGAGAATGTGAACTCCATGTCAGACAAATGGAAATTTCCATATATCTGTGGAAGTCGAATAATTTAAAAAACATAAGAAATACTAGATGAAAAAAGACCAAGATCCATCAGGTTCATCTTCCACCTGACTGGTGGTCACACACACATATGTCCCAAACTACCTATGTACTGTATCCCATAAAGTTATTTCCTAAAATAAAACTATCTAATCTGTGTTTGAAAGAATCAACAATTTTAGCATAATGATGGGTTTTCACGTGTGTCAGATCAAAAACAAATTACATTAAATTGTGTTTTTAATGTTTACTGATGTTCACCTATAGATCAGTAGGCAAATAGAGTGTCTCTGGAACTGAGCCATACAAACCAGTAAGATTCCCAGTTCAGTTGCTAGTTCTGTATATAAGTGTCTGATCTAAAGTTGATCCAGTTCAGAGAGCATTGCAATTGGCTTAGGAGCAAAGTAAAGGAAAACACAACAAGTGACTTGCTTTGAATGAGTGACCATTGCTGTGAAGTGTTTATATGTGTATGTGTGTGGGGTGAGGGGTCCCCTTCAGGGAAGAAACATGCCTCAGAACAGTCAGGTAGTCTGCTGACTTTCACTGTCTAAAATCACACGTAAAGCATGACCAATAGACAACATAGTCCAGCAAAATGTAGCCCCTTCAGCAGATGAGTAGAGAACATTGGAGGAAATAAGTACAGAAGTAGTGCCTCTGCTTTATATTTAATGAATGAAGAAAATGAATGGTACAATGCAGAAAGATAAGTTGCTAAATCTTAAGTGATTATGTTTGGAGCCAGGGAACAACTTTACTGTTACTGTATTTACAAAAAATTCCCTAGGGAGATTAAGTGGGTGGATAAAGTTGACGATAAGATGCATTGCAGACTTTGAAAGAACCAGATTTGATATGCTGAATGGCATTTTCTTCCTGCTTGCCTTATAATAATAATTATCCTTGCATTTGATTTGGTGCTTTTCATATTTCTAGACATCTCAAAGCATTTCACAGAATATACTGTAAACTTAATTGACTGTATATATGTGGGTGAAACTGGGCAGCCGTTTGAGCACAGCAGCGTCCCACAAACAGTCATGGATTGAAGTGACCAATTTTCATTTATTTTTCTTCTTGAGGCATTTTATTGGTTGTGTAGAGTAGGAAACTTGCCCAAGGGTTTGCGTTGCTGGGAATTGAACCCAGGTCTCTCACTCTAACCACAGAGCTACAGGACTCCACATTGTGAAGGTTTCTTGTCTTCTGCTGAGTTGCCAGCTTTTACCACATTAAAAGCTAAGCAGGGGGTGCGGTTATGATTCAAGTTCAGAGGTTTGCTTTAGTGCTGATCTAAAATTCATTGACAACCTTAATAATTAATAACGCTGACCAGAGTTCATAAACTCTAGAATGACCAGACCAAACGTGAGGCCCAAAGTTGTACATTATGAATAATTCCGCATAATATTACATTTTACATCACAATGGTCTATCAAGTGGAAGTTCGGGCCTCTGACTGAGTAACAAATAGATTCACATACTCTTGTGTTTCCCATGTGAAAGGACTGTAATGTTATTCAATTCACAAAGCCCAATGTAGATTCACTCAGTTCTTGAATTCAAACTTTACTAATCAACCTCTTTTAAATCAACCCCTTTCACACATTCTTTCAATCTTCAATTCACTCTTCTCAGCATCCTTTTATACATCATCCATATTCAATTGCCACTTATGTCATTGAAGCAATATGCAACAAAGACCAGGTTCTGCTTGGGCTGATCTGGCTCCAACATTATATGGTTGACAATCGAATGTCAGAATCAAGTCAGTCCTCTGTAGTGATTTCTATGATCTGGTTCCTGAGCCAGGTGGGTCCACATTACTACAGGGAATGGCTAATGCAACAACAAAAAAAATTATACTTGTATAGTGCCTTTCACATCAGGAGAACGTCCCAAGTCACTGCTTCAGACCTGGGCTGGGGATAAGGTGGGGGAGGGAAGTGGGTATTAGGAGGTGCCAATGGGACCATCGAAGAGGAGAGTCTTGAGGAGGGACTTGAAGGAGGCCAGGGAGGGGGCAAGGCAGAGGGACTGCAGACCAGCCAGCTCATTGTTTGGAGTGGATGGGGCAGAGCTCACTGCGATGGGGGTCCTTGGCTTCTATTTGGCTTCTGTTTATCCTGCAAGCTAAAGTCCTAGCTCGACAAACAACACAAAGCTTGCCACACGCTCCTTTAAATGGCCGCCTGTGCAACTCAAGCAACTCAAACTCCATGTTGCACACTCAACCTCACCAAGCCAGTCAGGAACTTAGGTGTCTTGTTCAATCCTCAACTGTCTTTCCTCCCCCACACCTAAGGCATGACCCGCTCTTCCTTCCTCATCTCCGCAATATTGCCCAATTCCACCACTACCTCACCCCTCAGGCTGCCAAAACGCTCATTCATGGATTCATTTGTATAGAACATTTGATGGTGCAACTCAGCTAGTCTGGGACAGGGAGGGTGGAGGAAAATGGAGGGATTTGGGATGACCGATGGGACCGTCAAAGAGTGGGGGCTTGAGGCGGGACTTGAAGGAGGCCAGGGAGGGTGCGAGGTGGAGGGACTGCGGGATGGAGTTCCAGATGTTGGGGGCAGAGGGGCTGAAAGCTTGCCTGCAATGGTGGGGCAGGTGGATTGGGGAATGTGGAGCAGGCTGAAGCCTGCTGAGTGGAGTGGAAGGTAGGTTGGTAGGGGCTTGGGAGGTCACAGATAGGGTGGTGTGAGGCAGTGGAGGGCTTTGAATGTGAGGACTAGGATCTTGAATTGGATCCTATGGATGATAGGGAGCCAATGGAGTTGGGCAAGAATGGGGAGATGGGGTCATGAAGCTTGGAGCGGTAGACGACATGGGCCACAGAGTGAAAAGCGCTATACAAGTGTAATTTTGTTGTTGTTGTTGTTTTAGCTGGTTAAACTCTAGCAGTACCCCAACATACACTCTAGGGCTGCAAAATCTTGACTCTCACCAACCTGCACCTTATATATTCCAGAAGTAAATAAGCAGGTTGTGTCTCTCTAGGAAGAGAGTGCAAATTTATCACCAGTTCAAGTTCTTGCCTGGCTGTGCCAGTGGAAAAACAGTCTGAAAATGTACACACAATTTGGCATTGAACTTGCAATCTGATTTAAAGAAGCCATCAGAGTTGTAGATTGGAATATGGAAACTGTCACACTGGTGTGAGAGGGGAATGCCCTGTGAGGTGTGGAGTATTATAGATCATTGGTTAAAGACTTAACATGGCATTGATTCCTGGGCAGGGCAAAGCATTAGACAAGCTTCCTTATTCTGTTTACTTGCAGTAAGCAGAATTGAGGGTCCCCCTCAAACATGTGATCACTCAAGTTTGTGGGATGCTGCTGTGAGCAATTGACTGCCGCGTTTTGTCCGCAAAATATACAATCAATTCACTTTACAGTATATTCTGTGAAGCGCTTTGTAATGTCTTGAAGATGTGATAAGGCGCTATATCAAGTGCAATTATTATCGTTGAATATTAACAGGCTGCGGTTAAGTAGTGTTGTGAGGCGGAGTAGAAAGTATTTTGCTGTGCTGTATTTGACTTGTGAGTTTGTGATGCTAACACTTGGTGAGAGAAATGGAAAAATTGGTTCACTTCCTAGCACTAAGGGAGGGCTCTGAACATCAGAAAGCATAACCTCACCCTCTCTCTGAGGCCAGTGGATTTAACTCCAGTCATTAGTTGTGCTGAAAATGTTTGACATGTTCAAAGTTTCAGCTAAAACATAAAACCCAATTTATCTATTAAACAATAACATTTCAAACTGAAATACAGGTTTGAAACGTCTCACTGTTGCGTCCATATTGTAACCAAATGTATTCTAGTGGCTGTGACATGGAAGAGATTATAACCTATACAGTACTGTGAAATTAGCTCATTCAACACTTTATAAATATCACATTGAACACATTATGGAATTCCACTAGTTTCACCATTGCACAAGTACTGTTCCTCCACGTGGTCATGTTATATGGATTAAACAGCGTAACAAAACCACAGAGTCCCTATTCAGAGTCACTGTTCAGTGACCCAGCTGAAAAATGTACAAATTACAGATGCCGGGTGAAGCAAGTATTGTTCTTGGCTGTGATGGCACAGTGAATTTCTGTGGTTCACGCATGAAGAATAACACTTTTCGTAAAATACTGGAGGTTTGGAACTTCCCACGGAACTGTGCTCCATAAGGTGCCTTCAGGGAGGAGGAAAGGAGGTAATTGAGCCCACATTGAAAAACTTAGGATGTAGCCAGCTGCATGTGAAAAGGGAAGCAAAGGTAGGTAAAAATAAGGTAGGTATTGTGTAAGAGGAGAACCCAAGAATACTGCAGTAAACATGGCGTCTGAAATATTGTAGAACAGGTGTGACAGGATTAGCACAAAGGTCAGGGCAAGTGACATTCCAGTGTATCACAGAGCAAGAACTCTTGCACCCCCAGATGGAGTCCTGTAGCTCAGTGGTAAGAGCACTTGCCTTACAGCGTGAGACCTGTGATCGAATCCAGGCAGGTCAGGGTGAAACCTTGGGCAAGTTTCCTTATTCCACACTAATAATAATCTCTCCAAAAAAAAACACACAATAATAAACTTGGTTATTTCAATCCACGACTGTTTGTGGGAAACTGCTGTGTGCAATTGGCTGCTGTGTTTCGCCCACAAATATACAGTCAATTCACTTTACAGTGCATTCTGTGAAGCGCTTTGAGACGTCTAGAAGACGCGAAAAGAGCTACATCAAAATTCAAGGATTATTATTGTTATTACAGTATTACTTACGTTTTTCCTGGGACAATTTTGCTTAACCAATTTAAACATGAGGGACAGTGGAAAGTGCTGTTGAAATTCCCATGCAACACTCTCTGACTTACAAGGGTTCAAACCCATGTCAGGATTTGAGCTCCCAAGTTCAGGTTGAAACCACAGTTGTGGGGAAGCACTGCACTGTTGGACATGTTGTCCTTGAATGAGATTTTAAACTGCGGTTCAGTCTTTCTGTCCTTCAGGTGGAATTAAAAGATCCCATGGCACCATTTGAAAATCTCCTAATGCCTGAACAATTATCCTCCAGATAAATTGGTCATTCATATCATGGCTGTTTGTGGGACATTGCAATACACAACATATTTAAATTGATGGAAAGCTTATATAGCATAGCTGTGGATTAATAGCCAGGTGGCAATTGGATACACATATTTATCAACAGGACAACCCAGTTGACACAGTGAAAGACAATTGACAAAGTGGTGTCCCTCAGTTTTAGTGCTTATTGACAGAATTAGTACAAAGAAAATAAATCCAGTTGATATATTTTATCAATTGGGAAAGTCACAAGCTGGATGGAAGGTGATATGGAGTGTAATGGCTCTCAGAAGATTTGTCAGCAGCTCTGAGCAAACCTCCATGTGGTTTCAGCTTCCTATTTAATGCTGATGGGGTGCCTACCGAGAGAGCAGGAAAAGAAAAATGAACTTTTGTATCTATCATGTCCAATCACATTGTTGGAAATTTGTCCTTGGGATAGATGTCAAACTGTCCTTCAGGTAGATGTTAAAAATCCCAAAACAGGATTGAAAAGTTCTGACCAATAATCCTCCAAATAAATTGGTCATTCATTTCATGTCTGTTTGTGAGACATAGCACGTTGCAGTAATTATTGTCTACAGTGACTTTATTTGTAGAAAATATGGCAGTCATTTTGCACAGCCATGAGGTGAATAACCAATTTATCTGAGGGAGTTTTGGTTGGGTCACAGGGAGAAATTACCTTTCATTTTCAATTGGTGCCACGGAATCTTTAACATCTACCTGAAAGGCAGGCTGGTCCACGGTTTGAGGTTTCAGCCTGAAGACAACACCTCCAACAATGCAGCCTAGTACGGCAATGGAGAGGCAGCTTACATTGTGATCTTAGGATCTGCAGGGCTTGAACTCAGAGGCTGCTTTGCGAGGGAGATTAGTCTTACCCTTGGCAATACTTTTGCAAAGATAGGAAATAATCCTGGGAAAATTGATCATGGTATTTACAATTAACGAGCTGATGTCTTAAACACCAGATAAGTAAAATTCTGAGTGTATTCATTCATACCCATGTGTATGGCAGCAACAGATTTGCAGTTTACTTTGCGCGCTACTTATTGATTAACATAGGCAGCGCATTCTGAAACCTGACTACTGAACTATTGTTCAGAGAGCCACCACACAGCCACTACAATACCTCTTGCAGAAGAATCTTTCGTCTCTCAGACGCAGGAAAAGTCTTGTGCAGCCACACTGTTAACAACAATGACCACAACATTAGTGTGCATTTATATAACGCCCTTCACGCCGCATAGTGTTCTGGAATGCTTAACAGTGGTGGAGTCTGGGGGAGAGGGAAGGGGGAAGATGTTAATGTTAATGGCTCTCCAACAATGCAGCAGACCCGCACCATACATTGGAGTGACACCCCAGATTAAACGATTTTCAAATCCTGATATGTATCTTAAATCCATAGCCTTCTGAACCCGAGAGTGCTACCATATTAGCCAGGCTGACCCACAATAAAATGTTTGCTTTAAAATGTATTGTTTTTACCAGTTAAAATGATGAGCTAATAAACCGTGCATGCAGTTCCTATTGGTTAAAAGGAGACTAAGTGCCCCACATAAAAAATTCCACTTCAACTTCTTAAAATGTTAAACTGTAGATTTCAGTCGATAGGTTATGGACGGAATTGATAGTCAGAAGCACATTCGCAC
The DNA here is from genome assembly GCA_035084275.1 of Hydrolagus colliei. Classification (NCBI taxonomy): domain Eukaryota; kingdom Metazoa; phylum Chordata; class Chondrichthyes; order Chimaeriformes; family Chimaeridae; genus Hydrolagus; species Hydrolagus colliei. The sequence continues at coordinate 49,479,681 of CM068743.1, forward strand.
TTGTGCGCCTTCCAGGTTTGAAGATAGTAATTGACAGTTCCGTCTCACACGGTTGGTGCTAGCACAGCCTCTATTTGTTATTGTGGATTCCCTGACCTTAAGAGGATTATGATATGAAAAGGGCGACAGGTGATCATTGACAGGTTCCCCATATAGAGACATATAGTGATGGGAGGAGTAAGGAGGGATTTAAAGACTTACACAGGGTACATTCCAAGCACGGAGCTGTCAATCACAACAGCAACAACAAGGGTGAAATGGAAAGATCAGTGGCACTACACTGAATGATGGACTCAGGGATTCTGCTGGAGATATATTACACTTCTCCACATCAGATTCTATTTGTATCCAGTTTCAATGCTGAGGTTTCTAATAGGAAGATTCTAATAAGAATCTTTCCATTTGATACAGTGCCTTTCATGTTAGGAATGCATACCAAACGCTTCACGAGATATACTATAAAGTGCAGTGACTTGTTTTGTGGGCTGAAAACAATTTACACACAGCAATGACCCATAAACAGCCATGAAGTGAATGTTCAATTTTATTTAGAGGATTGTTGATTTGGACACTGAAAGAAACTCCCTTTTCTTTTTCAATAGTGCCATGAGATCTTACACCTTTTATCCAGAACAGGCAGATGTGGCCTTGGTTTAACGTCTCATCTAAATGACAGCACTTCCAACAATGCTCCACACCCTAGGACTGCAGTTTACTTGAAACTATGTGTTTCAAGTCTCAATGTGGGACTTGAATTCAGTCTTCTAACTCAAGAGGCAAGAGTGCTACGAACCAGCCTCAGGCTAAAGAGTGGCACCAGAATATTTAATGTAACTAAATCTAAAGTGATGTACACTGGAACGGGATATGCAAATATGTAAACAAAGAAACAATGAACAACCAACCAGTGTAGAGCCTGAAAAGTTTGTGGTTATTGATCATTCAGAGAAATGTTCCTGTCAATATGAAGTTTCTATCATCTAGTTCTATCAGTTAATGAAATCCTAGATTATATCTCAAGGATATTTTGTTCTGAATTAAAATAAATAGATTTTATCTTCTTTAGTTGACTTCTGTTTGGAACATTAATGTCAAATTTGTATATATGTCATAACAGATTTACTAAGAAATGGAAAATGACCACATTTATGAACAATTGATGTTCACATTCAATATTCCAAATTCAATAATTCCATATTTCTTACTAAGAAATGTGTTAGGGAGCAGAAATTAGATCCTATTGTGTGAAATTTGGGGCACTCAACTTTCAAGATGCTTTGGAGATCAAAGACTGATAAGGATCCACTGGGGGATTTCAAGAACTGTAAATTATAAGAAAGGCCGACGAAGCATAAATTATTTTCATTGGAGCAAAAGGACATTTAGAAAGCGACTTGATCCAGAACATTAAATCAGACCTCATTATCCTCGACGACTTGAAACTCCATTTCACCCCCTCTTGTGCCACCTCCTCGGACTTCTCTCTCTTCTCCTCTCTCAACCTTTCCCCCTACATCTATTCTGCCACCCACATTCATATCCATCCACTTGATCTGGTGATCACCCAGGGCCTTAGTGTCTCGGATGTCACCATCACTGATGAGGCCATCTCTGACCACCATTTCATCTCCTTCAACTCCTCTATCCCTCTCTCCATTGCCTTCAAACCTACCACCAACCACTACTATCCATGGAAGAAGATCTCTCCACAATCCCTTTCCACTGCCTTGGAGTCCTCTGAACTCCTCCCCCTCTGACCCATCCTCTGCAATTATTCTCTTCCACAACCCCCTCTCTACAACACTCGACGCCCTTGCCCTGCTCACCTCCCGCACCGCCTCCTATGCTTAAACCTCACCCTGGTTCACCAGCCACCTCCATTTGCTCAAGGGACAGGTACAGGCCGCCAAACATACTCAAATCTGGCCTAACGTTCCACCAGCATATCTGGTTGGACTGCGTCAAAACATACTGCTCCGCTCTGGCCTCCACCAAATCATCCTTCTACCCCAGGATAATCTGAAGGACAACCCTAGACTCCTGTTCTCCATGACAGACTGGCTCTTCTGCCCTCCCCCCTACATCTCACAGATCCTTTCCTCCAATTCCTAGTGTGCGGAGATGCTGGATTTCCTCAAGTCCAAAATCGAGGGAATCTGCTCAACTGTCACTGCCCTTTCAACTTCCACCCCCTCCCTACTTCCCTCCCACACTCCGATTCCTACCCATCCTTGCTTGCACACCTTCAAACCCATCTTCCCAACCTCTGTCATCACCTCCATATCCTTCATGCTGCCCACCACCTGCTGCCTGGACCCCATCCCCACCCTTCTCCTTACCTCCCAGCTCCACCTCCTTGCCCCACTACTTGTCAACACCATCAACCTGTCCCTTTCATCCGGCACCATTCCAACCCACTTCTTGTTTGACCCAGAATGATCCTTCCTCCCCCACAGTCATGCCATGACCAACACTGCCTTCCACCACCTCTGTAACATTGCCAGATTCCACCACTGCCTCTCCCCTCAGGCTGCTGAAACCCTCTTCCACACATTTGTCACATCAAGGTTCGACTATGGAAACTCCCTCCTCATCGGCTTTCCTGGCTTTTCCCTTCACAAGCTGTGGATCATCCAGAGCTCTGCCAACTCCTGCACCAAGCTCCACGAGCACATCGCTCCCACCCTTGTCTGGCTCCATTGGCTCCCCATCCCCCAGTGGATCAAATTTAAGATCCTTGTCCTCACTTTCAAGGCCATTTATGGCCTTGCCCCTCCGGTCCATCCAACCTGCTGACTCCTTATGAACTTGCCTGCCCTCTCCATTCAGCGGGCTCCGGACTGCTCCATTTCCTCCACCCGACCCGCCCTACAATCAGCAGATGTGCCTACCGCCTCTCTGCCCCCACAGTCTGGATCTCTATTCCACTGTCCCTTTGCCTCACTTCCTCCCTTCCCTCCTTCAAGGTCGGTCTCAAGACCCTCCTCTTCAATCGTGCCTTCTGCCACACTCCCAACTCTCTCCCTCCCCTCCCAACTCTCTCCCTCCCCTCCTCACTGCCCTATCCCCTTGCTCAGGTCCAGACCAGACTGTTCAATGCCTTGGGATGTCCTCCCAACGTGAAGGGCTATAAATGTAATTTTGTTGTTGTTTTGTTGTTAAAATGCTGCGAGGTGCAAATGCTGTAATTGTAAGCAAAGTATTTGAGCATTGAAATTGAGGATATAGGTTTAATATAGTGTGTGAATAATCCTCTTAAACAAATGATTGGGTAAATAATAATAATCCTATAAGTGTATTATCACATCTTCAACATGTTTCAAAATGCTTCATAGAGTATACTGTAAAGTAAATTGACTGTATATTTTTGTGAGTTAAATTGAGAGCACCACTACAGATTACAGGAATATATAGAGAGAAGGATATGCAACAAATGGGGCAGGGAGTGAGCAAAATATCTGTGGAAAGGCAATAAGCAATAGGCCAGGGGTTTAATATGCCAGATGTGAGATAGATAAATGTTCTGAAGGTTTTGCTTGCTAAGCTTTGGGAGATACCACATGGTATGTATAGAACAATGACTGTCTTACCTTACGATTCAGTTTCACTTTCCGGAGTGCTTGGTTTCTAAACTATGCCCAATTGTACAGGAGCATACACGCAGGAACATTTCTATTGCAAGATTGCTCGAAATAACATAGGCATTCATGTGAAGTGAAGCCCCACAATTATCTACAGGCGGTAATCATATGAACGGCATGAGGGAGTCACAGACCAGCGTTCTAACTGTTCTGGATAAAATGTCATTCTTAAATGATGCAGTAATTCAGTTATTCTTGCAGTGTGGCATACATCATCTAAGCTTGCATCAACCAAATTTGAGTAAAGACAGCACATATGTGAACAAATATTAGAAACAGAGAGAGACTGCAATAACTTCATATCCAGTCTCAAAATGGAAACTGAATTTCCAGATGACTTTAGGTGGTGCTTGCACAAACGTATGAGACTGCGTCAGAAAAACAGCTGCAAGGGAAAGAGCCTACAACTTATTTCTAGTCAGCAGTTTTATCATTAATATTTGGCAGTTTAGCCCTAGAGATCTTCTGTGGAAGTAATTCTTACATATTTGGTGTGAACTTCCTCTTGCGACATAATCTAGCAATTCTGGCAGTATAAAATATAATTCTAAATGTAAGTTGTCTATGTCACCACAGTTAGCACTGGGAGGTGTTTACAAACATTTTGTGTCTTAATTTCTCAAAGATCTTCATTTTCAGGGCTCTTTTTGAACCTCCAATGAATATCAACCACTTGTTTCGTAGTTTTTTTCAAGGGTGACATGTGGAAACCCATGTTTAAAAGTTGACAAACCAAATTACTGAGAGTTCCATGGCTGTATGACTTCCTTTTGTCTGGAATGGAGAGTCCACTCACTCTCCAGAGAGATGTACCCTTTTACCCAATTCCTGAAATTTTGGTTCAGATTAGCAAAGAGCCAAAGCTTGGACATTCTAGAATATCCATTAGGGTACAGCTCTCAAGTTTAATCAGCCAACCCATACAGCCTTCTGTTGCACAGCTTGGAACACCAGTTTCTCACGATCCCATGACTGGTTGCGATGTAGAAGGTCCGTTGGTGCATTTGATCTCATTTTCCTCAGTAACCACCTTACTTTACCTTCATGGTATGAAGTTGCATTTTAAGAACTCCCCAGCAGAGTGGTTATGTATAACAATGTCTGTCATGTATTGGCCTGCATAGACATCAGCTCATCCATCTACCATGACCGTATGCTCACTCCAATGTTGGCACCATCATCCTTGACTAATAGGGACATACATTACTAACCTCTAGGTAAAAACTGCTGGTGTTTGTCCATAAATTGCTCTTTGCAGCTCCAACCCTACTTCCTCTTGTTCTGCTTTCTTAATGCATCTTAAATGGGATGCACCATCATATATGACATCCCCCAGAGATCTAACCTTGGCCCTCTCCTTTTCATCACCTATATGGTCTCGCTTGGTGACATCATCCACAGACACAGGGTCAATTTCCATATGTACTGGGATGATACCCAACTCTAATCTTTCTGCTTCCACCCTCGATTCGAGGACCACTGCTGTCCTGACAGATTTCCTATCAAACATTGACCTGGAGAAGAGTGAAAGTTCTACAGTTGAATATCAACAAGACTGAATCCCTCCTGTTTGTTGGCTTCCCAATTCCTCCCTCCATAGGCTGCAAATCATTCAGAACTCTGCAGCCGTATCATCTCCTGCACCAAGCTCCACAAATCTATCACCCTCATCCTCACCCGACTCCATCCTCCGCAAAAGATTCATTTCAAAATCCTGGTCCTCCCCTTTAAAGGTGCCTAGTCACACTATTCAATGAGGTAACAACAACAAACAACAACAAAATTAGATTTATAGAGAGCCCTTCACATCGGGAGGACATCACAGTCAAGGTAGATCCTGTCCTTGCCGAAGTCCACACACAAACAGCCAGGGTCACCAGCTAGTGACCAGGTGTTGGAAAGCCTGGTTGGTTTTCTCTTCACACATGTGGTCATTACAGTGCTGATTTAGAGATGATCTAACTCAGCACTGATTGAACCTGTCGGCTTAGTGTTAGGTCCCTTTTGAATATTTTAACAGGAACTGAGTGGTAAGACTCATAGTCACATGTGGTTTGTCTGCTACTCCAAAATTCACCAATGTGCCAGACTGGCTGGTCTATTATCAGCAGTCCAGTACAGTTCTGAGGATCGTTCTGTTTTAGATAATGAATTACTGAAACTGCAACCGATTTGATTTGATCGCCTTGATTTTAATCTTCCATTTCCAGATTACCTGGAACCCAACTGAGTACCAAAGTGACTTCACTCCTCTTCCCCCATCCTTCCCCAAGATAGGCACCATTGAGCCCTTGTTGCCTGTGTTTGTAAATGGGAGGGGGAATATCTCAGTACGTTATGTTGTAGAAAAATAAAATGGAAAATTGCTATTCTGTGATGGTACATGTCTATATATCTCGCATGAACTTTCAATACTTCAAGAATATATGTTGTACTTTAGAGAAAAATAAATTCATTTTAATAAAGTATTTTTCTGCTATAATTTGACAACGTAGTTTGAAAAGTAACTTATGCCCTGTCCAGAAACCAAGACTTAAGAGAAGTCTCATAATAGCTTTCTGTGCTCTTATCCTTTCATCACACTGAGTGCACAGTAATTGTCTGGGTGAATGAAGCACAATTTTTTTACAACAGGGAAAATCAGCCCTTGATGCTTACACTACACATAGCAGCGGAAACCAGCACTGAGGACTCAGACTTTGTTTAGGAATTCAGGCTGCTCACAGTGCTCTGCAGTGAAACTGCTATGCTGAACTAACTCAAGAGAGTGTGGTTTTCTCTCTTAACAAATTTTCTCCTCTCTTGAAGGCAGTTAACTCTTTTCTTTTCTACTGGGTACAGCTGTGTGTTCAGCGAATACACTCCTAACCTTTGGAGCTCCTTGCCTCAATCCCTGTGCCTCGCCTCCTCTTTATCTGTCTTTAAATTCCATTAAGACCAACTTCTTGGACAGCAGTGATGGTTACCACCAGATTTCCCCCTTCCCCGTTGATCAGCATCCAAACCCTTCCACTGTGCAGCTCTCTGACATGCTATCATGTGTGAAAAGTGCAATGAAGCTCAATCCTGTCTACATGTGTAGTGGATACAGGTATATTTTCCAGTAGGGGTCACTGGATAGCAACTGGGAGCCAATTGCATCATCTTCTGAACCCGAGGGATGCTGAGGCCTTTGGGAGCACTACCTGAGATCGACTGTCACAACCCTCATCTCAAGAGATCAAACCTGGGACCTCTTGCTCTGTATGCCTCTTGAGAGCTTTCACATCTCTGATTGATTTTTGAAAATATGTGAGGGAATTTTTTTTAATGAAAAACACTACTTTGTTATTTGAAATTTGGTGGCTCACTAATTCCAGTTGGGCGCCATAATGCTTTTGGCTTCGGCTCAGTGCCTTGTCTCACAAGACGCAGTAGTAATGGTGCAGCCTTGATTCAAAGGACTGCACAGCTTGTACAGATGGTGCCACATTGCTGCAACCTTCGTGTGTTTGAGTTGCATTGTTCTCTCTTACCAGCTGGCCACTAAATTGATTCCATTTGCTGTGGTCTGTGGGGATTTATTGTTCCTAGTTTTGAGTTACACAAGCAAACTAGATCAGGTTGCACAAAATTCTGTCCTGTAGTGTAGATTTGACACTTGTACAGACTGAACCTGACAGTAGAAAGACAGAAAAAAAGCAAAAAAGGGAGAACATATCCAAACATTATGTTGTGTTTCTTTTCTTTATCCCGTTCTTTCAAGAAGAGGATGATGTTAGAATGTAGCATTTCATTTGTCGTCTCTAAAATTTACAAATTGTTTTGAAGAGCACAATGGAAATTCCATAAAATACACTTGATCCAAAGTAATATAGCCACAGTATATTAGGCTACTTACATCTGCGATGAACAGTTTATTTTAATGTTTGCGTTTTATAGGCACCAAGTGAAGCTCAAATGCCAACTAGCCTTAGTTTTTATGACGATTCTACCTTTTAGTTTAAGATCCCACACAATTGGGTTAAAAATTTATATGCAATCTCAATTTGGAAGTCAACTTGTTTTAAGAACTGTGGAAAACTGACATTCGAATTAAAGCAATATTTACTTATTTGCTACATTTCAGAGCAATTTATATGTTTAGGCAACATGATTTTAATGGCTAAGACTAAAGTGGAATCTCAATCCAATGATAATGCATGGGTTGTAATGTATTTTGATGCTTTTGAGAATGTCTGATTTGGAGTTGGGGTTATGCAGCCTTAGTGCCCTTATGGGCAGAGTGAGAATGAGGATAAATAATGGAACAGTAAGCACTACATTGCTCATTTATCAACAGCCCCAAAAAATCATAATGTGATTTAATAGAAAGGTCAATACTTTGTTACATTTGGCTCATCTAACACAACACCATGAGTAATATCCAGTGTTCCCATTGCATCCTTCCTCCCAAAGATCTCCTCCATTCTATCCTCATGCAGTGTTACGATTTTAATATGGAAGCTGGATTTGCTCCTGGCCTCCTTGCTTCATGACTAATGTATGATATTTGGGGCTGAAGAGAGGATGCAATCCAGGGGCCTACTTCATCCGAATCTCTCCTGTGTCATTATGATTTGTTTTGTCCGCTTGCGTCTTTTGAATTCTCAGGCCAAGAATCACTGGGAAAACAACATTGTCACCTCCTCCCGCCGAACCATACCATGCTGACCTCCTCTTGTCTGTTTCTAATCACAACATGCGCACCTTAGCTGCCACCACTGACCTGAGCTGCTTCCCCCAAATGCTCCCATTCCTGCCCCCTACCCTCCAATATGCCTGCTCATCCCTCTTCTTTCTCTGCCTGCTCCGATTCCTATCCCTGCTCAACTGTTCCACAGCCTCCCTCTGCTCCAGTCTGTGAATTCTCCATCGTGCTCAACATGGCAGATGCCGTCAGCTGTCCAACAGCAGCCACCCTGACTGCCCCATCCCCCAACTCTCACCGCGAGGCCCATCGGTCCCCACCCTGGTAGCCAACCTCCCCTCCCTCATCCATAACCCCACCCTCCCTGTTAATCCATCCCTCCCCCCATCATCTCCCACATTCCTCCACCACCAACTGTCCCCTCCTCATCAGCCTACAAATTGCTCACTCTCCAACAAATACACTCACAATCCATGACCTCATTGATATCTTCACCCTGACCGAAACCTAGATCACCCTGATCGGGGCCACACTACCTGGCTACACCTTTCACCAAAGCCCATGGCCTAACTGCTGTGGTGGCAATGCGGCTCTCATCTCCCAGCCCCCCCTCGGCCTTCGCCTCTTTTTTGCACTTTACTCTCTACCAGTCTTTCCCTCAAAATCCTCCTCCACCCTCCCCCAACTTCTTCTCAGACATCTCCACCTTCGTAACTTCCCTCTGTCTCTGCTTTGAACGCCTCATCTTAAACGACTTCAATCACTTCACACCACACCACCCACCCCACCACCCCCTCTCCTGCTCTACCGTTGCTAACTTCTCCTCCTTCCTCTCCCCCCTCAATATCTCCTCTTCCTCCATATCCATTCCACCACCCATGTCCATGACATCCCCTTGACCTGGTGATCAATTGGGACTTCACCATCTCAAACATCACCATCACCGATAAAGCTATTTCAGACCACCACTTAATTTTCCTTAACACCTCCATACCCTTCCCCCTACTGAACTCTCTATCATCACCTACCAAAGCTGGAAAAAAAATCTCCTCCCTCTCCCTCTCCGCGGTGTCCTGGAGTCATCTGAACTCCTATCCCTTTGGCCCTCACAGACAAATTTACCCTCTCGCACTTTTTCCTCCACAGCTCCCTCTCCTCCATCTCTGTCTCCTTTGTTCCCCTCACGTCCTGAACTACCTCATACTCCTGTAAATCCACCTGGCACACCAGCCATCTACGATCCCTCAAGGCAAGTGCAAGCCGCTGAACACACCTGAACCAAATCCAAACTAATGCTCCATTGGCAGATTTGGCTGGATAACACTAAATCTACTGCTCTGCCCTCACCTCTGCCAAATCTTTCTTCTACTTCAAGAAAATCATGGATTAGAGGAAAGGCTCCACTTCTCTACCACTAATCGCCTTCTTTGTCCACTTTCCCATGCCTCGCCCACCCTCTTCTCCAATTTCAACCACAAGGAGATGCTAGACATCCTCAAATACAAAGTTGAGGGGATCTGTTCAGCTACCTGGGAACTACAGGCCAGACAGTCTAACGTTGGTAGTGAGCAAACTTCTAGAGTCTCTAATCAGAAACAACATAGATCTTCACTTAGAAAGATATAAGCTAATTAAAGGACAGCCAGCATGGATTTGCCTTACAAATCTGATAGAATTTTTCAATGAGGTATGAGGGTAGCGCAGTTGATGTAGTTTACAGGGACTTTCAAAAGGCATTTGACAAAGTGCCGCATGAGAGGCTTATTAGGAAAGTGGAGGCCCACGGAGTTAAAGGGACAGTGGCAGCATGGACCCACAACTGGCTGCGAGACAGAAAGCAGAGAGTTGTGGTGAGCGGCTGTTTTTCAGACTGGAGGGAAGTGTGCAGTGGCATCCCCCATGGATCAGTTTTGGGACCACTGTTCTTTTTAATATATATTAACGATCTGGACTTGGGTTTAGGGAGCACAGTTTCCAAGTATGCAGATGATACTAAGTTAGGGAGAATAGTAAATAGTGAGGAGTATAGTAACCATCTGCAAGAAGATATAGATAAAATGATAAAGTGGGCAGACACATGGCAGATGAAGTTTAATGCAAAGAAGTGTGAGGTGATACATTTTGGGAGAAGAAATGAGGGGATGCAATATAGGCTAGATAGTACAATTGTAAGGGGTGTGAGGGAACAGAGAGACTGGGGATTTGTGTTGGTGACTCTTTGAAGGTGGCAGGACAGATAGACAAAGCCGTTGAAAGGCATACGGGATATTAGGTTTTATAAATAGGGATATAGAGTACAAAAGTCAGGAAGTGCTGACTAACCTCTATAAAACTTTGGTTAGGCCTCAGCTGGAGTACTGTGTGCAATTCTGGTCACCACACTATAGAAAGGATGTTAAGGCATTGGAAATGGTGCAAAGAAGGTTTACTAGAGTGGTACCTAAGCTTGAGGGATTTCAGTTATGAGGAAAGGCTAGATAGGCTAGGTTTATTCTCTTTAGAACAGAGAAGGTTGAGAGAAGACTTAATAGAGGTTTATAAAACCATGAGGGGATTCGACACGGTGAATAAGGAAAAACTGTTTCCACTGGTGGGCAAATCTGTGACTCGTGGTCACAGATTTAAAATAGTTTCAAAATGAAGCAGAGGGGAGCTGAGGAGAATTTTTTTCACTCAGCAAGTTGTTCAAATCTGGAATGTATTGCCTAAAAAGGTAGTGGAGGCCGATTCGATAACAGCTTTTAAAAGATAATTAGATCTTTATTTAGGGAGAACAGGTCTGTTAGGTTATGGGGAGAGAGCTGGGCAGTGGGGTTGAGTTGCTCTTTTTAAAGAGCCGGCACAGACTAGATGGGCCGAATGGCCTCCTTTTGTGCCGTAAAATTCTATGATTCTATCTATACGCTGTCCACTACTACTCATTCATCACCTCTCCTTCATAACCCAGCCCTCACCCATCCCCCTATATACCTACAAACTTGTCTCTCCCTCCTCCGTCATCTTCATCATCTCAGAAATGAAGCCCACCACCTGCTCCCTTAATCCCATCCCCACATCTCTACTCTCCCAGCTCCACCTCCTGGCTCCATTCCTAACCGACATCAACATCTCCTTACCCACTGGTACTATTCTCACTCCTTAAAATAGCTGTCATCACCCCATTCTGAAAAAAAACACCCTTGGACCCATCCCTACTCTCCAGTTACCACACCATCTCCAACTTCCCAATCCTTAGAACAAATCATTATGTCCCAGTTTCCCTCTTTTCTTTCTCCCCATTCCTTCTTGGAACCCCTCCAATCCAGCTTCCATGCTGTATAGCACGTAAACACCCCTGGTCAAAGTCTCTAATGACATTCTAAACAACCTCAATCAAGGGTGTCTCTGCCAAAGTCCTCCTTGACCTCTGCTATTTTGGACACGGGGACCACTCCATCCTCCTCCACTGCCTCTCCTCATACTTCATTTTTCATGGACCTGTCCTTACCTGGTTTGAATCTTACTTCTCTCCACCATCATGTCACCATCAAGTCCTGCCTCAAGACCCACCTCTTCAAACGTGCCATTGGTCACCCCACTTCCCCTCCTTTCTCAACACCCTCCACGATCCCGAACCCAGCTCGGGTCCCCAAGGCTTAGGGACGTTCATCTAATACTCTTCAGAATTTGGTAATCAGGGTGTGTCCCTGCACGAAGAGAGTGTGCATGTCATTTCCAAGCATCTTTTGGAACATTCACACCTTGGTGGCATACATATTTGAAACTTTGGTTTGAATACTGTAAAATGTAGTGACATGGTTCTCCATGTATTAGACATCTGTCTGACCAACAGAAAGTGAGTAATCTCACACACCACAACACCAGAGCACAGTCAAGTCCATGCCATCAGCGCTCCCGGGTTGGGTAAATCACCAATTACATAAAGAGTGGTCTGTATTCATCTTAACAGTGCCTTAACCTTTACATCAGAACTGCTCCATTAGTGCATAGCATTCCACTCCTCTCTGAGTAAGATTGATCTATCCTGGTTGGCAATATAGTGCAAATTAGGATAGCTCTGTGTTATTTCCTCCCCGCAACCGGGAAGTAGGTTGAGGCAGCCCAGATTTTTACACATGACATCTTCACAACCATCAGAACGCTTAGGCTTTCATCCTATCAGCTTGGCCTGGATTCAAACTTTTATCCAAAGGAGTGAAAGGTCAGTGATTTAATCCGTCACACAATCCATCCCTGAAGAAGAGGTTTCAGTGTTTCCATACACTGTCTTGATGTATTTTCTACTTGTGTTTATATAGAGAATATAAGATCAGAGAAAATTATGCTGGGAAGAAATAGTGTGCTGCAGCTGATGGAAGTAGGACAACATTATTGCGTGTGGCAGTGCAATGTTATTTTCCCTTTGTGAGCGGAAACAACATGATTTTCCTGGTCAGGGTTGGACTGACCAGCCATATGTTTTTTATTTAGTGCATATGTGTGGGAGTTTAAAGAGAAACAAACAAATCATTGATTACATTTGGTTAGTTTTCTCTGCTCTTTACGTAAAATATGCCAGTTTTGGACTGCCTCTCTCCCCACCCCTACCACCCCACCTTCAAGATAAACCATTTACTTTATGGCTGTCTTGATCAGTTTGTTTCTTTGTAAGAAAGAATAAAATCTTTGTGTTTTTAAAGCACCTTTTTAACTTGAAACATCCCAAACCTTTGCACAAGTAATTATTATTAATTAATGCTGTGACTGTATATTCCTTGAATTGCTTTGAGCAGTAAGATTTCACAAGTAGTGGTGAGTTGAACAACCAATAATACCCAGAGAATTCTTGCCCAGTATATATACGTCAGTTGGTGGGGAGAGGTCAAGCTTGGCTATGATACCTTCTACAATTGAGGGCACTACAATACTGCCAGGGCTCACACACAAAGATTAGCCAGTAGGGCGGGGTACTATAATGTAACCAGAAGCAGGGAGTAGACAAAAATCGGACACAATAAAATTAATGTATGTGTGGAAAAAAAGGGCATTTTTTAGCTGAACTGAATCTCCATTCGCGAGATTACTCTAGTATATCAGAATATTTTCTTTACCTAGTAGTAGGTAGATACCTGGGTTTAGTCAATTGGCAGATTGCTTACTGGGGGTAATAATCCCAAACATAATAATATTAATTTGGTTACTCAATCCATGGCTGTTTGTGAGCAATTGGCTGCCTCCTTTTGCCTACAAAATATACAATTCACTTTACAGTATATTCTGTGAATTGCTTTCAAATGTCACAACTACATGATAACATACTATATCAAATGCAAGGATTCTTCTGCTTATTATTATTATCATGATGTATGGGAGGTCTCTTGCTCTCCCTAGCTCTGTTTGGCACAAATAAGCCAATCCTCCTGTTCTTTTCCATATCTACCACTGCTATTTTCTACGTCAGTTGCAAAGGGATGTGCAGGCAGGGAAGCTTTGACCTGAATTACTGCCATAGCTTTTATTTCTAAGAATGCATGTACTCGCAAGTCTAATAGTACAATTAGACTCAGCCTGAGGCAGTGTGGGGCGTTGCTGAAGGAGCCAATCAGGCATTACATATTTAAAAGGATTATATTCGATTAAAGGTTCTGTGCTTGTGCTTGACTTTATTTTTAATCCGCTGGGGGAACTCGAAAGGGGCGCTGAAGTACCAAATTCAAGAGGGGGAAACTCCGTCACTGCAGGGCTGCCAAACTCGATCTGAAACTTTATTATTGGATAAGGCTGCTCCCTTCTCTCCCTCAGGATAATAAGTCAATTTAGGTATATTTAAAAAATTGCTGTTCAGAGGCTTGTAACTGTTCAAAGTGTTTTCTTCCAGCAACGTTGCTGCCATTTTGCAGAATTGCAAAGTTCAAGACAAAGGGCCTTATCTTCAAGCACACAAGAGCACTTTGCTTTTGCAGGTTGTACCTTGTATCATTGAGGTGTGGTCCTCACTACTAAGATTTGCCATTTGTGTAATTCTGTGCCTGTGAATGAAATACTTACATAGAAGCCTCATGCTTATGCCAAAGATCAGGAACTTCACTGATAAAGATAACTCAGATGGTGCCACATGTGCACACAGATTGTTGTTTGCTTCAACATACATACAGGTAAACTTCTATTTAGGACGGGATTGCGTTCCTGAAAAACTGTATTTTGATCGAAACGTCCTAAATCGAAACTCGATTTCCCATGCGGTCCCATTATATAACCAGAGATGCGTTCTTTTCACAAAATGTTCTGACCTTAAACCCACTAAATAACACAAAACCACAGAACATAACACGCAAATTAACACATATAGGCAAGAAGGGGTACTTGGGGTAACTGTACAGTATTGTACTTTAATGCTGGCAAACTTTAATACAGTACACTACTGGCAAACTTTAATACTGGCAATGTGACAGTGGCAGTGGCATTTGCAGCTTCCCCTCTTATCTTGATGTTGTGGAGCCCATAGCGTCTTTTAAACCTTTGAAACCACCCTCTGCTAGCACTGAAGGATGGTGTCATTGAGCCTTCTCCTTCCTGATCATTTAACTCCCTAAACAATGATTTTGCCTTCTTTTGGATAACCAGGGTGTTGAGTGGTATATTATGCTGGTTCTGATCCTCAATCCAGACACTCAGCATTCTTTCCAGGGTTTCCATCACATCACTCCTATGTTTTGCTAATCTGCTTGCACCTGTAGCTGTAACACACCTTGAACTTGCCAGTATATTGCCCTTATTCTGTTTTATAGTAGCCACCATCAATCAAGCTAGTCCTAAAGCCCTCCCGACATCCGTACCTTTTTTGCCAGACCCAATGCGCTTTATCACCTCCAATTAATATTTAAAGTGATGACTTTGCGGGGTTTCTGGCCACTCATTTCACTAAGTGCTATCTCTTCCCAACTTGCTAGAAGCGCAGTAGAGGCTGTAAATCTCTCAGGAATGTTTGGAAATTACTGTAATACTGACACATGGCGTGGTGTCGCTTCAAAATCAGCTGGCTTTTAAACAATGACGTGGCAACCTGCTATTGGCCAGTTCAAACGCTTGGATTTATCCGTGAATACACTATGTACTGTGCGTATGGACAAAAAGGACGCACAAAATGCGACAGCAATATTCAAAATATGTACTGCGCATGCACAAAAAATTTGTTCATTAAAACGAATCCAAGTATCCTATGTCGATCAAAAGGTGTTAAAAAATAATGGTCCTTCAATCAAAATATCCTAAATAGGAGCGTCCTAAATAGAGGCTTACCTGTATTTTAAAAAATCATGTACACATTCATATTCAACAACAACTTGCATTGAATAGGGCCCTTCGTGCAGAACATCTCAGAGCTCTTTGCTTTACATTCATGGAAAGTTAAACAAGAAAAAATATTTTCAAGTGTCGAATGTGATATAAAAGAAAGAAAAAAGAATCCTTGCATTTAATATAGTTAGCGCCTTATAATACAATTGAGATTGCTTAAAGCACTTGAATAATGCTGAGTAGTGACTATATTTTTTAGGCAAAAGTCCTCCAAATGCAAAGGGGAAATTCTCTTCTCTAAATTGCCATCTATTTTTGCAGGCCAGATTTTAATGGTTGATTGTATAAATATTATTTATTTCATAGCATGTCTTCCATCGGTTTTGATATATAATGTAGACACCATCCCATGTGGAGGGCACAATATAAATCCAAGTTGTTGTTGTAATCCAGCATATATCACTGTGAACACAGTGTAATTATACCTTCCATACTTTCTGTGTGCTATTTACATGGAGTCAAAATTGCTTTATTTGATAATGCCTACAATAAAGTCACTACACTTGTATTTAATGCACTTTGAGACAATATTATGTAATAAGGTATTATATTGAGCACAAAGATTAATATTATGGATTATCATATCCCTGGTGATGGTTATTACACATTAACCAAAGATTTAGACAAAAACAGTCAATGCTGTGGTTAGTACTGTCTTGGGGATCATAATTTTAGTTGCTGTGATATTTATCACCAGTGATCAGCTTGCTGACTAACAGGAGATCGATATGCAGGCTTTCTCTGGACATGTGGTGCTCACCTAACAAATGCACAGACACTATATGGTACCAAAATTCCTGTGAAGTGCTTTGAAATGCCCTCCCAACGTGAAAAGTATATCAAATACACAGGTTATTGATATTACATATATGACTTTCATAACATGAATTGGATTTCTGAAGCACCATAGACCATCCATTTTCCTTCCAAAGTTTGTTTTATTTAAGCCATCTTAAAATAAAAATAGTAGTACAATACTGTAATAATTTTTGATATGGTGCCTTAGGACAAAACAGCTCCAAGTGCTTCTTTAAGAGTCTTCTGTAAAGTGTAGTGATTATGTGTTTACAGCAAACTCTGCCAGCAATTTATGCACAGAAATGTCCTATAAACAACCCGAAGACCTTCCTTCCCCATCGTCAAGTTGTGCCTGAAGACCTTCCTTTTTGACCACGGTCACCTCCTCTTCCCCCAGCTTGGCGTTGTGCTCCGCCACTGTCAAGCAGCCTGGGACATTTGTGGAGTCCTGTATCTCAGTGATGAGAACACTCACCTTAAAACAGTGAGACCTGTGTTTGAATCCAGGCAGGTCAGTGTGAAACCCTGGGGCACGTTTCCTTACTCCACACGCCTAATAATAATCCCTCCAAAAAAAAACACAATAATAAAATTGGTAATTTCAATCCACGACTGTTTGTGGGATACTGCTGTTTGCAATTGACTGCTACATTTTGCCCACAAATATACAGTCAATTTACTTTACAGTATATTCTGTAAAGCACTTTGAGAGGCCTAGAGGATTATTATTATTCCCCTGTGTGAGAGGCACTATATAAATGCAACTTGTTCTGAAGTCTGGATGTGCTTCCATCTAACTCAGTCTTGACACTTTATAAGACCTCCTTCAGTCATTTTATTTTCCTGTTCATTTGGAGATGGGGTTAGGGCAAATTTATTGGACATAATGGTCAGTGCATATAATGGGATTTCTCATGACATGGTCAAGGCTGGTAAATTTTCCAGTAGGTGAGGAATGAATTCCAGGGTGGGTGAAATTTCACCTGCATCTAATACTTGTGAGTCTGATCTTCATCCATCTGACGTGAAACGCGCTAAATAATGTAAATATGTACAGTATTGTATTATCACTTCTAAGAAAAGATTGCTGGAGATTCTGAACATTAGTGGTTCTGGGAGATATTCTACACAGTGTGACTCCATGTGTACAGCATATTCCTTCTGATGTGGGATACATGCTATTCTCTGTATAGTAAATTTTGCAAATTAGTGGACTTTCAATAATCAATGCATAGAGTTTCTGGAGTGATGAGGCATGCAAACAGACTATTTGATCCAACTAATTTATGCCAGCGTTTATATGCACATGATGCACAAGTCCCCATCTTTCCTATTCCCTTCTCCTGTATCCTCTATTCTCTATCCTCTATGTATGCTGCAAATTTCCTCTTAAATATAATTTGAGATTAAATGTAATGCTTTTTGTTTCAACTTTCGCTTCTGATTTCTGATGAGTTCTATATTCTTGCCATTCTCTGCATGAAGAAGTTCTTCCTTCAAACCTCCTCCTGAAAAAAATGCGGGTTGATGTTGTAAACTCTCTCGTAGATCTACTGTTAGCTTTCTCATATATATTATATACATTCAGTGCTATGTGCTCTACCCCACATTGATTGATGCATCAGGCCATCTCCAGTAGGAGGTGAGATGTGGTGGGAAGTACATGCGGGTTGTCTGGTGGATATGCAGTTTACGCTATGAGAAATTTGTGACCAGTGGCAAGGTACCAGTATCCTTCGAACCTGTCAGCGAAACCTTTTCCCATTCTCATATTATTCAGAAATTTAAAATAATTCCCAGTGAGAAGAGTGTAGGCACAGAGAAATTCCAGAACTGCTTGAACCAGGGAGACTGCAGCTCTCCTGGACTCCACGGCAGTTGAAATAAGTAAACTTGCTTGCTCTATACACACGTGGGCACAATGGCATTGAAACAGTGAAAAGAATTAACAGCAGGTTAGACACAAGTGACAGCTTCATATCTGGAAACTTATTGTGTGTGCGGATTAATAACCGCGAGAAATATCAGCAGTGTCAGAGCACCAGTTTGGCTGCAGCTGTGGAATGCCATAAACATGGAGCCATAAATATCCAGCAGAGAAACACTGCCATTCTTCCGCCATTGAATTTGGGAATATAGAAATATTGACAGGTAATAATAAACGGCAAAATAACGGCGAGAGTCTAAACCAACTATGCCATCACTGAGCACGCTGAGGAGCAATGGTGATGACAGCATTGGGTGGCGCAGTGGCCCTGTGCCATCCTGTGGTGGGACGTGGATCTGCATTGACGCCTTCCATACATAACACCTTCCACACCCATCAAGCACTATGGGCAGTCCTGAAATAAAACTCACTTGTTGGTGAGGGGACTGAGAGAAACTCCTTTTCCTTTTCGAATAGTGCTATGGGATCACCTGAATAAGCAGACGGGATCTCAGTTTCATCCGAAGAACAGCACTTCCGACAGCATAGCTCACCCCCAGCATTGCACTGGAGTGTCAGCTTAGACTGTGAGCTCAATATCCCCACAGAGAGAGTTTGAACTCACAGCTTTCTAAGGATAGGCACAAAATAAAAAGCACTAAGAACAGATGCTTGTCCTTACAGGAAGGTTGGTTGGTTCTGCATATCAACCTCTAACCACATCCAGCTGCAAAGTCATTCAATAATTATAATTGTTTCTGTTCATTGAAATACTTTGCTGCATGTGTTTTATTGAAGCTGAGATAACAAAATTTAACAAGGAGATGGATCAAGTACTTGAAGAAAACCCATTTAAAAGAGAAAAGAGAATATTTGCAATTGTATCCAGCTTTCACTTTAGCCACTGAGGAAAAATGAATTCAGAAATATCTTAATGTAATTCTGACAAGACAAAAAGTCTTCAGTGGAAAATGTTGGAAAGTGAGAGGAGGGTTGGGGTTGTGCTGAAGTAGAGAGTTACACGTGGAAAAAGGCAGTTTGTATATATACAAGGGGGCACTCGCGAATGTTCTACAATCTTCCGTAGATCCTTTAGTAGGAGGGTCCTTGGTGTTAATGTGCTGTAATTCCATAGTGGGGTATCGGGAATGAGTCCATTTATATTTTTTGCTCTTAACAATAATAAATAATGTATACGTCCCTGAAGTAAAGACACCAATATTTTTCCAGATACACACTGCTAATATATCCTTCTTTCAACATAACTATACTTTGGTGGCTTCGCTTCACATGGATTTGCTGTCAGGTGTAGTGACTGTGTATTTGTCATTTCCTGTCCACTGTACATGTACACTATGCACGAGAACACTACCAACAAGTTTACTTTTATATAGCAGAAGGATGTCTTAAGGCCCTGGATAGTTCAAGGGTTGCACCTGTGCTGGAAGCGGAGGGCGGTGAGAGTGGTTGTTGGTACGCATAGTATACGTGTGCAGTACACCGGAAGCAATGTCAGCAAGGCTGCCTGCACAATGTACAGGAAGTGACATTCTGAAGACCTGGAATTTGGCCAGTTTCTTGCTCTTCACTTAATGAGGCCATTTGTCATATTAGACCCAGAGGACTGTGCCAGAACAGGGCTGCCCTGTAGTTTGTTCCATATACTTCCCACCGTGTAAAAAATATTTCTCCTGCATGTTCCCTTTCGTTTTCTTTATTTTGAGCTGCGATACCTCCTTTTGTGAATCGTCAGCAGATCAGAGCAACTCCACGCACTTTTAAAAAATTATTTCATGATTTTGAACACCTCCATCAAGACCTCTTGAAGGTCTTGTATAGAAAATATTCCTAGGGTGGAGAAAGTTCCTCAAATCTCTGTCACCCACAACATACACACCACTATGTAATATCCTGTCAATCGCTTTGAGATAACATGATAAAGCACTATCAAATGCAAAGATTAATATTATTCCCTCCATAATTTGGAACTGATCTGGAAGTTCTTGCCGTGTTCTGTAGCAGAATTATTTTGATTAATGAATATTTGTTCATGGTAAAGCAAGAGAACTAAAGTGCATGCTGTATATTCCTACCATATTCAGGTACAAAGTCTCTCTCTCTCTGGTGGTTCAGATATGTTTCTCTTGGCTAATGAACTCTATCTATCTGCCCAAATATGTGGCTTCCGATCCTTCTAACATGTTTTATCAAATATCAAATATCAAATATCCAAAATTATTTTGGTTCTATTTTAAAACTTTAGGCATAAAATATATACAGGTAGACCCCGCTTAACGAAGGGACCTTAAAATCCTTCGTTAAGTGAAAATTTTGTGAAGCAAAAGTTTAACTGTATTTGGCCGCAGCCAAAATGCTGCCCCGACCCGAGCTTCCCCGCTAAAATCAGTTTAGTTCCTAGCGGTTCCTAGCGCTAACATTTTTGGTGTACAGGTTGAGCGGCCAAAAGTCCAGAGTTCCGGAATCCGAAATGTGACAAAAATTGCAGGAATAAAACGCCAATCCTACCTGCTCCAGGCCAGGAGCACAGTCACCGCACTGAAATATCGCAACCTGGGCCCAGGCATTTCAGGACACTTGACGCGATTCTTTCTTCCTCCCCCTCCTCTTTTTCTCTCTACACTCCTACCCCCCCTCCCCCACCCCTCTCTTTCTCTCTACCCCACCCCCTCTCTTTCTCTCTACCACCCCCTCCCCTCCTCTCTTTCTCTCTACCCCACTTCTCTCTATTCCCCCCCTCTCCCCTCCCTCTCTATTCCCCCCCTCTCCCCTCTCTCTCTATTCCCCCCCTCTCCCCTCCCCTCTATCTCCCCTCTCTCTCTATCCCCCCTTCATCTCTCTATCCCCCCCTCCTCTATCTCTATCCCCCCCATCTCTCTATCCCCCCTCCCCTCTATCCCCCCTCCCCTCTATCACCCCATCCTCTCTATCTCTCTATCCCTTCACTCCATCCTCCCTTCGCTCCATCGCCCCTTCCCTCTATCCCCCTCCTCTCCCTCTCTATCCCCCCTTTATCTCTCCAACCCCCCTCCTCTCTATCTCTCTATACCACCCCCCCCATCTCGACTTACTGTTATTGAAGCCACAAGCATCCTGCCGCTTAAGTTCCTCCCATATAGGAGGGGCTGCACTGGACTGCTTAAATGAGGCACGCTAAACACTGAGTGTGCCAGAGAGAAGCTGCGCACGAGCCCGTGAGACGTAAAGTATGTGTAAACATTCATTATAGCGAAAGCAGCCTTTGTTAAGTGGAGAAGTGGTACAAATAGAAACCCTCGTTATAGTGAAATTTCGGTAACTGGGTGTTCGGAAAGCGGGGTCTAACTGTATCACTATACAGCCTCTCTGTCCAATCGCCCTTGTATCTTTGCATCAGAACCACCTTCCAAGCACTTGTGGATTAAAAGGAACAACGTTAATCTAAAAAGTAATTAAGCAGTCATTTTCTTGCATATGTTAAACATTGATCAGATTGAGTGTTTTAATGTTGCAAATTGAAACCTGGTCACTTGCGTATGATGATGAAGACAAC
Source organism: Hydrolagus colliei (assembly GCA_035084275.1). Taxonomy (NCBI): domain Eukaryota; kingdom Metazoa; phylum Chordata; class Chondrichthyes; order Chimaeriformes; family Chimaeridae; genus Hydrolagus; species Hydrolagus colliei. Next base: position 49,501,601 of record CM068743.1, read on the forward strand.
AATAAGGATGACAATAATAATAATCCTTGCATTTGATGTTGCACTTTAACATGTCTTCTAGACATGATCAAATCGAGAAGAGTTTCAGAGAATATACTGTGAAGTGAATTGACTGTATATTTTGTGGGTGAAATGCAGCGCCAATTGAGCACTCTCGCTTGTGAGGTGAATGCTCTAATGAATAGGCTACAGAACCCCATGTTTTATTTATCCATCTCGTTTTTTTCTGTTTTTAGTCACTTATCTTTACTGTCTTCTCTTTATCCATTTCTGAATATTTGACTCTTTTTATTCCCTTGAATTTCTCTATCATCACAATTTCCCTCTCACTTTGCCTTTTCGCCTAGTGTCTTAGATTTGAAAGTGTCTTAGTGTCTAAGATTTTTTTTTAAAAATCCTTGCATTTGATGTAGCACTTTTCACATCTTCTAGACATCTCAAAGCACTTCACAGCATATGCTGTAAAGTGGATTGACTGTATATTTGTCTTTTACTATCATACAGGTCTGTCCATCTCTCTCATTCACATGAATCATTGTCCTCAAATGGTTCTGTGTTGCTTCTTCCATATTTATACCATTGCCATCAAGACATCTTCACCAATGAAGCAGCTATTGCTACCTGCAGTATGCAGCTAGACGTATTCTATAACATACTTCTTAGCCATAGTAGATATGATTTCTCCAAAATATACTTGTGCAAATACATTTTATCTTACTTAAAATCAGAATCACGGTGAAAATGTCCAGAAAGACCACATTGTGAAGTCCTGTATCTTAGTCTTTAAAGCACTCACTTCATAAGCAAGAGGACAGGCAGTGCAAAACATTAGGCAAATTTCTATACCCATATGCCTCTGTTTACGCGGCAGTCAGTAGGAACCTGGTTGTTGGGTCATTGGGGGATCGCTTTTCTGAGGGTAATAATTCCTTCAAAATAAATCTAAATAATTTGGACTGTTTGTGGGACATTGACTGTTTGTGGGACATTGACTGTTTGTGGGACATTGCTGTGTGCAAATAGCTACCATGTTTAGCCCACAAAATATGCAGTCAATTCCTTTTACAGTGTATTCTGTTGAGTGCTTTGAGACATCTCAATGACATGATAAGGCACTACATCAAATGCAAGTACTGTATTATCACAAAACATAATAAATCCTTGCATATGATTTAGCGCATTATGTCAAAATGCCTCAAAGCACTTGACAGAGATTTCTGCAAAGTGTAATAACTATGTATTTGTAGGTAAACATGGCAGCCAATTTGCTGAAACCAAACTTATTTTATCTGAAGGATCGTTGGTCCGAAAGAAAGCTTGATAGGATATGTACATGGGCTGATTAATGACAAATCAAGCTTAATACAGATAGATGCAAGGTTTTACTTATAGGAAGTAAGAATAGAAAACAACAACAACAAAATTACACTTGTTTAGTGTCTTTCACATCAGGAGGACATCCCAAAGCACTGGACATTCTATATTGGCAAATTATTTGTATTCAACTCTTCAAAAGTCATTCTCAAGCTAATATTTGTTTAGCTATTAATAATATCCTCTATTTGATGTTTTAAAAATTTGTTAAAATCAAAATCTACCTCCTATAATTGCAATGGATAAAGTGACATATTCTTCTTTGGCCTTAATTTAGCATCTTTTGGTATTTGATGTGAATGAATATGGAGAATCTATTGTTGCAAACACTATGGCTTAAAAATACTTCACATGCTCTCCTAAAATTCTGGAAATGTTATTATTTTGGTGCCAGTCAGTTAAAACATTTATACAGTGCCTTTCACAGAGATATCCTTTTGGAGTGCTGTACACCAGGCGGTTAGATACTAAGCAAGCAAAAAAGAAGATTGTAAAAGCAGGAGGTGAGCAGAAATTCAATTGATTCATTTAGAGAAGTGGAGATAGTGGCCCTATTTTCACGACTGTTTGTGGGACATCGATAAGACGTAGAAAGCGCTATATAAATTTAAGGATTACTTACTTACTTATGGATGAGTGGTGGAGTTTTGGATCAGTTGCAGCTCTTGGATAGAACAAGGGAAGTCAGCAAGGAGTATGAGGAAAGCAGTCGAAAGGAAACAAACAAAGGGAATGATGATTTGGTGGCATTTTGAGAGGCACAGGAGGACAATGTGTTGAAGAAAAATGGTCTTGGTCATGGATACAACGTGAGGAAGGGAAGATAGCTGAGGATTGAACCAGACACTAAGGTTTCACTGGACTGTGAGGTCAAATGTCCAAGTGGGTTTCTTCAAACTCAGAGCTGCAAGTGCTAACAACTGAGCCACTGTGAGCAAGAGAACAAAATTGAAAGACAAAAAGGAAAGCAACAACAACATTGTATTTGTATAGTGCCTTTCAAATCGGGAGGACGTCTTAAGGCACTGGACAGTCAATGTTTCGGATCCGAGTTGGGGAGGGTGGACGGCAGGGGGAATGTAGGGTGATCAAAGGCACGGTCGAAGAGGAGGGTCTTGAGATGGATCTTTAAGGAGGCAATGGATGGGCGAAGTGTGGAGACTGCGGAATGGAGTTCCAGAGGGTGGGGCAGTGTGGCTGAAGGCCTTCCCGTCAATACTGGGGCAGGCGAGGCGGGGGATGTGAAGCAGCCCGGAACCCATTGAGAGGGACAAGAAAGAGTTTCAACAACTAAATTTAAATCCCTTTAAAATGTATACATATATATATATTGCAAAAAGTATTGAAGTACAATTAAAAATTAACAATTAGAATATACTAACAGAATTAATCACAGTCAGTGACATTGTTGTAAAGCCTCCACCCTTAACATCCAATCTTTACTTTGCCAGGCAAGAAACCCCTTCTGTGTATACGTGATGTCTGGATTTATTTTATGTTGCAAATCAATGTAATCTCCCTCTCAATATAAATGTTTTCAAGCCTGTAGCCAAACAATGCATTTCTGAAATGATCTCTCCTTTGTGGGTTGTGCTTAATCCAAACTTTCTGGAAGCCACATGGTGTGCGGTCAAATCACGCATCTTCAAAAATTTATATTTTGTATCACTGTTCATGTCAAAAGGACTTCCCAAGGCATCTTCACCTTTGTCTACCTTCAGGAATGGTAAAGATGAATTATAGGATGTCTTCATTATTCTGCTAGGTCTATGTGAACAAGTATACACTTGTTCCACATTGCCATGTTTCCCCACAAAATATATTTTGCAATTTTGGTTAGAGTGAAATCAGTTTCCTCTCTTTCAAAAATGTTTCAGACTTGCAGGAAATTCTTAAAAGCCCTTCATCTTTTGTAGTGTAAAATGATAAATCAATTATTTACAAACAAGGCCTAATGCTACTCTTCACTATATGTGTCTCATGGTGGAAGCACAAAACTGCAGTGGGAATTGAACTTTGCACTCAGTGTATTTTTCGTATTGTTGTGCTATGATTTTCTATTGAAGGCTGAGCCGAGGTTAATTCAATTTAGTGGTTGTCATCTTCAGAATAGCTTTTTGGTCTGTGCCAACCCTCTGAAGCTATGGGGTGAAAATGCAATGATGCATCTTCATTACAATGATACACAGTCAATACTTATTGAACATTTCTTCCTTTTTTTAATGAAACATCACATTTTGCTAAGCCTTCCTAAAGCTAATTGAAACACCTTGCCTTCCCTCCTCCCTTTAATTCAAGACAATTGTCAGTTTTAAAACCAATTTTCCAAATTTTCCGCCTCTTATCTTAAGAGGGCTTGACTCTTTTTCACCTCCTTGGAGCTAGTATTTTAGTGCTACTTCATAGGATTTTGAATGCAACAGCAAGATACCTAACAGAAATAGCTATCCTATTTAAGTGGACTAAAACACTGTGATCACCAATAGGGAACACCCATGGTAGAGCTAAGCCTAGGGTTCTATGCCAAATCCAGCAGCAGGATTTGTTTCTTACTTGAGTTTACAAATGGATGGCAAACTGCAATGTTTCTTCAATTGATCCGATCTGCAGGGAGCCAATGGAGTCTGACAAGGACTGGGGTGATGGGGCTGCTGAGCCTGGCTGGGGACATAGGTGCACAGTTTTGTATTAATAGGATCACATTTATAGTGGATTATTGTGTGGAATAAACAGAGTAGTACTGTATATAGAATACAAATACCTTTCCTGTTGTAAAAACTTGTATCTGAGATATCAGGTTATAACCATTGGTCTTACTTATCTGTGCTGAACTTATCTCTTCCTTAGAAAATATCTCAAATCTGTATGGTTCTTGGCCTGTTGGTCAAGTACAGTATTGGTTCTTATGAGTTACACCTCAGGCTGTGCAGTTCCTGGCAGTGAGCTCCACCTCTGAGGTCTCAGATAATAATAATCCTTGCATTTTGTTTTTTCACATCTTCTATATGTCTCAAAAGACTTCAAAGAATATACTGTAAAGTGAATTGATTTTATATTTGTGGGCGAAACGTGTCAGCCAATTTCACACAGCAGTGTCCCACAAACAGTCGTGGTTTGAAATGACCAATTTTATTATTGTGTTATTTTTGAGGGATTATTAATAGGCGTGTGGAGTAAAATCCCTGACCTGCCTGGATTCGAATTCAGGTCTCACTCTTGTAAGGCAAGTGCTCTAACCACTGAGCTACAGGACTCCACAAACTGAGCTACAGAACTCCAGATCAGTGTTCTATTCATAATAATAATAAATAATCCTTGCATTTGATATAGCGCTTTCCACATCTTATCAACGTCCCAAAGCGCTTCACAGAATATACTGTAAAGTGAATTGACTGTATATATTTGTGGGCGAATTGTGGCAGCCAATTGCGCACAGCAGTGTCCCACACACAATCGTGGATTGAAATGACCAATTTTATTATTGTGTTTTTTTGGAGGGATTATTATTAGGCGTGTGGAGTAAGGAAACTTGCCCAAGGTTTCACCCTGACCTGCCTGGATTCGAACACAGGTCTCCCCAGCTTGGTTTCCCCAGCTTGGTTTCCCCAGCTTGCAAGACAAGTGCTCTAACCACTGAGCCACAGGAGCTCCACAGGAGCTACATCTTTCATGGGGAAAGATGTAGCTGGGCATAGGAATACCAGCCCTCATCCCTCTGTTGGCTGGAATCAATATTGCTGCACTGCCTATCTGAGGATATGACCCACCCTCACAAAGAGTAGAGAAATTGGAATAAAGGTCTGACTTGAGCCCTTGGTCAGGTTGCCTGACTTGCTCAAGTGGCAATGAGTAAGGAATCGGGTTTGAGTCGACGTTTGACAATTTGGATCCAGATTTGGGGAGGAAGGGGTTGTCTGAGGGGTAACCTACGTTCCTGTTTGAGAAACTTGAATTGGTTGAATTTGGCTTTGTGGGGGTTAAGTAGAGTAACTTCTCCCACCAGAAAAAAAACCCTCAAACCTTTATGGTAGCTTCTTTATCTGGTACCAATGGAGTTTGGCTTATTTTTCCTCTTTCCAGCAGCACATGGGTGGTGTTGAAGTTCTGCCACCCCCAGCTAAGATCCCTTCACTGAGTGCAGATTGGGGAGTAAAGCAAGAACCCTCTCGATGGCTCGGTTTCACACCAGCCAGTGGCTTTTCTGGTGGAGCATTCATATCAGTCTTTTTAATAATATAATAATAACCATATTCCGTGCATTTGATATAGCACTTTTCACGTCTTCTAGACATCTCAAAGCGCTTCACAGACTAGACTGTAAAGTGAATTGACTGTATATTTGTGGTTGAAACGTGGCAGCGAATTGCACACAGCAGTTATGGATTGAAATGACCAATTTTTTTTTTTTTTTTTGAGGGATTATTACGAGGCATGTGGAGTAAGGAAACTTGCCCAAGGTTTCGCCCTGACCTGCCTGTATTCGAACACAGGTCTCATGCTTGTTAGGCAAGTGCTCTAACCACTGAGCTGCAGGACTCCACAAAGTTGGAGATACCTTTGGAATCAGTATTGAAATGCTTGTGTGACACTATTGCTGTGGTCACCCGACTCATTTGTTTAACAGCATTTTACCCGCAAAGCAACCTGTCACCTACGAAAACCCAACTGCATTTCAAGAGGACCTGCTCCAGTGAGCCTGTCCTGGACAAGGTATGCCATTCATTCCTTTCAGTCTTGTTTTTGCTTCTTTAGTGACGCAGCCCTTTCTTACACAAAATTGCCTCTTTATTTCAGTCGCTGGTCAAAATAATTAGTACTGCTGACAAACAGGCTGCAGAACATGCTGACAATGTGTTTATTTGGCTGGTGGAGAGGTGGTGGGGTGGGGAGAGGTGGTGGGGTGGGGAGAGAGAGAGGAAAGGAATCTTGGTGTTTTTGTTGAGGAAGTTTCTGAGATTTCTTACAGGCTTTCTGTGCCATTGCCTTCGCTGAGGTCAATACGGACAGCAATCTGTGACCTTTGAGGTTACCCAAAATGTTGAATATGTAAACTGTGCTGTGACTTTGAACATTACAAATATGACAAGTATCCTTTCACGTGACTTGTGAGTGCAACCTGGGTCTCTCTGACTTGCGTTGGCATTCAGAGAGTAACTGAGCAACATCTATATACTGTACACACATTCGAACAAAAATCCAGGTTTGATATCTCCACATTCGATGGAGAAATTGCAATCCACATTTTAGTGGGTGGGTAGGGAAGTCGACTAGCTTTTATGAAAACTAATTTGCCAATTGCTTTGGTGCAATCTGGAAGGGTGGAAAGACACTTTACATGGCATTGCTGTGTCAGTGGCACCAAATGAAGATGAGTCACTTTCCCCTCCCTCCCTCCCTCCCTCCCTCCCAGGAGCACCCAGAGTGAAGAGTTTTGAGTCAACAAAAACAAGTTGGATTTATGTAGCATCCCTCAAAGCAGGGTAGCGCAGCCCAGAGCGCTTTGTGTGGCAAAGGCAACACTTTCATGCTAAAAACGATGACATGCCATTGACTGGATATGTTGTCTGTCTGCTGGGAACCAAATAAAAGTTGGCCGTGTGCTCTCGCGGGTACCCCTCCCACCTACACTCCAAAGGCGGCGTCTCTTTCAATTCCAGTTGAAGTGCAAAAGTTACATAAACCAGACTCTTTGTTTCCCAGCCATTTCCTTCGCCTTTTCATCGAATGTCGTTGCCCACGTTGGAGGACACCGAGTACATTGTAAATTCAGATTGTGAGCGTATGTGTGGGTCTCGCATAACAGAACTGCTGTGAACCTGACTGAAAGGAAGTGCTGTGGAGGCAAGACTTTGTTGTGGGTGAGAAACAGCTGAACCACTGAGAGAGAGAGACTGTGCAGCCCTTTAAACCGTGAACACAGCAGCAAACCTTCTCTCTCTCTCTCTTTCTCTGTGTGTGTGTTGACGACCACCATAAAGACAAGTGGAATAGACCATCAGAGGGAAAAGATTGAACTGCTTTTTTTAAAAAAAAATGATATACAAAACAAATCACGAAAGTCAGTCACTCTTTCACACCTCTGTGACTGGGAAACCAGGCAGAGATTTGTTAATCCCCCCCCCACCACAAAAAAAGGCAGGAAACTTTTGGGAAAGGCTGTGTGTGTGTCAGCCTTTGGTACATCATTATCCCAGTTATGATTGGCCTATTGTGCATGTACTTAGTTAGCATTCAGGTGAGATGGCAGAGTGAGTTGGGCCGCCTGACTGACTGCCTGCATCACAGCAAATGCAGGCTGTTTCTTGGAGGAAATACTGCAGCCTGTGGACTGCGTCTGTTCCTCGAGGGAGAGGCTGTTCAAGTCCCACCCACCAGTCAGGAGGAGGAGGAGGGGGGAGGGAGGGTGGAGTGTATGTATGTATGTGTGTGTGTGAGTGAATGAAAGACAAGACAAGCTCTAAACACCATGTCACTCTTTGAAGGAGATAGCAGCAACCAGGCTGGGAGGCTGGAGGGAACACGAAGGGTTTAAAGAGGAAGCAAAGGCTGCAGAGATTTCAAGCTGCCGTATTATCATTCTGTTCATCCTTCAAAGTAATTGGAGTTGCTGGTGGGCACTAACTATCAAGTGACATTTGTGGCAATCAGCTTCTTATCGGATAGAGAAGGATCGTATCTTGTGTGTGTGTGTGTTGTGTGTGGGTGGGTGTGTGTGTGAGCAGAGAGAGAGAGAAAAAAGAAGGACAAGGCAGGCGTCTGCAGAACTCCTGAATCCATCCGAAAGGGGAGAGGAGGAGGGAAGGGAGGGAAGGAGGGAGGAAGGTGGTGGGGGGTGGGGGGGGAAAGAGAAAAAAAAAATCTTCCGGCTGTGTTTAAACTGGCAAAGGAGCAGGAGACAGAGGATCCCGAAAGCTTGGCCAGTCAGCCAGCCAGCCAGTCACCGAGCAGAGGGGCTGTGTCAGGGAACACTGGTTTCAGAGGAAGACGGGCCTGGGGTACTCATTGCACGATATACTGTAAACTAGACTACACTCTGTCAACGAGTTTCCTGCAGCGGAGATAACGATTCGATCTACATGGGCAAACGCTTGGAGCAGCAGCCAATGTACCCCCAGTACACGTATTATTACCCTCATTACCTCCACACAAAGGTACAGTATGCCGGCACTCTGTCCTCACAGCTCTCTGGCCGCTCTCTGACTATTACTGCTTGCTTTTTCTTTTAAAAAAAATTTTTTTTTACAGCTTCTCCAGTGAGTGAGTGAGTGAGTGAGTGAATTCATTCCCTTCTTTTCTTCCTCTCCTCATGGGCGAACGAAGTGTCTTGCAGCCAGAAACTAATGGTCTAAAATAGGGCAGGACCGCTGGTTATAGGATTAACGCTGTATTTTAGATGATATATATATATATGTGTGTGTGTGTGTGTGAAGCTGATTGAAACCGTTGCATTGCTCCTTTTTATGCCAAGGAGGGATTTATTTTGCTGTATAATTGTGTGTGTGTGTGTGTGTGAAAGTGCCACAAATGCTGCTCGTTTCTCACTTCACTGACATTTCACGGGTTACAGTAACATTCACCTTAGTTTCCCTCGCTCGGAAGGCCTTGGGGTGTGTGTGTGTGTGTATATATATATATATATGTGTGTGTTTTAATATTTTTTGCTTCTCTGCTAAAATTTGACCGCTGCTGATGACACCCATCCTTGATTTATATTTTTATTGCATTTTACTTCTTCGTTCCCTGTTGCCAGTGGCAACTCTTTTGGACAGTATGTATTATATATTGCTCTTGGATAGCAATGGGATTTGCTCATTTCATAATGCGGTAGCTTGTATTCACCCCCCCCCCCCCCCCCCTCTCTCTCTCATATACAGCATTTTACAAGGGTTTCTTTTCCCTTCAAGGTCAATTTCCAGAGAATGTGATCCCTCTCCCTCTCTCTCTCCCTCTGTGTCGCTCTCTCTCTCTCTCTGTGAGCCTGCATCGCTGCCTGAAAATGCACAGATAAAAATATAGCAATAAAACAGGCAGCGCCTGATTGATTTCTCCTTATCACTGTGAGTGTGTGTGTGTGTGTGTTTTTTTTACAAACTGTAGGTTTTTCTAGTTCTCTCAGGCAATGTTTATAAAATTGTCTCAAGAGCAGCCCCAGCACACACACACACACACACACACAAACAAACATGTGCCACGGGTGCACAGACTGCTGTAACCGAGAGAGCACGTTAGCACAGCAAAAACATCTGGGTTTTATTAACTGCAAAGCCAGCCATCAGCTCCCGGGCCATTTTAATAGTACCAGCGGAGGGAGGGAGGGAGGTCCCAGTTGAACTACAATTGTATCAGGGCTGGGTTTGGATCCCAGATTCCTGTTTTCCCGGCACTCTGCGTGGGAACACTCTGTGACTCCCAATCACTTTAATAGTTTCGGCACAAGCTGCTTTTATAATCGAAGAAACCTGTGCCCTCTGACCAGGGCGAGCAGGCGGTCACTGTTATATTTTCCAATCTTCTACCTCGCTATTATCGACCCGAGGAACCTTTGACCTATATTTCCAGAGAGTTTTTGTCTCCTCACCCTTAGCTCCCATTCCTGATAATGATGATAATAATAATAATAATAATCCTCGCATTTGATTTAGCGGCTTATCACATCTTTGAGACCTCAAGCGCTTCACAGAATATACCGTAAAGTGAATCGACTGTACATTTTGTCGGTGAAATGCAGCAGCCAATAAAGTTTGTAATAGTTGTGTGTTTTTTATCGGAGATATTGTTACCTGACTAGTAAGATATGCCATCTGGGGCACTGTTTATGGCTTGTACGGACGGTTTCCTTGGTTCTACTTCACGTTGGTGGATATTTTTAAAACAAGCATCTTAGTTTAGTCAACGTCAAATAAAACAGTGCCATTTCTTCAGCTCTTTGTGATTGAATGCCACAGACAGGCTAAAAACCTGTGAGAGCAGCCTTGCAGCATAGTTTAGACAACATGGTTTAAATCGTAAGTAAGGCAGCTTTTAGAGGTCAGGAATGATTTACAGTGAAGAACGCATAGAATTCCTGTTACCCTTGTACTATATACTAAATGTGGACAATTACCCAGATATGAACTCACTGATTGTGCAGCACTCTTACGGTGCATCAGTAATGGGTCTCTGAATTTATTTTTTGCATGTCCGTCCCTTTGAAAACTACATTTCACAATATTTATACAGCCTTGCAATGTAGGGATACCGAAGAACGGTTAGTACGCTCAGTCAGTCTGAAAATATATTTAGTAAGTCTATTTCCGAATGAGAGAAGATGGTGCAGCCCGTTTGTCGGTCGATCTAAAATAGCTGGTGCAATGTACGTTGAGGAGTGGGTTTCATTTCTTTAAAACTAAAACAAATCTGGCTCCATGCTCAGAATTGTTCCAGCAACCATCACTCTTTTGTGTTTTTGTAAGTAATTTCGCTGTGTGGGATTAAGGAGGATAGAGTTACAGAGTAGTTGGGAGCTTGCAATCGCTCTGTTTTTTTCCCCCGCTTGCCTGGGCTCTGTCCTTCCAGCCCGTGTGTTGTGGGAGAGTCAAGCCAACACTGCCTAATGATTCAAAATGGCGTCTGTATCAGCGTCAAGTCAGCTGACATGCGACTGAATTTCCGAGTTGCTTTTGCTGCGAATTCACTGAAGCCGTCGTATGTTTTGCATGGGGATGCCATGTTTGCAGCTGTGTCCTTACAGCATTAACTGGCATTTCCCGCAGAACCCAACTCTACCATTTTGTAAGGCAAACAAAATGGAAATGGAACCAATTCTGAAGCAGAATGAACCAAGCCCAACATTCAGGAAGGGTCGATATGTTGGGCTACCATGTTATCTCTCCTCTGGTACCTAAGCATTGTTAGACATCAAGACAGAAGTTAGAGTATATATTTCTATCTTGTGTGTGTTAGTTAAACTTTGACCTTAATTAATCCAAGTGGTCCTGCTCAAAGATCCTAGTATTGGGACTAATAATGCAACAGGACTATCCGACACTGAGTCTCACAACTCAATGGTCACAGACCAGGGAGGTTATAGACTGAGTCTATGTTGAGTTAGCTGATCTCCACCTGGGCCACTGTTGGGATTCTACTGTTGGGGTCAGCGCCCTTTAGGTCAGCAAGGATAAGATGATAGGGCTCCTGCTCCTAATCCCTGTCCATTGATCGTGTTGGAAAGTGCGTCTTTATGGACTTCACTCAAGAACAGCATTTCTTGTATTCTTCACAACACAAGTAGCGTGTTGACCAAAGGCTGCAATGATGCCTTTGGTCATGTAGAGGTCATGTCTGCCATTACTCACTATCAAGATTGTTTTGTGAATAAAGGCCACTTGTTGAGGTGTTGGATGGTGACTATAGCAGAAACCATGCCTTGGTTGAAGAAAAAGTCATCAAACTCCAGATAGGAGGATGGGTGGGAGGAAGTCAGGAGAAAAATATAGTTGAGAAAAATGAACATGACAACACAATCCATTTTACTGCAGGGCAAGCAACCCATTTACTCTTGAGCAAGACATTGTGCAGATATAGCCACGGCTCCCAGCTCCCCACAGAGCTTTTATCACCATGTCTTGCATTTCTTCAGTTCCTTTTTGGGATGTGGGTTACTTGCAGGGCGTTCATTGTCCATCCCTTGTTTCCCTGAGTACTCTCGCTTTCACTTTAAACCACTCAAGTCCTTGAGACAATGATGCTCGCACCTACTATTAAGAGATGGAGCTACTTCAGATAGCTTTGGAAAACTTCCAGTGAAGGATTTAAAACTAGTCAGATAGACATGGAAACTGTGGGGATGTGATGAGTTTTGCTGTCTACAACTCATCAGTTTCAGTTACTTTACGCTAAAAAAGCGCCACCCTTCCTGGCCCAAAGATCACATCCTGTGAGAAGAATAAGCCAGATAGGAAGTTGTTAATATGCAGAGCCCTTTTTAACTGGCGATTTATTTGGGACACAAGACTCCTTGTGATATCATGAGATGCTTATATTATAAAGACTTAAAAAATATTCAACAGGGACCTTACACTTATCCATACAAGTTCAATCAGTGTTGAGTTTGGAAACCTCTAAGTCAGCACTGTGATGACCAAAGGTGTGAGGAGAAAATCAACCAAGCTTTCCAATATCTGGTCACTAGCTGGTGACCCTGGCTGGGTATGTGTGGTCTTTGGCAGAGACAGAATCTACCTCGGCTGTGATGTCACCTCATTGAATAGCTGGCCAAGACTCTGTGTCAAGGCACAGCAGGAGGAGAAAGCAATCGCTTACCTTCAGAACAGAAGGAGAGAGAATTAGAGGAGAAAAGTTGATAGAAGAGGAAATGAGATTCCATGAATAATTTAAATTAATTTTAGTGAGTGTGTACTGTAGGAATGGCAGTGAATGACATGGGCAACTTAAAGGAACTTAGAAGTTTGCACAAGACTTGCTCACTATATGAACACTAAACCGAATTATTTACCATTTTGAAACCTTGAGCACATCAGGACAGCTTTGAGTAAACCTCGAACAATAAAATACATTGAGAAGACAGAACAAGCAGGACTTTTAGGGGGCTATGCAGGGGGTGAGATGGAGGGATTGATGGATGAAATTCCAAAGGTTGTGGGCAGAGTATCTGAAGGCTCGCCCACCGATGGTGAGGTGAGTGGGTCGGAGACAGGGAACTTGGAGCAGACCGGAGCCTGCTGAGTGGAGGGAATGGACAGGTTGGTAGGTGGTTAGGAGGTCGTAAAGGTAGGGTGGCGCAAGGCCATGGAGGGCTCTGAAGGTAAGGAACAGGATCTTGAATTGAATCCTCTGGGTGATGGGAAGTCAGTGGAGTCTGGTGAGAATAGGGGTGATAGGGTTGCGGAGCTTGGTGTGAGAGAGGACGTGGGCTGCAGAGTTTTGGATGATCTTCAGCCGATGGAGGGAGGAGATGGGGGTGGTTGACATGCAGGATGTTGGCATAGTCGAGCCTGGACGTGATGAAGGCATACATGAGAGTTTCAGGGTTATCAAGAAAGGTGATCAAGGCCATAACAATGGACTCATTTTAAAAAAAAATTGATGCTGTGAGTATTGTGGAAGATTAGATCAAATGGGTTGAAGAGCATCTTCATCTTCACTCATTGGTTCATCTGAACCAATGTTGTGATTTTGTCATACATAACAGCATGAGTGAGTACAAGCAGGATGGAAACACAATGACAACAATAAACATAAAGCTCTTTCATCCTTTTATTATTTATTGAAACAGTTATACCACTGATAACAATCATGGCATTTGACACATTGTAGCACCTAGAATGTTGAGAAAGCCTCAAAACCCTTTGTAACATTTCTGTGAAATGTATTTACATTTTAAAACCTTTAGTGTACCAGATAAAATGTTTGAAAAGTTGTGAATATCCCTATATTTGATATAGCACAATTCACGTCGGGAGGACATCTGAAGCTACTTCACAGATTTATTATAGTGTAGCAACCCACTGTAAATACCGCAGCGAATGAGAGCAAACCAGGATGAGCATAGTTTTATTTGGGGGTTTGTTGGCCAGGACACTGGGAGAAACTCTCTTCTCTTTTTGAATAGTGGCATGGGATCTTTACCATCCACCTGAACAGTTAGATGTGACCTCAGTTCAACATCTCATCTGAAAGACAGCACCTTAGCATTGTAGCATTCTAATACATGTCAGCGTAGACAGTGTGAATTCAATGACCTGAGTGCAGCTTGTACCCACAAACTTCTGAGTTGGAGGTGAGATTGCAACCAACTGAACCAGGCTGACACCATAAGTAGGGGAGTTATCCAAGAGTCCTGAGTTGAGCGCTAAAGCAAGTTAAAATGATGGAATTCAAGTTACAAGGTACAGTACAGTACTTCCAGATTGGTCCAGTGGGGTTTTATACATTTGACAGGAAATAATCACTGATAAGATGGGAATGTTCTTTCTTCTGAGTGGAGAGTTTGTGCAGAAGATTACATCACATGATCCAAAAAGGTTTTCTTCCTCTAAACCAATCTTTTGATCTCTTGTGTGTTGTTGCTGGTATTCATGGAGTTGGTCAGGGGTGTGTCCTTGTTGACAGTTGCTCTCTGGCCAATCTGACAGTTCTGTGTATTTGTATTTCTGTGATATCTACACGCTTTCCCCTGGAGAAGTTCCTCAACAGACAATTAGACTTTTTGGAGCCCTGTATACACATGTGCTGTATACCGAGAGAGGAAAAATAAAATAACAAATGCTGGAAGCCACAGCAGGTCAATTGGCTTCGGAACAAGAAGGCTTAGGTTATGGTTTTGATATCCCTTGTCCACCATCTCTGATCAGGTGTTAAGTCTGAAACAATAACCTGTCTTTCTGTTGCTGATTGACCCACTGTGCCTTTCCTGAGCTTAGTTTGTGTTGTTTGATTTCCAGCCTTTTCAGGTTTGCTTTTGGATTCCACGTACTTGTGTGGACTTTAAAGAAAGGCTGTTTTCTGAGCACATAGTGATGTTTTAAAAACTGTGCTTATGGCATAACCTGTGTGACGCCGATGGCAAAATCCTCCACCACATTTTCTGCACAGAATTCTCTGTATTGAAAGACTGCAGTTCTGCTCTGAGGTGCCAACCTGGCTCAGTTAGTCACATTCTCACCTCTGAGTCAGAACACTGTGGGTTGATATTAACACAGTGCAGTGTCAGAGGTGCTGACCTTCAGGTGAAAAACTAAACCAAGGTTCTGCCTGCCTGTTCAGGTGGATGTTAAAGATCCCATGGGGCTTTTTGAAAAGAAAAGGAAGTTTCTCCCAACAATCTCCAAGGTAAATTTGTATGTTCATTTCATGGCTATTTGTAGGATATAGCCGTGTATAAAATTGGCTGCTGCCTTGACCTACAAAATACACATTTAAAATACAACCTGCAGTGTCTTCCTGCCATGAAAGATGTTGTATCTAATCAACTATTATTATAGGGTTATTATTTTAAAAAAGCAGAGTCTTTGACTCTGAAGTACAAGAGAATCCCTGGAGAAAGCACTGTTGACATCACGGATGCCTTTGCCAGGGATCAACCTTCTAAAGCAGGTTTTAAACCACCATTATCTACCTCAAAGCAAGTGCAGAGAAGTATTTCTGTGTACCTGGGCCAGCCGTGGTTTTACAATCCATTTCTACCATCGCAAGTCATTGAAACCCCCTATTGTCCACTCATTTCTCAGTCTGATTACTTCTTACCACGTTTACTGCATTCCTTGATCTGCCATCTGGACTCACAGAAGGCCTTGGTGAAGGCATTCCAAACACCAGCCAATCTAACAGGGTTTTTCTGCCTTGTGTTATTCAGATTGTGTTTAGCGCCTGGTGTGAAGCAAGGGTCAGGTGGAGCAAGCAATTCATCAAGCAGGCACAGGTTTCAAACAGCCTTCTCTAACCATCTGTAGGCTGGATTACAGCCAGGACTGGACAGGGTACAGCAATGCTTGTAACCAGAAGCAATGTACATTATATAAGCATGTCAGTTCCAAGGCCATTGCTTGTGGATTTAAACAAAACTTTTCTCTTGGAGCGTCACTATTAAACAAATCCTCCCCCCAACACCCCACCCTCCCCCCCCACCCAACCTAACAATAGATTAGAAACCCTTATTCATACTGTAGCACTGTTTCTTGTTCGGCAAGTTTCAGAGTTCTGGGCAGATTGGGTGGGGCTGGGAAGTTTCTCTTGAATAATCAGTCTTTCATTTTTTATTTGATGGAAATTATTAATTTGTTCTTTCCCCACCCGGTCGCCTCCTCTGTTGAAAGTGGTGCTTCTCAGACACTTAGACTGCAGTACACCATTTGTAGACATTGTAAATGCATGTGATACTTACGTTTTGATAATGTTCTTGTTAATCTGTGACCTTTATTAAACTGAATAGCCCTGCTCAAAAATCCTGGCGGTGAGACATAAATGCAACGGAAGACAGCATCCACGGCCAAGTGTCATGAGAAAGTAAACCCAACCCTTCACGGGAAGGAAGTGGATTTGAATCTGTGTTGAACTGTCTGTGTGATTGTGTGGCCTCAGTCTGCCATCCTTCCACAAGTGCACTTTCATCATGAGAAAAGTCAACAGTTATGAAAGACCACCTGCTTCATTGCAAGTAAGGAAGGCAGTTCCATGGTGTGGATATGCTTCTATTTATGGATATGTTTATACATGTCTCTGATCAAAGAAGCTGCAATAGGAGTTGCAGAGGTTTGATCAATATAGAGACTGATGTTAGATGCCACGCAAAAGTGTGTTGTGGTGAGGATTCTTACATCTTCTCTGTAAGAATAGGAATCAGAAACAATGCGTTATTGTATATCAGTGAGGCTGTTTCCATTCCACAAGGTTCTCCTCCATTTATCACAAGAGTTTTTTTTGTAGCTAAACAGACTCTCTTGAGCGCAGGACATTTTTCTACGTAATCTCTGCGCTCAAATCATTTGATCAAATTTTGTATCTTATTTATGATGGAATGCTTTTTTCACCAAAGGCAATTTGTTATATCAAATACCTTACTGGGAAAACAAGCAAAACATAGTAAAATGAATACTGTATATCCACAGGAGATAGAAGACATAAATAAGTATTAATTGGTGTGTGTGAATGTTTGCACAATGGTGAGGGGGGCAGGGGTTTGTCAAGTCCATAATTCATTGGCCACTCACTGACATTGATTTGTTTGGTTTAGGAGTCTGGAAGCCATTTGATGGACTCAGCTTCTCACACCCACCTTGGTTAAATGTCTGAATACAGTATGTTTCTCAGATATCAAAGGGCTGTTTCATATATCCCATTCTGTGACCTTGTACTATTACACACCTTTCAATCCATTCCAGCATTACTACCTTCCTGTTCAGCACTGATAACATGGAAGTGCTTTTTACTTCTGATAGCTGGGCCTTCCCAACCTGCCAAATGTGAGATTGAAATGGCAGAGTACATGCCACTCTGGCATGTACTGATGACATGTGCTGGGGAGGTCAATACCTTTAGAATCTCTTTTTGTTTCAATACATTTTAAAATCTCACCACACCTGCCAAATTCCACTCTTTAATCACACATAAAATACACTGTCAATTAATTCACTATAAAAATATAATATAATCCACGACCTTTTATGGGACACTGCTGTGCACAATAATAATAATCATAATCCTTGCATTTGATGCAGCACTTTTTACATCTTCTAGGCGTCTCAAAGCGCTTCACAGAATATAATGTAAACTGAATTAACTATATATTTGTGGGTGAAACGCGGCAGCGATTTGCACACAGCAGTGTCCTGCAAACAGTTGTGGATTGAAATGACCAATTTTTTTTCCTGGGATTATTGTTAGGAATAAATGTGGAATAAGAAAACTTGTCCAAGATTTCGTCCTGGCTGAAATTTACTCCACGTCTCTCACTTGTAAGGTGTGTGCATTTTTCCTACAAAATATACAGTTTATTCACTTTACTGTATGTTCTGTAAAGCACTTTCAGAAATCTAAGATGTGATAAGGTGCTATATCAAATGCAACGATTATTATTATTCCTCCTCTTCTGAAGGCAAATGACCTGAGCTCTCTGTGGCGCTGGTGGCTGGGATCAAGATGCCAAGTTCCACCGTTGTGCAACACAGGGACATGAACTCTGGGTGTCTGGTTTGCATGCACCAGCCAATATATTTTAATATCCAGATACATGCAGTTCTCAGAGCTGAGGAACTGGTTATCTTATAAAACTGTGTCACAGAGTTATACTAATTTAATGTGGATGGTTTTTAAAAAAAATCTAAATTGTGTCACAACATGCCATGTGGGTTTATTTTAGCACAGTCAGCCATAACAGGGCAATTCCCTACTTGCTGCATCAGACTTTAATGAGGTGCTGGACATGGTGGAGGAGGTGAGGTGTTAGAAAGCCAGCATGCAGAGTGTTACGCATAGCCAGTATATTTTTACTAACCTCCCACTTTTTTTTCCCCTCTCTTCTTTCTGATGGTCTCTTGAAAGTGCAAACTGACAGTGAGGTACAGTGGCTCCCCACCTCCCTCCCACACCCCGTCTCCTACCCACCCCTCCTTCCACAGCTTCGACCCCGTCTCCCCATCCTCCGTCATTGAGACCATCTCCTCAATGAAGCTCACCACCTGCTCCCTCGATCCCATTCCCACCGCTCTCCTTACCACCCAGCTCCACCTTCTAACCCCTCTAATCACTGACACTGTCAATCTGTCCCTCTTATCCAGGACTGTTCCCACTGCCTTCAAAACTGCCACCATCACCCCCATCCTAAAAAAGCCTTCCCTCAATGCGTTGCAGCTATGTAGCTACCGGCACATCTCCAACCTCCCCATCCTTTTCAAGGTCCTTGAAAGAGTGGTTGCCTCCCAGCTCCACTCTTTCCTCACACAACACTCACTCCTCGAATCCCTCCAATCGGATTTCCGTGCCTCCCACAGCACGGAAACTTCCCTGGTCAAGGTCACAAACGATCCTGACCTTCTGTGACCGAGGCTCCCTCTGCCTCCTCGTCCTCCTCGACCTATCCGCTGCCTTCGATACCGTGGACCACGATATCCTCCTACACCGCCTCTCCTCCCTCCTCAACCTGCAAGGATCTGTCCACGAATGCTTCCAATCCTATCTCCCACCGCCTACATTTCGTCTCTTCCAACGGCTTTTCCTTCAGGCCCGCACAGTCACATGTGGCGTTCCCCAGGGCTCTGTCCTTGGCCCCCTGCTCTTCACTCTCTACACTCTCCCCCTGGGCGACATCATCCGTAGATATGGGGTAGATTTCCACATGTATGCGGATGACACTCAACTCTGCCTATCCGTGTCAACCCTTGATTCCAGGACCACTGGCGTTCTGACTGCATGCCTGCCCGACATTGAGTCCTGGACAAAGGCAAATTTCCAGCAACTTAACATCAACAAGATGGAAACCCTCCTGATTGGTTCAGGTCGGCGCCTCCGCACCTCAGGCGCTGACAACCTCAGCGTTCAAGGCTGCTCTCTCCACCTCTCGAATCCAATCAGGAATTTGGGCGTCTTGTTCGACCCTGAGCTATCCTTCCTCCCCCACATCCGCTCCATGACCGGTACAGCCTTCCATCACCTCTGCAATATTGCCAGAATCCGCCACTACCTCACCCCCTACGCCACTGAAACCCTCGTCCACGTCTTTATCACTTCCAGGCTCGACTACAGGAACTCTCCCCTTGTCGGCCTCCCCAGCTCCTCCCTTCACAGGCTACAGATCATTCAGAACTCTGCAGCTCATGTACTCTCCCGCACCAGGCTTCGCGATCACATCACTCCCACCCTCGCCCATCTCCACTGGCTCCCCGTCACCCAGAGGAACGAATTCAAGATCCTTGTTCTCACTTTCAAGGCCATTCACGGCCTTGCCCCCACCTATCTCTCTGACCTACTGTCTCTCTATCAGTCTGCCCGCACTCTCCGTTCAGCAGACTCAGGTCTGCTCCGCATCCACCGCCCTAACCGCCCAACCATTGGCGGCCGGGCTTTCAGCCTTTCTGCTCCCACACTGTGGAACTCCATCCCACAGTCCCTCCGCCTTGCTTCCTCCCTTTCCTCCTTCAAGACCGGTCTCAAGACCTTCCTCCTTCTTTTCGACCGCGCCTTCGGCTGCCCCACTACAACAACAACAACAAATTACATTTATACAGCGCCTTTCACGTCGGGAGGACGTCCCAAGGCGCTGCACAGGAGGCATGTGACCCGAGCTGGGAAGGGAATGTACGAGGAGGGGTGAAACAAGTAGGGGAGGTCGAAGAATTCGGGGTGGAACAAAAGGCACGGCCGAAGAGGAAAGTCTTCAAACCGGCCTTGAAAGAGGAAAGGGAAGAAACGAGATGGAGGGATTGGGGGATGGAATTCCATAG
The DNA here is from genome assembly GCA_035084275.1 of Hydrolagus colliei. Taxonomy (NCBI): domain Eukaryota; kingdom Metazoa; phylum Chordata; class Chondrichthyes; order Chimaeriformes; family Chimaeridae; genus Hydrolagus; species Hydrolagus colliei. The sequence continues at coordinate 49,521,910 of CM068743.1, forward strand.
GGTCGGAGCAAAAAAACTGAAGGCCCAGCCTCCGATGGTAGGGCGGTTCGGGCGGGGGGCTTGGAGCAGGCCAAGTCCTGCTGAACGGAGGGTCCGGGTGGGCTTGTAGGGGGAGAGTAAATTGGTTAAATAGGGCGGGGCAAGGCCATGTAAGGCCTTGAGGGTGAGGACGAGGATCTTGAACTCGATCCTCTGGAGGATGGGGAGCCAGTGGAGACGGGCGAGGGTGGGGGTTATATGGTCACGGAGGCGGGTGCAGGATAATACACGGGCTGCAGAGTTTTGGATGACCTGCAGCCTGTGAATGGAGGAACTGGGTAGGCCAACGAGGAGAGAGTTTCCGTAGTCCAGCCTTGAAGTGATGTACGCGTGCACGAGTGTTTCGGCAGCGTGGGGGTTAAGATAATTGCGGAGCCTGGCAATGTTGCGCAGGTGGAAGTAAGCGGTGCCGGTCAAGGCACGGATGTGGGGGAGGAAGGAGAGTGTTTGGTCGAACATGATGCCTAACTCTTCCCCCTCTCCCACTCTCCTTCCCCTTCCCCCTAATTCGACCCTCCACCCCCACCCGCTCAGGTCCCGACCAGACTGTTCAGTGCTTTGATATTTCCTCCCAATGTGAAAGGCGCTATATAAGTGCAATTTTGTTGTTGTTGTTGTAGTACACAAGCATGTCAGCCCTCCAGTACCTTGCCAAGCCATTGTTCTTCATGTTTTAGTGGAGACTGTGAGTGTCGGCAGCTTTGTTTGACATTGTTGGGTTTTTATCAACAACAACCACTTGATACATTATACAGTCCATCCATAACGCCATCTTAAAGTGCTAAGCTAAACCTAGTCCAGCCTCTCCGAATCCTCACCTTCATCCATCAGTCGTACATTTAATTTTCAGCAGTGGCTAATTAGTGATCAGGAGTGACTCAAAACCAATTCAAGGTAAAGTCAACCTGGACATGATACTATACTTCTGCTTATTTAGATCGGAAATGTGAGCCAGACTTATGCTGTACCTCGTACTATGTACAGTATAGTGCAATGGTTTTATCTGTAACAAACCTGGGTGCCTATCTGCACATGAATTTGCAACATCATCATCTGATGACATGTGTGTGCTGTACATGACCTGCATATTAGAGGAGTCGTTAATCATTCAGCTTTGCTTGCATGAGGGTAGCAAAAGCCCGTGGCTAGCTATGGAAATTATAAGAGACCCCAAATGACTTGATTTAGCATGTAAGGAATGTGGGATTGTGGAAAATCCTTAAATGCAGTTTTAGTATGGAGCATTTTCTATAGAAGCCTGGAAAACTGGCTTCCAGTTTTGGAAGTTTCTGCAACTTTGCACAATCTTACATGTTAAGATGAAACTGACTCACAGGGGCTATGATTCGGTGGAATTAGAGCCGCTGGCTTCCTAAGGCAGCAACAATCCAGAACCACTTTATTGTCACTGGAAGAAAGCTCTAGGTTTGGAAGCTCTTCCAGCTGAACAGCAAGAGAGGAAGAGATCAGATGAAACCCCTGACTGTACCGGGCATTGTATCTTAGCAGCTGGTATGTCGAGGTGGAGTCTGCTGGTGCTAGAATTGCTTACACAGCCGTTCTGCTGCTAATGGTCTGTAAAATGGCAGGGCTGATTTGTAATTCTCATTTTTAAAATGACCTTAGAGAGAAAAATGCCGAAGGGAAACACGCAGGACCTCCTTGTACCTCTCTGTCAGGCTCGGTAGCTTCACAGGAGCTGGGGAGGTGCTGCTGTTCCTTCCTGGCTCCTCTGGCTCAGAGCTGAGTGATAGAACAGACTCAACTCACCCACTGTGTAGTCCCTGGCTACTTGAGAGATGTTACCTGCGGACAAGTGGCAGCATGCACTGTGCCGCATAACATAACGTATATAATATCCTGGTACTTTACAAGCCTCTGAACATCCCACAAGGAGTAGGTAGAGACCACCCACATGCACTATCCAGCTGGATTCCTGACTCAATCCCACAGCCTCCTCTGTTTGACCACAGCCTCTTGCCATGTAAAGCCCTTAGCCCTGCGAATGAGTAATGACAGTCTCAATGGGCCTCCAGAGCTGAATTCTCAATCAATGTATCTATATGCAGAGTTCAGTCTGTCATGTAGAATGCCATCTACCATGTATCATGACCCAAGATACAAATGGATAATTTGTACAATTGAAAGGTAGCACAAATTGTTGGTGTTACAGTATGTTGGTTAGACAGCAACAACAACCTGTGTTTTTGTTGCATCTTGGCCTTACAATGCATTAGTCCATGCCCATGACTTTACACATGATGTATAGCACTGCAAATGGACGTGGGGAACAACAAAGTGAGGACTGGGTAATAGGAACACAGGAACAGGAGTAGGACATTCAGCCCTTCAAGCCTGTTCCGGCGTTTAATTAGTTCATGGCTGATCTATATCTCAATGAATCGTCTCAATTCAAATTTTTCACTTTCTCCCCGTATCCTTTAATACCCTGACCAATCAAAAATCTATCAACCTCACTCTTGAAGTTGTGGATGGATCCAGCCTCCACAAGCTTTTGGGGGAAATAATTTGAGGTCCCACCCTGCTGTTTCCCCCCTATTAACAGGAAAAGGATGTAGAATCAAAGTACTGAATTACAGGAGGAGATTTTAAGATATGATCTTATTATGATAGGATTGCATTGTAATCTTAAATGAAAATCACTGAACTGCTGTGGTGCTTCAGTTTCCTACATTTACCTTGTCCTGCAGATCTGGGAGCCTGAGTCTGAGGGCTGACGTTGGTATGGAAACTGTGACATTCGGGACATTCCTCCTGGTAAAATCACATATGGGGGTGGGGAGTGCGGGTGTGGGGAGACAGGCTAGCTTCATTCTACAATGTCCCTCAGTGATCTTGCGCAGCTCTAGTCTCTTAAAAGAGAGATCCATTCAGGAGGTTTAATGAATAAATCCCAGTAACAACTCCCATTCTTAGATTTAGAATAATGGGGTATTTCAGGGCATTGCACATCCCCTTTAAAAGTAAACTTTTATGCACAGGAAGTGGCTTGTGAGGAGCATTCATCATAATTAGTTTCTGGGCTCTAATGCAGACAGAGATCCAAGGGAAGGGCAATCCATTACCTTTCAGACATGCTGTACAGTGGTTAATTTATTGAATAGAATGCCACTGAGTGGTGCAGCGCATTAAGCCCTGTCTCCAGTTTCAGGTTTGCCTACAACTGTGGGTACATAAAACATTATAGTTATGAAGACGGGAATCTGCTGAGGAGACTGATTAAAAGCTCCATAGTAACCTAGACAGCAGCCGCCTTGTGACCTGCCATCGGCAACTGCCTGGCAAATCAGTCAGTTACATTAGTATTATCGAAAGGATGGCCAGTGAACCATTCACTTAGTCTAAAATTAGGAAAATATGCCATTTCCAAACGCTAAGAAACCCATCCTTACAGGTTCAATACAAAGCTTTGTTGGGCTTATTTATCTCTTCCGACCCTCGGGCACGTTCCACTCACATTATAGGATTGAACGAATCCTAGTTTGACACATGTACAACAAAAATAACAACTTGTATTTATATGGTGACCCTCACTCCCAGAGAGTGCTTGACAGTGGTGGAGCATGACACCAATTTAGAGATAAGTTATTGTACACGAGGTCAGGTGTGAGCTGAAGATAAGGAAGGAGGGGGCAAGGCAAAGGGATTGAGGGGGAATATCCCAGAGTTGAGGGGTGGTGTGACCACTGTTGGTGGAACAGAGTGTACAAGGGATAAGCAGGATTCCGGAGCCAGTCGAGCGGAGGTAAAGGATATTTGTGGAGTAAGCGGGTAAAGGGGTACAAGAGGACATTAAAGGATTTGAAGATAGTGTAGGTTTTATCGGGATGGCTTGTAGAGGACTAGCAGCCTTAGTGCAGCACCTCATTAAAGTTGAGAAGAACAGAAATACGAGTACTGAAGCTAGCTGGGATTGAAACAGCTCCAACAGTTCTAGGCTATTGATGAAGCAGGAACTTTGTAGTGGCTTATCATTCCACTAACATCTCAGGTAAAGGTAGCAGCTGCGTTTTTGTAATAAAGAATGCGTTACAGGAAGACACATGCAAGACCTAACAAGTGTTGAGAGCTGCCTGGGTTTCTTTTCCATCCTCCCCTACTCCCCTCCCTCCTTCCTTGTGAACAATCCACCAGGAACCCCAGTTCAAGATTATGTCAACGGATTCATAAGGAATTGGATATCTGTTTGGTGAAGATTTCATTTGAAGGGGATGAGAGATAGAGTAGTGTTGGATTATATATTGTCTTTTGGGGAAATTGACAGATGGATTGCAAAGTCTTTCCTGGTCCTGGACAGGCTTATGTGCTACTGACTCACTCCCTGAGCAGTCAGTGATGCTGGGTGGTACCATTTGCTTGGTACAGGCTGTTGAAATAGGTATACCATAGCAGTAATCCCTACTTAGTGAAGCCCCCTAAAATCTGTTGGTTTCCTGAAAGTTCCTAGGTTGTATCAAATGACAGGAAAGGGAAGGTCAGTGATGCAGTTCCAAGTTTTATTCTCTCCCATCAACCTGCATGCTGATTTATTATTTTGCTGGGAACACAAAATACTGTATATAATCAATTCACTTTACAGTATATTTAGTGAAGCGCTTTGAAACATCTCGAAGATGTGATAAGGCACTAGATCAAATTCAAGGTTTATTATTATTACAAGCTTTACCAAGTGTTCGGCAAAGTGTTTAGAGTGTGAGAGAAGAGCCTGGGACCATATTTATTGCGACAACGTAAAAATAATACGACTACTGGGGGTTACGGGTGGGGTTGGGGGGTGTGGGGGGCATGGGGTGGGGAATGAGCTGATAAATGAAGACATTGTCTGGCATGCGTTAGTGAACACATCATAGATGGTAATTTTTGCCCCAACTGTTAAAACAAATGACTGCATCACCTAATTTGTAAAACATCCGCTCAGTGTCGTACAGAACAGCCGAAAAAACATCTCACACAATGCAGCTATTTTGAACAACTTCAAGAAATGAAGATCAATTATGGGGAAATCAGTGGTTACAGAGTTTAACTTCACCCTGTTGTTGCATTCCTACACTTGAATGATTATTGTGTTAGAACAAGCTCTTTTAAGAGACACTGCATTTTCTTTTAGGAGGCTATTTAGCCGTAATACTGTCAAGGCCTTCACCCACTTGGAGTACGTATTACGTTTGCTCATATTATATGGTCCCAATGCACTTATCTCTTACCTCAGCTTTTAGGCATCCAATGATTAATGCTAGGGGTGGAATAGGTTTCACAAGGAGCACGTTTATAGGATCATGTCACTTTCTGAAATAAACTGCTCAATTTATTTCGGGTAAGTTGCCCTGAATTAAACCAGGGTTACTGAACCAGAGAAGGCAGAGCGTTTAAAAGATTTCACGCTATCACTTTTGTGCTACTTATCCACAGACGTTTTAAAGGTGGCTGAGTAATTGCATGCTTGGCCTGGTTTGTGTCTTGGAGCTGTAAAGTCTGCAGTCTGAAATGGAGAATCCTAGTCAAAATAAATGAATCCTTTAACTAAAAGGTGCTGAATTAGTTTGAAGGACTACAGTAACATTTAATCATGTGAGAGGGTCCTGACAATAAAATAAGAGGATGTATTTCAGTCTTCTGGGCTTTGTGCAGACATCCTTAGATTGATATAGTAATAATTGATTCAGACAAGGTTCTGCCAAGGGCTGTAGGAAGCAATGTTACAGATACTTGTGTTGTGGACATAGAAATATAAAGGCTATAAAATCTTGACCACCTGGTCAGTCTCCAAGTAAAACAAAATACACGACTGGATCTCTAATACACCTTAATTAATGCCTTAAAAACATGGCTGTTCAAATTCCCTCTCAAATTTACTAACACAATCTGCCTCCCTTTCCTTTGGATTTTCTGTCTGTTTTCGTTCTAGATTGTTATATTTTCCACATTTTAGTGTACATTTTAGTGAAGATTTAGTTTGTTTCAAGAAAAAAAAGTGGCGTTAACTTAGTATGTTATATTGATCTGCTGCAGTTTGCTTGCAACCATTACAATACAGTACACATTTATTTGGCATCTTTTACCTCGAGAGGACTTCCCAAAGTGTGGGACAATCTATGGTTGGCAACTGAGCTGGGGGCCAGGCACAAGAGATAGAGATGAGGGAGGGAAAGAAGGCCAAAATCACGCTCAAAGAGGAAGATCTTCAGATGGATCTTCAAGGGTGGAGATGGAAGGTGTAAGTTGAAGGGACTCATAGATGGGGTGGGGATAGATACACTGAACAATTGTGGAAGTATCCATGGGCAGGGTTGTCAGAAATCTAAATGTATTGGTAGCCCTAAGTCGACCAAAAGTAGCCCAATAATATGTGTTGCTTATTATTGAGTGGCACAGTGGCTAATTTAGGTTAGTGCTTTCGAAGTATTCGAAAAGGTCTTCAAAGGTTTAAAAAAAAAGTTCTGAAGATTTAAGTTAAAAAACTTAAAACTAGACATCTGCCTAAAGCTGTTTTTTTCAAAAACCAATCTAATCGGGCTTAAACCCACCCATCTGGTAACAATGTCCAGTCGTTATAGGGAGATCACAGAAATGGGCCAGTCAAAAAAATGAACATATTGTCTAGTTACAGTTTTAATTAACACATCACAGTTTGCAGTTTTCACCCCATGATAGTTGTTTGTCCATGATATTTCTTGTTGTGATTTAAAATTTATTTCATAATTAAAATACTCACAGAACCTGGCATTTGATAAAGTGCCTAGAACATTGCAGGTATCTCATGAAGGCGACATGTTTGGGAAAAGACTGTTTTGGAAGCAGTAAAATGAAGAAAGGGCATTTTTAATGAAATGTGATATGTACGTTCTTGTAGGGGCACTTCATTACCAAGCATCAGGTTATTTCTTCAGTATTAGACACTACAGAAAGAGTATCCTTTTTAAGGACCCATCCCATTGCCTCGGGTGGACCTGGTTCAGTTTAGGTTCAGCACATGCCAACATTCAATTTCTGTGTGTCTGTGTCTCTACATAGATAATAATAATAATAATCCTTGCATTTAATGTAGCACTTTTCACGTCTTCTAGATGTCTCAAAGCGCTTTACAGAATATACTGTAAAGTAAATTGACTACTTGTTGGCAAATACGGCAGCCAATTCTCTCTCTCTCCCAAAAGGCTGTGGATGCTGGATCCATTCAAATTTTTAAGATTAAGGTGGATAGATTTTTGTTAGATAATGCTATCAAGGGATAGCTGGCAAAGTTGGGTAATTGCAGTTGAAGTATAGATCAGCCATGACCTAATAGAACAGGCTTGAGAGGCAGAAAGGCCTAGTCTTGTTTCTATGTTTGTGAACATTGCTTTTTCCTGAATCTACATTATCCTGTAGATTGTGGGTCTTTGGGCATAGTTTGGCCAGCAACTGATTTCATTTAGTCATGGCGAGTCATGTCATTTTTATGAAATTCATTTTCTTATCAAGAATCTTTTCTTGTTTTAATTTCTCTTATCTAACTATCTACAGCTCCATTCATGTCCTAGTATCTCATTATGGTATGATCTTCTCCTACCACATCCTTCTACTTGCCTCACTGCTCAGCTAATTTGCTGCGTGTCTGTGGTCCTTCTTTCCTATCATTAGTTGCAAAGCTTTCTGCAACTATGTCCTAGCATCTGGAACACTTTCTCTCTTCCCTCTCTCTGACTGAATTTAATCCCACTTTAAAATCTACCTATTCGACCGTGCTTATCGTCACCTTGCCCTCCTCCCTTGCTTGGTGTCCAACCCTGAGTTTATCACACATGAAGGACTTTATGAAAATGCAATCTATTGTTGTCGTTGGGAACATAAAGTATGAATCCAGGATTCCTGAATCATTCCCAATGTTATTTCTGGAACATCAGCAGGTGCTGCTCCTCTGCAAGTAAATGGTGAGTCCACTCAAAAACTCTCATTTATATCGCGCCTACACATAGCGTCTCCGGGCACCGGCATTTTGTTTTTCACTCTGAAGTGAGCAGTCTTTTTTTCTAACGTTTAGGCCCTTAATTGGACGTTTTTATATACTTAATTTTGATATGATTTATTCGTGTAGGAGGGAATTAAATGCCTGCTGTCATAGACTAACAAAATGAACTTTTGTTTATCAGGTTTGCTAGGTCCAAAACGTCTGGGATGATTAGTAAACGTTAATATTTTAAAGGCATTTTCTTGCATTTACTTCATATCCCTCACTAAGCTTGATTTCCTTCCATACTTTAACTGCCTCCAAACCAGGGACTCAACCATTTCCCTCATGACATTGAGACCCGTTGAGTTGGGTAAAACAATGCTGTGATCTTGAGATGGCCAGGACTATCTCATACCCTTCCACCTCTTAAAAACTCTGTCCCTTCCATCATGGTTGTCTTGTTAATAACAGATGATTTTCTTCAGGATCTGAAACAGCAGTTTCCAGCCTTGTAATATTTTCAGTACTAAAAGAGAGAGGCTCTGAAAGAGAGAGAGATTGCTGAGCTGACTCGGGAATGGCGCAGTCCCTTGTTGCAAAATATCGACTCCTATGCAACTCAACCAGGTTACAAGATCATGTTTTTTGTTTTTGTTAACAAAAGGCTGTGCCCGTGAACCGTGTGTAGTGGGAACTGAAAGAGCAGTTCAATAACATTAAAAGGAGCTCATCTTCTCTCCTCCTCTTCATGCACCTTGCTCTTCTAGCTTAGCAGATGCACTCTACGTACATAGTGTTCATTAGTGTCCGTCGATATGGAAATTTTCCGATTTAGATATATCGATGGGCTCATATCGAGATATACCGAAATATCGATATTTTCGGGTTGTTCGTACTGCTCATGCGTGCGCATTCGGAGTGCGCGTGCATTCGGGGTGCACGCGCATTCCGGGTGCGCGCGCATTCTGGGTGCATGCGCATTCGGGGCCTATTTCCTCAGGAGGTAAATATCTTTCTTTCTCTGTGTCTCTCACTCTCTCCATCTCTGTTTTTCTGTCTGTGTCTCTCTCCTCTCTCACATACCCCCCATCTCTATCTATCTGTATATTATCACATCCACCCCATCTCTCCCCCCGCCGCCGTCCCTCTCTCCTCCCGCCGCCATCCCTCTCTCGCACCCCCCACCCCCGTCGTCTCTCTCCCCCCACTCCCCCTCCCCCCAGCCGTCTCTCTCTCCCTCAACCCCCACCCACCCAGCCGTCACCACCCCTTGCATACCTGTATATTGTATTCTAGGACTATGAATACAATATGGCGGCTTTGCACCTCGGTCTGTGCATTGTGTATAGAGATGAGCATTCTGGGTCTTGTAGTTCAGTGTGCGCACATTCCGATTTTTTACCTCGATATATTGACTTTTCGATATATCAATATTTTTTAAATGCCTATATCGGCGTATCGATATGAAAATTATATCGGGTTTTAGCGATATATCGATATATCGCTGGACCCTAGTGTTCATGGATTTGTATCTTGCACTCCATTTGTTTCAAGTGCACAAATCTGCTTCTGAGTATGTGTGCTTATGCTCATTTAAATGTGTGCATTATTTAGTGGTATGTAAACATGTCTGTGTGCGTGGATGAAAGTAACATACATGTAGGTCATTGTGCATTTCTTCATATGTCGGGCATGTCAATTCTGTATGTGGGCGAATGCTTTTGGATACACGTGTTTGTTTTGATGTATGCACATCTGGGGAGTAGGCATATGATACGACAAATGGGGGAGTAACTTCAAACACTAACGCAGTCAGATTAGAGGTTTCTGTACTTAAATAATTAACAGGTGGGGTTGAGCAGTGGGTGGAACTTTAAAACTGCAGCTGCCTGTGCTCAGATTAGGAGAATTTAGCCTTTCATATTCTTCGAACCTGGTTGAACTGTAAAAGTATTTGATATCTAATCATTTTAAAGTGTTTCCCATTGAGTGCAAACTAGGCTGGCATACTGTCTGGGGGCTTCAAACCAGGCAGGCTATGGTTCCTGTGGTTCAGGAGAACTGGGTTGTGCAACCCATTTTGCTTTTGTACTACCTTTTGCATCCCAGACAAACAAATAATTCTCCAGATATTGGAGGCATGCCAAAACAATAAAAAAAAATCCACCAAGTATTGGAGGTTTAGATCACAGATGGGAGGAAATTAGAGCGTTTGGAACAAATTGGCCTCATTTTTCAGATTCTCTGATTCCAAAGACCTATTCCTTTCATTATTACTGCCAGTGAGAGATCAAAGAGTGAATCCATTGTCTGCAGCTATTTGTTCCTGGGCATGGAAGTAGCAGACCTGAGATTACCTGTGTATCTCCACTGCCTTCTATCCAGTCCTAAGTTTTTAATGGGATCTGATACATATAGACTTTAATGCGGATTAGGATAATATTTTTCACATGATTTGCACTGGCCAGTTATAGTTGAAGGCACCAAGCATAGTTCCAAAAACTTTTTGTTGCGCTCACTGTTAATAACCTTCTCATTGGATGTCACCATGATCGAACCATAAGGTTGGGTACTTGTGGTGCTCGGATGGCCACTATCTTTGTGGAGAGCAAAGTTAAATGAGAACTGTTCCCCTTTGGTACAGTTAGTGCTGTTTTAATGTGATCTGAATCAGGTCTGGGATTCAGTAATCCAGCCTCAAGGGGGCGGTTTATACTGGAACACATCAAGAGGTAGTGCCAGGTAAACTGACACTGGATTTAACTTGCCTGTATTGTGACAACCTTTCAGATTTGCTTTTCTATTGTGCAGGCTGTTCTGTCTTCCATGTGGTATAGTGGCCCCTTTGAAGCCATTTGAATTAAAAGGTAGTTACCAAGTAAACTGGCTTCTCAGAAGGATGAGCTGGAAGAATGATTAGATAAAATCAGGATTCTCAGCCTCTAAAAGATGTCTCAAAGGAAACCAGAAAAATATACCCTTAAAGGGATAGAGAAACTAAACTTCGCACAACGCTTCAAGATATATGAAGTTAGCAGGACAAGAAGTCACAGGTTTAAGGTTATTTGAGGCAAGTTTAGGTCAGACATCAAGAAATAAGGCCAGGGCACTGGACTTATTTTAGAAACAGTTTAATGCTATAATAGGGGAAAAAAGTAGGGTGGGTCTTTTGAAATGATGAGATCAAATGAACTAAAGGAACTTTCATTCTTGAGGCTCTCCTAGAATCTTGTATACATACACAATCACAAAACTTTACTGTTGATCCTATAAATGCTTTATGACATCCATCTGACATTAAAGGCACTATATCAAATGGAATGATTATTATTAACAATTATTATAGAGATCCAAATATATTAAATAATATTCTTAAGTTTGATGTAGCACGTAAGTTAAAACATCTCAAAGTACTTTGCAGGAAAATCTGTAAGGTGTAGTGATCGTACATTTGTAGTCAAGTACAGTCATTTGCATTCAGCATTGTCCCACCAACACTCATGAAGTAAATGACCAATTTTATCTGTTGGATTGATAGCCAGGACACCAGAAAAAAAATTCCTTCTACTTTCAAATAGTGTCATGGGATCCACTTGAATAGGAAGATGGGGACTCGCTTTAATAGGATTGCATCTGCACTGTAGTGTAACCCTGGACTCTGACCTTAAACATATTTGACGAGAAGCTTCATGACCAGAGTCACAGTTCCACAAACTGTCCAGATTTAATACGCAGATGGGAATTGTGCTTGACTTAGTTCTCATTTACATCATCCAGCATCTGGTCAAAATCCTCTTGTAAATACACTGTTGCTTATAGGAAAGCACTTTTCTACATATCCTAGAATCTGATCACTTTTACTTTCTCCAGTTCCTGGATTTTATTTATGTTCTCTCTGAACTTTAGGTAATAGAGTGGACTACTCTTGCCATGGTGCAGTGTTTTACCACATAGATGTGCACATAGATGTGCGCTTTCCATTTCTGTGTCCCTAAGATTACGATTGACTTTGGATGTGCAGACTTGATGCCAGAGTCACATGGCCCCATGTTCAAGTCCTTAAAGCCCCAAAGCCTCTTTGTGCTATTAGCCTATAGCTGATGAAGCTGCCCAAGCATTTGAAACCTTGACTTAACTTGAAAGAGATGACCCTTATAGAACTGCCAAAATCCAATTACTTCACAGTTTGTGGACTTTCTGTTCTAGATATTGAATCAATGGAGAAGGACTTTCTTGCTCATTTAAAAAAAAACGACTTGATTTATTATTCATGCTCCTTGAATTATAGATAACGAAACTGTTAACGTCAAAGCGTGCAAGAGCTTTAGCTCCACAAATTATAGCTGCTGAGTTGCAGACAGCAAAGCAAAAACAATACACTTACATTTGTATAGCACCTTTTAAGTTGTGAGGACATACCAAAGTGCTGGACAGATATTATTTCGGACCTGAGCAGGTGATCGAGAATTGGGGAAGGTGGAGCACAGCGGGGAAAAGAGATTGATAGAAAGCACTTTTGGAGAGGTGGGCCTTGAGGTGTGTCTTGAAGGTGGCAAGGGATGTGGCGAGGCGGAGGGACTGTGGGATGGAATTCCAAATGTTGGGGGGCGAGGTGAGGGAAGGCAGAGCAGGTCATGGCATAGATGTTGGGTAGAAAGGGTAGTTGAGGGTCAAACAAAATGCCAAGGTTCCAGACTGGCTTGATAAAGTGGAATGTGCATCCATGGATGGCGATGCTGTCAGCACCTGAGGTGTGGAGGCGCTGAGAGGAGTCAATCAGGAGGGCATCAGACATGTTGACTTTCAACTAAAGAAAGTTAGCTCTCATCCAAGCCCCTGAGTCTGGTATTAAATAAGCAATGGACAGAAGGAACACCTGGACTGGACTGTTTAGTGCTTTGGGACATCCTCCCGACATGAAAGGCGCTATACAAGTGCAACTTTGGTGTTGTTGTTGATGCTGTCAATGTTTCTCTTGCAATATATGGGCGTATGCGTGTTCATCAGGTCATCTGTTAAATTCCACCCCATGTTGTAGCTTTCTTTCTATTTTCCTTTTACGCCGAAAGTGAAGATGACTGTGAGCTAGCAGATTAAAGGTCAATTTTCAGATATCTAGCCCAATTATAATAACAACATTGTCAACTAAACCTTTAATATACAATAAATGCGTTGGCAAGTCTCGATCAATTGCTCGTTTGATATTAGTATGATATTGAGCGAATGGGCAAAACACGAGGGATTCATTCAGCACAAAACAAGCTAAGCTTTAGCATGAAGCTTTAGCAACCTCTATTTAAAAACAATAATTAATAACTAAAGTGTATTAGCAGCACAAACCTTGGCTAATCTAGTTGTCTTGTTATGTTTAGGTGATGGGGCAGATTGGCTGTTACAGGGTGGCAGTTCGGGAAATATGGTTTGTGTTGTGAAATTCAGCAGATTCATTTGATGTGAAAGGTGCTATATAACTGCAATTTATTGTTGTTAATAATATCTGAGGCTTATGAATAGATTGCTGCTGCAGGTGTGAAATACAGTTCAAATATTTACCAACCCTTGATTTCTTCATTGTGACATGCCTGGAAAAAGGAAATTAGTCCTGAGTCTAGTTTCTCTAGCGGACATCTATCCAGTACCTGACCCAAGTCCATGTTGTCTTGAACAATGTTTGTGTTAAACCATCCCGATAGGCTCTTCAATTTAGATTTGGAGAGTGAACCATTGAGGAAGCCATTCTTCCCAGTTACCTCCTGATAACGTTCCAAGCCAACGCCCTACTAAGTAGGCTAATCCTTGCTAGTCAAATAGTGGGACGCTGAAAGCATGTCCTGGTAAACCGCACAGTTTTAGCTGGTTCAATTCCAAAAATACAATTAGATATCTAATGGAAATAGATGGATGTCTGCAACTGATCATTGGTAGAGTTGTGGCTGGTTTGGGAAATGAACGCAAGTGCGTTCTTGGCAGTGTGAGGCAAATCCTCAGAGATGGTTACTTTCTGATGAGGGATTCTATGACAAATAGATTCATCACACACAGTAATAGATGCATTGTAACATGATGTCTACCTGATAACAAACACGTTTTGGTGTAATAACTATGACAAGTTTACATTGAATTGTAACTTATGAGAACAAAACCGGAGCGTTTGTGTATCTACCTAGAAATACAATTAGAGGAACATAGGAACTGGAGAAGACTCTTCGGGCCATTGACATTGAATCTGTTCTGCCATTTCGTTAGATAATTTTTCCCTGCCATTTGTCCATATCCCTTAATCCTCCCACTTCACTGAATTCTGAGCAACTGGAAGAGAAATATTTACAATTTAACGCAAAGGAGTAGGAAAGTTAGGCAGATTACAACTACCTGTGTGTCATGGGAGAATGCACTGGGTTGGATTCTTACTTGTCTTAATGTTACAATGTGAGATATTCCATATGAATTACATGTGTGAATAAATACACTCTGATCTGGAAACATAGGAGTATATAGAAATATAAAAGCAAAAGTAGCAATAATAAAGTCACTTGGTGCATCCCACTGATCCTGCCAAGGATTATTATTATTAATCCTTGTTTCCACACTTGTTTTAACCCATTTCTCATCACCGATCATACTATAGAGCAATGGTTTCCAAACTTTGAATAGCGGCGACCCCCTAACTCAGTAACATTTTCATTGTGCTCCCCCCTCCTTCACGATCGGCTCCACCCCGGGTACACACACTCGGGTCCTCGGTTCCAGTTCGACTCCACTCGGGTCTCGGGTTTTCGGCTCTGTCTCGGCTCCATTCGCACTCAGGGGCTCGAGACTCTAAAACTTTGTGCCCCCCACCAGCCAACAGTACGTGCCCCCAAAGGGTGGAATCCACTGCCATAGAGTGAATTAGGCACCTTGTTACCACATCACTGAAAGCGAGTTAGTATCTAAGAGAAACTCTCTTGAGTAGAACATCCCATATCTTTATGCAACAGCAACAACAAAATTACACTTGTGTAGCGCCCTTTACGCCAGGAGGACGTATATAGCTGTAACAGCTCAGAATAACAGATATTTGGGGCTTTGAATATCTGTGCCAATGTTCTAAATACTGTATAAATATTTTACCAAGTTGGAGGTCCAGTGTGTTCCGTATTTGATGTTCAATGTTTTCACTGTGTTTATTGTCTGATCCTTACCCTGTGTATTTTTAAAAAGAAAAACAAAATATTTGTTTGCTGTCCATTAGCTTTGCAATAAGACATCACATTCTGGCCAGTGTTGACCTGACACTGTGCCATTTTCAGCTCATAATACTCTTTATTTCGGTCCACATTCTTTCCACACAAGAGTTGGTTATTGTAGTTTTCTTGTTTATCTGGACCAATGCTTTCACATCGGATTAGGAAATCCAGTATTCACAAATCACAATCTACAAATAGCAACTTCTGGTTTACCAATTAAATTGTGAAATATGTTAGTGTTTCAGGCAAATCTATTGTCTTGAAGTTAAGGGAAAATCCGGTTTAAAGTATAACAATAATCCTTGTGCTTGTCACAGTGGCTTATTACATTGCTGAGACATGTCGAAGCACTTCATATGATGTTACTGTGAAGTTAGTGACTGTATTCATAGGCATCTGCAGCAGCACATTTGTACGAGGCAAATATTGCAAAGGAAAGTGTGGTCCAATCTCAGAACGCAACACCCTAAGAGTGTGAGTGATCTTCATTTCTAATGATGTAGGCAGGAATTTAATAAGGAGTTGATTGAGAATATAGAGGGGGAAAGTTTCATTAATATCATATTAAATTACCATATAATAATTCTTGTGTTTGATATAGCCCCGTTGTTGCACAGCAGCGTCCCACAAACAGTTGGGGATGAGTGACCATAATTAAATATTTAATGAAGCGTTTATTACCCCCGAAAGCAATCCACCAATTGACAAGCAACTAGTACTTACAAAAGTAAAAGCCCATTTATCCAGCACCCGCAGGACTTGGGCAATGTCAATTAAAGCGCCTGCCGGATATCCACAAAAAAAAATCCACAACAAAAAAATTTAAGTTATTTTGACACACACCATACACACCAGACTAAATAATAACAGATAATAACAGAATATTGTATTGGTACTTATTGTTAAAACTACTCTCTTGCGCTTCTCACCTTTACTGATTGAGATTTACAGTCCAGCGATACTTTTTTAAATGGAGGACGCCAAGTGGGTGAAAAAAATTGCAGCACGATTTTAAAGTCTCACGACTTTACTAGCGGCAAGCAGATAGCCCTAGATTCTACTAGCGGCAAACCAAAATATTGTACCTGCGCAACAATGTGGGTTATTGGCTTGCCGTTAGTATGGCTTTAAAATCGCACTCCGTTTTTTTCACCCGCTTGGTGTGCTCCATTTTAAAAAGAATCGCTGGACTATAAACCTCAATCGCAGCATCATGGCTTCAAGTGCAGCATCTACTAGTAAGAGGTGAGAAGCGCAAGAGAATAGTTTTAACAATAAGTACCAATACAAAATTCTGTTGTTATGTTATTATTTATACATTTACAAATGCTCCACTGCTATTGTTCCGGATAAGTTCTGGTTTATCAAATGAGGATTCATTGAGTCACGGATAAACGGGCTTCTACTGTACTAGGTAAACAGAGGTGTGTGGTAAGGAAACTTGCATAAGGTTTCACCCCGCTCAGGATTCGAACACAAGTCCTTCTATTTATGAGGCGAGAGCGCCTGTTATCTGTTATCAAGGACTCCACAACTGATATATTGAATACATTACAAAAATCACACTAATTCCACCCCCCACCCCCCCCTCCACCACCATGCATTGTGTTTCTTCTTGAATAGCAGAAATCATGACTACAGGTCTCAATGAAAGCTTACCAAAGATTCAAGTTCAGGCCAGAAATATATCCAAGCAAGAGTCAGGTCTGCAATGAGACTGAATGGGATTGGGAATTCACAAGGAAATTCTGCCCTAAGTACAGTAATGTACAAAGTAGCAATGTATCAGTTCACATTAAAGCACAGATAATATTTACTCAACTTCCACGTTTGACATTGTTGAATGATTGATATGATCTGAATTTGATCATTAGCAGGGCATATTGTTAGCCACTAATGAATGTTGGGGCAATGGATAATGGCACGAGTGTTCTGCTCCCATCGTGTTTGGTTGGGGAAAGGCTGGAAGCACACATTAGAGTGAATACTTTAAATGGCAGGGCAGGAGCATTTGTAAACTGATGTTGAAAGAAATCTATCTTCCATTGATTTGTTTTTAATTAGCCAACAATGAGAAAGCATTGCATTGTAGCAAAGCACTGATCATGGGAAATCAGAACCAAAACTCTGATGAAGGAGAGGACCGTCTTTAGAATGCAAAACACACACTGTGATGAAAGGCTCTTGTAAGGAGGCTTTTATCATTAAGTAGTATAGATGTGGCTCCCAAAGCTGTGAGCTGCTGGCAGTTCCCGCAGCAGAAGGAGGTCCTCCTGATCAAATCCAATGAACCTATGCCTGGGAAAAGGTTACCCAACTTACAGGTGAGAATAGGGAAAATAAATACAGTAGAGGGAGAAAGGAACAAGGAGCTAAAATCCTTAACTTATCTGTCTGAGCTTGCACAGCAAAATCCAGCTAAAAAGCATTTGTTTCAGCCGTAACTTATAATTAAGCTGAGTTTTAACTTTCCTTCGATCTGAAGATGGAATTAATTGCCCCTATCCAGAAGCATCCTATCCCAATATGCTTATCACAGCTGGAATCCCCATATCTGAGACCACTATTTCATCCATCTTGACCCTGGTCAAGACAGTCATATATGATCTTCTAACCATAATTGGTGCAAAATGATTGTGGAGCACTTTGAGGTATTTTAACAACAATAGCTACCATTTACATTTATATAGCCCCTTCATACAGGCAGTTTGATAGCACAATGGCAGTGTGATTTGATGTCAAACTGGGAAGATTGGGGAGATGACCGAAGGTTGAGGAGGGAAGTCTTCAGGGGTGATTTAAAGATCGGCAAAGTGGCGGCCAGACAGAGGAATTTAGACACAAAGTTCCATTGATTGCAGGCACTTTAGAGTGATGAGGCATTTTGAAACGTATGTTCTAGGATCTCTTGAGACACTACTTGCGTGGAGTGCCATATACATGTGAGTTATTGTTGTGTTACTTTCTGTTCTTCAGGGAACATCCCAAATGTCAATGGCTAAACATTTGCAGTTTTGCTTTGCCGCTCATGGCCAACCTTGTGCTATCCCATAGCAATGTTTGAGGCTGATTTGATATGTTCTGAATTTACTCAGTGGCACAAAGGAATTGATTGTGGCAGGAGCTCCAACACATCACCCAACACAAGACAGGATCAAACAGAAAAAAATCAGGCCAGCTCACTTACCCATGAACAATAAGAATCAGCTCCACTTGGCCTTAATGCTGTTATATTAGCAAGTTGGCCATACATAGGATATACAAGGAATTCATGATAATTGCCATTTCCCCTCTTGAATGGCCAATACTGAGAGGGTGTAACTTGAGCCTTATTGAAATTTTCATGTCTTATTAGATTTTGGTTTGAAACAAATAATAGTGATTTCAGGTCATTGTAATGGCTCCATGTACAAACCGTCAGGGATCTCATTGTAAGCAGCAGAGCGCGAGAGAAACACTATGCTGCCTCGAATGTTGGGGAGTGGGCTTTCCAATTTATTTCAGTTTCTGGAAACTATGCTTTATCCTCCTGAGTGCTGAACTTCCTTTGCAGTGATTGAAAACACGTTTGTACACTCATTCTCATTTTGTGCCGAATACGATGAGATAAAATTGCTAACGTTGAATATTTCAGAGGAGGATTGAACTGGCACACAGAATTCGTGGATCAGTGCTCCACTGACATTATTGGAATGAAGTGTAGAGTCGTTTCCATGGCTACGTTTTCCATTTGTGTGTGGAAAATAAGTTGTATCAGGATCAGCTTTTATCTGAACCTTTGTAGAGCTTTATCAAGGAACATATTTTAAATAGTGGTGGTTTCTTTCAGGGGAGGTTTGGGAATGATTTTTTAGCTCATTTCTCAGTAGAGAAAAGGAGAAAGCAAAGCACCAGCTGCAATCGCTACAACAGAAGTTGTTTTTCTGGTTCACTTCCCACACCATTCCTTAACTGTTAAATAAAAATTTCCTTTGAAGTAAAAGTACTGGGGAAGAAAGTTTTCTGAGAACAATAGAAACCTGGTGATGTTCTTAAAGCTGGCAAGTAGTAGTCTGAATGAAGGGATGTTGGGTGAAATACGAGGAGAAGTTCACAGATCAGTGTTAAAAAATAATGAAAGTTATTGTTGCATTTGTAAAGCACATTATCACCTTTAAGGTGTCTCAAAATATTTCACAGGATTTTACAGGAAATGTACTGTATTTGTGACATCTGAGATGAGGTGAGTGGCAAGGGTATGCAGAGGAGTAGGGTCAGAGAAGTGGGGAGATACTTGGGCGTGAAGGATTTTCTATGTTAAAGTGGGGATCTTGGTCGGTGCTTTCAGAGATGGGTGGCCAGTGGAGCCTGGTGAGGTTTGCGGCGATTGGCAGTGTGAGTCATTACTAATGTACTTCAGAAATAACAGAAGGATAGATTACAAATGTTGGAGTATTCACAGACTGCCTGGTAACTGATGAGGTCCAGCTCTCTAGAAGAATTCAATATAAGGAGGATGTTGTGCCTGAGGCCACTAAGCCATCTGGTGCAAATATGTCATTTTAAAATGATATGAAGAGTTGGAACACCTGTAATGGGTTCAGCAGCAGTTCCCTAAGCTAATTTGATATTTACGTTGAATGATGATATGCAGGCTTTGAAGACGATGTCTCAGTTTGTTACTTTGCAAACGGGAATTGAAAGGGATGACACTCTCCTCGGATGTTCCTTCAAGCATATGGGAGGCCAGTAGGAAAGTATTTTGTTTGAGCCCCATCAAGTAAATAATTGCCATGTGGACCTGTCTATACCAACACTCATAAGAAAATATATTAGCTTGGATAAAGTGGATGTCATTTAATAAGGTGGATGTTGATAATCTATTTCCATATTTTAGCGAATCCAAAATGAGAGAGTATAATCAGATTCCTTGGATCCGTCCCTCCCTATACCCTACCACACCACCACTACCCACTTTTTATGTCTAAATCCCACCTCAAAGTATACATCTTTGAGCGTTTAGCATTTGAAGAGCAGGGGCCATTCTGAGCTTTTCTTGCATCCTGGTCAATCTGGCGAAGTGTTGGCAGAGGCATGGGAGCAGGGCTTAATTGTTTCTTACCTGGAGTACAGTGGGTTGTACAAAGAGATAATCCTTAATTTATATATTTTTTAAACTTTATTTTGTAGTTATTAGATCTTATCACACATCTCCAAACTACCATGGCCAAATTGATAAAGTGTAACTGTAACTTATAATAATAATTAACAATAATACTTCTATTTGATATAGCGCTTCATTACCTCTTTGAGATGTCTCAAAGCATATCACAAAATATACTGTAATCTGAATTGACTGTATATTTTGTGGGTAAAACACAGCAGCCATTTGCACACAACAGTGTCGCACAAACAAACGTGCATTGAGTGACCCAATTATTATTATAGAATGGGTTTAATGAGGGCTTTTTTGTGTTGATGATATATTAAAACAAGGCCATCTCCAAACATCTTGAATGCAGTTTCTCCGGGTGTTCTAACCTAGAATCACCCTCCACTCCCCAATAAAATTGTTCACTCATTTCATGTATATTTGTGAGACATTGCTGTGCAGAAATGAGTTGCAGTGAATCTTTTGAAGACATCATCCAGACATGAAATATGCTATATCAGATCAAAGATTATTATTATTAAATTGAGTTTCCTTGATACAATTCCAAAAGAGAAGTGGGGTTCTCAGGATTCTCTTGGCCAAACCCCCAAATAAAAAAAACTGGTCAGTCACATGGCTGCCCGCGGGCTCCCTGCTCAGATCTAAATCCTCCTGACATGAAAGGCACTATGCAAATGTAACTTGCTATTGTATTGTTTGTGAGACTTTGCTGTTTGCAAATTGGCTGTTGCATTTACTAACAAATGAAGAATCACTACATATTACAGTAAAATCCCATGAAGCACATTGAGACTTTTCAACGGCATGATAAAGTAAAACCTCGATAATCCGCACGGTTGGGGCCATTCACCTCCCAGATTTCGGAGTTTGCCAGTATTTAGAATCTACCCTAGAAATGGCTGGGTATGTAGCTCCGCCACATGAGCTGAAAATACAACACTGAAGCCAAACTATGCCCGAGCTCCACTCACAGCGCCAGGTGACAGAGCGGCGCCAGTGTGAACTACAAGCAGCTGTTCCGAATTCTGGGGCATTTACCGGGCATCGAAAAACAATTAATGCTGTTTGTAGTTTTAAATTTTGCCAGTTTTAGGGAGTTGCCTGCTTTCGGAATGTCGGATTATCAAGGTTTTACTGTATACCAAAAGCAAGGATTAATATTATTAAAACGAATGGACTAATTTCAGTTTTTTTTAGGATTTCAATATGTTAATGGAAGGTTTATGTTTCTCTATTTGAGTAAAGCATTCCACCACTGAGTGGGTCATACAGAAGGCCAGAGACCAATAGAATGGTTGGAAAATAATAATATTTTTTTATCAGCTATCTTTTCCCCTGGTCACTGTAGAAAACTACTTTTCACCCATAAATTTGATTTATGCTCCAGTTAATGTATTCTAATGGGAAATGGTACGTTAAATAGGAGACTGTATGGAGTTTAAATTTTATTTAAAACACAAGCTCTGCAGAGCAGTGTTAATGTCAGCCTCGCTTCAGTGCTCAGTAATGTAAGAGACTGACTGATATTAGCACAATTTGATGTTGTGTCACGTTGCCGATCACTTCAGTCATCAAGGAATTGGTGCAGGACATGATATAAGGAATAATGGGATATACTGTATCACCTTATAAAGTACAAAGACTGTACCACCCTATTGCACAATCGGCATCACAATATAGCATTATAGTGACCAGAGGTTCTGGGATGCTATGCTATGTTATGTGAAGGGCACTATAATAAATGTAAGCAGTTATTGGTTTTGTAACAAGGCGTCAGTAGTGCAAGAGGTTAGAGGACCCCTTCCTGTTTCCAAAATCTAAACGTTTGCTTACCTTTGCCATCTCCATCTTTCCTCGTGTTGTCTTTCCCCTCGGTGAAGTTCTTGCATGATGTGGCTATATCGAAGTCGGGAGTGGGAAAACATGAGTCGTTCTACCACCAATGAGTTGGGCCTCCAGAACCACATGGGCCATAGCGCGACTGCACCACTTGCACCTTTTGTAGTCATGCCATTGCCACCAAACGTTGTCTGGTGCAGCGTGCTGTTCCAGTATTCTAGCTCAACTGGGCTTGATTATTTTGGATGTGTAAGTCAGCATACAAGCCCACTGAGAGAGCGAAAGATAAATGGGCATTGGTGAAGAATTAATGACAACTGGATTTGGTTGCTTAAAGCGCAATTTATCTTAATTAAATGCACAGTTGAGAAAGATTAGCCGGAGGTAATTTACTTCACAGCAAAAAAAAGCAATTGTGCTAGTATGCACTATTTTCAAAGTGAGGCACAGATTGTTCTGCTTATTATAAAAACAGATATCAACATTGCAAGGAATGTGGATTCGCCTTTGGCTAGAAATACATACAGCACAACGTTCAAATCCTCTACAGGTGAGAATGGGGAAGATCTCGTATTATTTTCCTCTCCTCCTACCTGTGTGTAGTTCCAGTATCACCAATCACCCTCTTTGACTTTGCCCAAGTGACTATTGCTCGAGTGTAGATCTTGAAAATGAGCAGATTTTTCGATAAGGGTAATCACAGTTGAGCCCTATCCTTTCCACATTTAACACACACATTGCTTCTTGCAGAGTACGTTGAATAGTGATGAGGAGTGTCAACCTTCTTAACTCTCCTCCATATTCTCCCTTAACCCGGGATTCTGAGGTCAATTATAATGCCCCAAATATTGGTCTGAGCTGAGATCAGCTAATTCAGCTCCAGCCTGGAATAGAATCTCCAAGTCTATATGGATGTGTTGCTCACTGAATTAACTCTAATGAGCTGTGTGAGCAGGGAAGAGTTGGGAAGAAAAGCAAAATATGCTTCTATGATTCAATGTGATCTATCTCCTCTTACAAGGTGACATTACTAAAATAAGGGATCCACTTTCCAAGGCTCTCAGCTGCTGGTCACAGTGCTGTGTGAAACATTATCCTCTAATTATCACTGCTGGACTGCAGCAGTTAAACTCTTCACAGATTTACAGAATAAAATAAGTCTCAAGGTGTTGAACTATCACATTCAGCTTCCATTTTCCAGAGTGCGTCATCTCATCCTCGCTGTCTTCATTACTGTATGAAGAGCAGCAGAGCAATCCACAGAGGTTATTCCTGTGTCCAGTCGAACAGCATTAAACACACCTCATCGCTCACACCCCAGACAAGCTGCAGTCCTATCATGTGAATTTGTGCTGGTGTATCAAGTGCATATTAATCTCTAGACACCATCAAATTAATATGAACCATGGGAATGTAGTCTCAAAAGGCCTGTGTACCATCAAGAGAATTCACAGGAAAAACACTTTCTGTTACAGTTTTGTTTGCTGGAGACCAAGCAGGGGAGGTGCAGCTCTTACAATCTCAACATCAACAGTAAAAGTTGTATCTAGTGAAGTTGTGTTAACTGGCTGGAAAACCTGAAAGAGAGGATCCCTATGATTAAGATTAAATTACAATCACAGCAGCAACAATAAATGCTTGCATTTATATACCTCCCTTTCCATGGGTAGCATCTCAGGACTTTTAACAGTGGTGTGGCTTGACACTGAGCAGGAAAGATAAGTGAGGTGATTATAGGCACTGTCTTCAGTTGTGATTTGAAGATAGGCAAAGATGGGACAAAATGGAGGGATTGAGGCAGTGTTTCAGAGATTTGGGGCATAGTGGATGAAAGCACGGCCATGAGTGTAGTGTAGGTGACAACAACAACAACAACGTGGATTTATATAGCGCCCTCCACGCTGAACAGCGTCTCAGAGCAGCATCTCAGAGTACCCTAGGTGACATGGGATGAGCAGAAAACTCGAGACAACTGATTGAAGGCAGCGGATGGGATGTGAGCAGAGTTGATTTTAAATTAAAATCTAGATTACCAAATTACAATTTAAGAAACTGATTGAGAGATCCACCTTGCATGCAAGCTCAACAGTATTTCATGAGATCAAAAGCCAAAGCATTATCGTGTCATTGGATCATGTTGAATTAGTACCATTCTTACTGTTCACTAACCATAAGCAACCAGCTGAGAAAGAAATGCTAAACATTAGAAAGCAATAACATTGTTTTAAATTGCTGGATGCCAAGGTAAAGTTAAAGACTGCAGTTTAGTTGAGGGGTTCTGCCGCTGCTGTAAATCATTGCCTGTTTCACTCTTGAAGGGTTTATGATGTCCTTAGCAGCCTTCAGCTGAATTACTGCCTTGTGCCTTCATTCTCAGCAATCGCTGCTGTGTCCAGATGCCATGGTTTAGGTCTGTGGAGCTGAGTTACAAGCAGAAAGTAATGTGAACGAGCCTTTCAAACCACAAAAACACTGGGAATAAAAGAGGTTCATGCTGTAAACAGAGCCCTTGGCACAACCGAATTGCCCTCCACATAAACCCTGTGATTTTGTGGGATTCATGTCCCTTGTTTTAAAGGGCAGCTATTGCCTGAAAAGGAAGTCTCCAGCCAGGCTCACAAAATGCATGACTGTGTCACTGCAATGGCCACCACAGCAGTAAGTTTGTGCTTCGGCAAACTAGAGCTATTCCAAGCCACCGTTAAAGTTTGTTTCTTGTTAGGAAACAAAAGCCATGGAATTCCTCCTTAACTTGGCCTCTCAGAACCATAATGCCTTGAAGTTAAACATCACACAGACTTGTAGAGAAATCTTAAATTCAGTCTCAATTTGGAAGATGGTTTTCCACAGCTCTTTTTAAAAAAAAATTCCAAATCAAGATCCAATTTTTTTAATTTTCCATAAAAATTAGATTGACAGCTAAAGGTAAGCTGGAATTATGGCCACATAATAATGATTATTGGTGGCCCATTATCACATTAACAAATGATGTGTAGGAATCAATATTTATCATTGGCAGTAACACCTTAGTCTCCTAATATTTGAGCCTGGAATCGACTCGAACCATTTGAAGATTGAACATTGTCACCTTTGTTTTAGTGTTCATGCAAAAGAGACACTATTATTGCTGATCATAGAGCAGGGTTTCAGTGCTTCTTCATGAGCTCCAGGTTTTAGAATTCCCCATGTTCCCCATCTCACTGCTCCACTATCAGTGATCGAGCCTTTAATCGTTCTGCCCCACTCTCATGAACTATCCCAGAGCTGCTCCTCCTCATCCCTTTCCTTGTTTCCTTCAAGACCCATCTCAAGACCTTGTTTTTCAAGTGTCCCTTCAGTCATCTTTCCTCCTCCACCACTCTCTCTGATCCTATTCCGCAGCTTGAGTGCCAACACTTCATTGTCCAATGCCCTGGGAAAGCAACACGTAAATATAATTTGTTGTTATTGTTGAGTAGTTTATTCCACTGAGCCCCATCCTATCTTTACTCAAAGTCCACAAATCTACACTTTCCAACAGGAGTCTCTGGACTGCAGTCTATCAACACAAGATTAGAGGATGCCAATTTTAAATAAAAATCCTTTCCCTGCAGAACAGTTGATAGTGGAACAGATTCCTAGCCAGAGTAGTTGATGGTTTGGCGATGAACTCCTTAAAAAAGAGCTGGATAAGTATCTTTTAGAGAACATTTCTGGAAGTTACAGTGATAAGTGCCAACTGAAATGAAGAAATGCTCTGAGAAAAGCAGTTGTTTTTGTTGCATTTCCCCATTGGAGTCAGGGTTTAATAGTGGAAGTGAGAGAATGGGTAATATTCTGGGCTTTTCCTTTGATTATCTTTGGGGATCATATGTAAGTGTGTAAGTATGTAAAACCTTCTGTACCAGACAACAAATAGGTTTTGTTGGTCTCTGAATGGACCTGGCTGAATGGGTTTAGTGGAGTTTTTCTGTTGTTTCCTTCTAGTCCATATAAGAACCTGGGCTATTTGTTCTCTTTTCCTTGTCCAGGAGCACTGCAGCCAATTACACCACTGCTACCAGGTTGGCTGAGATCTGCTGACTCAGGGAGACCAGGAACAGAAACTGGGACCATACTAGTTTTTACAGATCACTACCACAAGTTATGATCAGTTGAAGACACTAAAAACGGTAGACTTCTGGATAATTGGGTCACCACAAGAAGTAATGTGGGCAGAGACCTGATGATCTGCGAGTTGGGTATATTGGCTTCCCATGCACTAAACAAAATCCAACATCCAAGTCATGAGGTCACTTTCTGCATCACACTTGTGCAGTGCATAAAGGAGTAGCATTGACAGCAACTTAAGTGACTTGGAAATTAGCCATTTTTGTTTAGTGCAGGAACCGGCTGGTCATAGGAATCAAGCACATGTGCAGGAAAAACAGCTGGCCTAGCCTCTCAAAGCAGGTTGGGATTTTTAAGTATTTTATGATGCCTGGTTCTAATTCAGTGTCCAACTCTAAACACTATATATTTGCACTGTGAATGTAGATTTTGGTATAAAAACAGAAAAGTGGATTCTTTAGTGCAGCCTTTTCAGAGTGGCCTGAATGTGGATGATTTAGAGAATGAAAAGAAGCTCCTAGGGACTATTATCAGTTCTCTGGTACCACATGACATCCCAAGAATTTCAGGGAACTTGAAGTAATTGATCCAGTTAACTTCAGCCTGCAGCTGATGTTTATACATCTTCCCACACTGGTTTCAAACATGGAAACATGGGCTGAGACAAGCTCATTTTTCAGCGTGGGCAGAATCTTTCTTCACATCTCAGGATGTACTGGCTGAAAATTTCCTCTTGAAGTATTTCCTACCTGTTTCTGAATCAGTTTAACAATCTTCGATCAGAATTCACTGTACACCATCAGCCCTTGTACTGTATCATTACTTTTGATATAGAGCCTGTCACATTGCTGAAACAGCTCAAAAACACTTCACATTTTAACATGTGAAGTGCAGTGACGATGTGTTTGGTAAACCAAACATAGCAGCCAATTTGCATTCGGTGGTGCCCCACAGCAGTCATGAAATTAGTGACCAATTTAACCTCTGGAATTGTTTACCAGGACCCTTTGTTTTTCAATATTACCATGAGATTTTCAATGTTCATCTGAACAGACAGACGCAACCTCAGTTTAACATTTCATCCAAAGGACAGCATCTCCGACAATGCAAAGCAATCCCAGCATTACATTGAAGTGTCAGCCTAGACTGAGTGTAAAATCATGATGTGTGAACTTTAATAGTTTATTGGTTTGGTCAGTTAAATTTATCATTAAATATTAGGTTGGTTCGGGTGGTAGTAACTTACCTCTGAGTCAGAAGGTTGTGAGTTCAAGCTCTGCATTTGTGACTTTAGCTCCTTATTTTAGGTTTGCCTGAACAGGGAGATTTAATATTTCCTCTGAAAGATGACACCTTAGACATTGCAGGCATAAGGAGTTGTCTTCAGATTTGTTCCCTCATTACAAATAAACATAAATTTCCCACACCCAATAAAATTCGCCATTCATTTATGGCTGTTTGTAGGACATTGCTGTGCGCATATTGGCTATTGGAATTTGCCTACAAAAACTCATTGCATTTAGGAACATAGAAATAGAACTAAACCATTCACTCCCTTGAGTCTGTTCCACCATTCTATAATATAATGAATGGCTGATCCAGGGCCGTACGCAGGATTTTTTTTGGGGGGGTGCGAATTGCTAGTGATGGGACCAATAATGGCCGGCGGCTTGGGGGCTGCCCCCGAGGCCCCCTCGAGGCTCCGACGTTTTACACAGTTTGAGGTCTTATTTAATCGGTTCAGAAGATCCAATATGAACGGTAAATGTTTCACGCCCTCGGTGTTTAAGAGCATCATTATTTATTCAGTGTTTTTATTTTCCCCGGTAGTCCGTGTCTAATTGGGAAGGTCGAATGTGTTCGCCGATAAAAGCAAACACGATTGTTGACTCGATGATGTAAGGAATGCGAACGATAAAGTAAATTACAATCCAATTAACACAGTACAATGACGAATGCTTGATAAATGTATGCGTATAGAGAAAATGATCATAAACTACAGATTGACGGAAATTAATAAGTTGTTCTGCATTGTTATCCTAAGACTAAATTTCTTTTGGACTGTAATGAACAATAATGTAAGAGTAAAGTATGAATATTGTGCTCAGATATTCCAGCAAAGCAAATTTTATAAAAGACAAGAAAATATACAGAAACTGAAAATCAGTGTCAAACAGTTAATTCACACGTGTTACAAGCCTGTTATCAGCATTATCCTGAAAATATCGTTGAACTGTGAGCAATAGTGTAGTTAGTTTTTATTTATTTATTTAGAATCAAAATTAAAGGAAGTGACCCATCAAGCAATACTGATCTGACGAAAAAATACTTGAAAAAATAAGGGAGGGGAAATTAATTCTTTAATAGCGTTCCGTATTCGAGACGCCTCGGTCGCTTTGAAGCGAATACGTCAACCGCTCTACCAATATCGATTTCCATATTATAATGAATGTGCATTAACGCGAGGGCTGAAAGTCGCTCCTATACGGAGCAGAATGCTGGACACTTAGGCAAACCTCGACCAGGAGATTAGGTGACTCGTGAGGTATATACCAGGCTTCTAAGAGACGCCCTGAACGTTTACTGGCGACAGCATCTGACAAATAGTGAGCTATATGGTACACTACCACACTGGTATCACAGACATTACTGCAGAGGCGTCTTAGGTTTAGCGGACATAGCTGGAGAAGCCGGGAGGAAACTGTCCATAGTGCTATGGACAATGCCAGAGTTCGCTCGATCAGATGATGGTGAAACTATTTTTATGCCAAATTCGTGCGACATTGATGTTTTTTCACTCTGGGTACAAAACTGAAAGTGAAATAAAGTAGCACTGTTTATCTTTGCGGTCATATGTTTTTTGCACGCCAGTGGACGTCTCTAAAAGCAATTTTTAATTACCGGAATACATTTTTAATAATATAAATCAAATGTGATAATCAAGACAAAACAAGAAACGTGATATTTCAGAAACACGCCTATCAAAACTTAAGTCATTTTTACTTACATTTATCAGATTAAAATACGATTTCAGCTTCCACAAAGTGGTGCTACCTTTTTATGTAGTGACTGTATACGGGATGATTTCTGATTGACACACCACGTGGAATAGGCGCTAAAGC
Organism: Hydrolagus colliei; assembly: GCA_035084275.1. Taxonomy (NCBI): domain Eukaryota; kingdom Metazoa; phylum Chordata; class Chondrichthyes; order Chimaeriformes; family Chimaeridae; genus Hydrolagus; species Hydrolagus colliei. The sequence continues at coordinate 49,551,331 of CM068743.1, forward strand.
ATAGGTCTACGTCCATGAGTATTTTTTTTAAAGATAGGCATTCCCGTCCAGACACATATAACTTTTTTGTTGGGTTCTCAAAAGCTTTAAGTTCTCAGAAGCTTGTAAATATGTTGTCATTGTTTGCTAGCATTACAGCCACACCTCTCAAAACTTGAGTAATTTTTACTTACGGTGATCAGATGAAAAGATGATTTAACTTCCAGTAGTGGTGCTGCCCTTGTGGCTGTTTACGGGATGATTTCCAAACGAGGATGGATTTGAGTCTTGGCGCGCGCCTATGTTTATCCAATCACGAGTCACAGACTCGCCGCGTCATGGACTGGTCTATCGACGCGGTATGTTTTGGGTAGACGCCGATTCTGGTGTGCGACTCGATAATTTTATATTAATACTAAATCATTCAAAGATGCGTGTTTATAATTTATACATAGTTTTGAAGAACTGATTGTTACACAAATGCTCAATGCGTACGGCCTTGTGATCTGTACTTCAACTCCAACTGCCCGCATATCCCTTGATACCCTGATCTAACAAAAAATTACCTACCTCAGTCTTGCAAACTTGAATGGATCCAGCATTTGCATCCCTTTGGGGCAGAGAGTTCTAGATTTCCAATATCCTTTGTGTGAAAAACTGCCTCCTAATTTCATTCCTAAATGGCCTAGCTCTAATTGTAAGATTGTGACCCCCTTTTCTGGATTCCCTCATCAGAGGATATAGCTTCTCTGTAGCTACCCTATCGAATGATTTTGCCAATAGGACAGTAATATCCTGAGAAGTGCTTTGAACTCGATGACATGAAATGGCACCATGTCAAATGCAAGGATTAGAGCATAAAAGAATGAACATCACCCATTATTTTTTGAGTATTTGTGAGGTTCTCTCTTTACCAGCGCTGATCTTCTGTAATGTCAATATTTGCTTCACTTTCATAATCCAATTCATGCCTACTGCATCTTCCTTGTGTCCAAACAAGTATGAGTTCACGCGATTATTTTTCAGCACCCTTCACATTAGGAAAATAGAATAATTTATTAAGTTTTGTTCACCATATGCAAATGTTTGTGAGTGTCTCCAGGAGGAATGTAAATGTTTGGTCTGGACTTTAATGTTGAGATACTCCAATAGTTACACATTTTTCTCAGTAACTGAAACCCGTCAATATGTTTGTTTTTGAGTAGTTTATGCTGGTTTATCATTACCATCTGGAATATGAATGGGGTTGCAGTGGTTTGCACTCTGCAGTCCAGTGAAAATTGAGTGGATGTGGGGGGGAGGGGCGGGAGGGGCGGAAGGGAAGAGCAGCTTTAGGCTGAACCTATGTGTGAATGTCGAAACTGGGGTGGAGGCCGGGCGGTCAGAGAATAAGAGAACAGCTCCTGCCATTTCAAAATAATATTAATAATAATCTTTGCATTGATCACATAATTGAGACGTATCACAGCACTTCACAGGATCCAATGTATGTGAATTGACTGTATATTTTGTTGGTGAAACATGGCAGCTAATTTTGACAGCAATGCCCCACAACAACAAATTGTATTTTTAGGCTTGTCACATTGGGAGGTTGTCCCAAGGATTTTCACGCGAGCTGGGGGTTTGTAATTGGGGGACACCCTCCTGACGGGAAAGGCGCTATACAAGTGTAATTTTGTTGTTGTAATTATGATGGATAGGTGGGGATGGGAAGAAGGTCAAAAATGTTGTCAAAAAGTAGGGGCTTGAGATGGATCTTGAAGGAAGCGAGGGAGGAAATGAGGCAAAGTAATTTTGAGAGGGATTCCACAGGGTGGGCACATAGGCTAAAATTCTGACTGCTGATGCAAGGGTGGGCAGGGCAAGGAGAACACGAGGAGACTCCCCAATGTTAGAGGAATGAACTATTGAAAAAGTAAACCCAGATAAATACTTTAGGATATATTGAGACAGTTAATGAGGGTAAATAGGTTTAATTATAAAGGGCAATTTCAGGACAAAAAACAGGAAGTTTTCTTTGCGCAGAGAGTAATCAACAACTGGAACAGGAAAGGTGCCAGGAATAATAATAATCCTTGCATTTGATATGACCCCCTTTTCTGGATTCCGCATCAAAGCATCATATTCTGTGAAGCGCTTTGAGAATATGCTGTAAAGTTGATTGACTCTATATTTTGTGGACAACACATGGCAGCCAATTGTGACAGCATGCCCCACAAACAGGCATGTATTGAAATTAACAATTTATTATTCCTCTTTTTTGAGGGATTATCAGCAGGCGTGTGCCCAAGGTTTTGCATTGCCTGGAATTGAACCCAGATCTCTCGCTTGCTAGGTGAGTGCTCTAACCACTGAGCTACAGAACTCCAGGAAAGGTGGTAAAAGCAAAGATAATTTTTTTTATTAAAAAAAGTAGTTTGATACGTGATGGAGGGATGGTTGCGGTGCTTATTATGAAGGATGAGATGGGATAGGCCAAAGGGCCTTCTTTAACCAAACTAATATTATGAACGTGTGAAGACGGTAGAGCAGGTTTAGAGTGTACATTTAGGTCAGACATCCGGAAGCTTTTCTTTACCCAGAGGGTGATTAATGACTGGAACAGATTATCGGGTCTGGTGGTTATGACCAGGACACTGGATTCACTGGGTTTATTTAAAAAGCATTTTGATGTTATGAGGCAAGGGTGGAGTTCTGGAAGTTGAGATCAGATGGGCCAAAGGGCCTTCTTCATCCAGACCAATCTTGTTATTGTGTGAGGTTTATCTGTGCAATGCAGCACCAGTTACTCCATTGTGCATACCCTGAAAACAGTCATGCAGAGGAACCTGCTGAGTATCTGCAGTGCACCAGGTTGACACTTCACTTAAATAACCTGCACACACTCCTGCTGAGGTCAATATCGATCCTGCGCCAAGCACTCGTCTGTGGATAATCTGCAAACACGACGTGCAAAGTATTGCCTGAAAATGCTTGGCTTGTTCTCTAAAATGTCTTCCACTTTGCAAGATTTTTTTTTAGTGGAATTTTTGTTTACAAATTGAGGAGCAATACCATTGCCCAGGAAAGAACAACCAACATACCAACGTTACTTATGTTGGGGAAAACTCCAGGTTTAACTTTCAGCATATATTAATCACACAGGACACAGTGGTAATCTGGGATTTTGTCTTTCTCCTTCAATGTGCAGTGTCCCTTGTCGCTGCCTTTATATGTGACTTGGGAATTAACTGCTCTCTGCTGTAAACTATTGCTGACATTTGAACCTGGAATTTTCCTCAAAATTGATGTCTTCTGCTCTCCCTCAAATTTATCTTGATATGTTTAGTACTCAATGTCTCCCTCCCCCAGCTCCATACACCAACGAGGATTTATGATAGGACAGTGGTTGCATATTTATAATGCAAGAAATGGTTTTTAATATCGATATATTTGCTCAATTTAAGAACAAGTGTTCTGGTTGGTAATTTGTACAGATTGTTGCTTGTAAGTCGGAAGACAGTGGCAAACACTGTTGTGTTCACTTGGCTGCCCCGTTTCACCCACAAAATATACCGTCAATTCACAGTGTATTCTGTGAAGCGCTTTGAGACGTTTCGAAGACATCATGAGGCACGATATCAAATGCAAGGATTATTATAAGTAATGAATGCAGCTATGAAGTCTGCCGACTTGGAACTCTACTGGCGTTGTGGAGCTCAGGCAATGCCAGCGAATAGAACTGTGAGACTGATTCAGCACACAGATATGTACAAACAAAGCACATCATAAATCCACCCACATGTTAACCCAAAGCAAAGACTGGGAGATGTGTAAAATTTGCAATGGAATTTTTTCCCTCAGATGACATAAACATTGCTGATGTTTAATCACTTGGCATCGGAATCTTTCTTCGTAAATTATTGGGGGTCAAATTGTGGTATGTGATTTTATCACCGGTGATAAGTATTCAAAATAGTCAAGTCAATGGTCAATGGTCAATTGAGGGATAAAACAAAAATACTTTTTATTGGAGTGAGTATAAGTCAGCGTCAGAGACTTCCCGATTTCTTAATTAAGAAATACTGGAGAATTGACTTCAAAGTATTTTATCCAATACTCAATCGATGCTGGGTATAACATGATCTACAGCATTGATGTGAAATAATTTTGGATTGTACCTGCCATCACAGATGGTTCACAATTGGTTCAAGTGAAGATACAATTGTGGAGTCCTGCAGCTTACTGGCCTTGCAAGTGGGTTTTATTCACCAAATGGGTAAAACCTTGGGCAAGTGTCCTTGCTCTGAATGTCTGATAATAATCCCTCTAAAAAAATAATAAATCCACAATTGGCTGCCGCGTTTCACCCACAGACATACAGTCAATTCACTTTTGCAGTATATTCTGTAAAGCACTTTGAGACATCTAGAAGACTTGAAAAACGTTATATCAAATGCAAGGATTATTATTATTATTATTTGAATTATTTGATTGTTCTTTGTGTCCTACACCATTCCATCAAGTTAAAGGGCAGTGGATCACTTTGCTCCATTGGCTCAACTCTCATACCAGCGATCTAGTTCCTGACACAGATGGCTGCCATTTGCCCCAATGCTGCTGTTATAAGGGACCGGAATATGTAAAGCAAATTCTGGTAAAACAGTTCCTAAATATACCTTATTAAAAAATCACATTATCAAATGCCATGGATCCTGAGCTGATCAAAATATTTAAATGCACTCGACTATAGCATGCAGTAAAATAAAGTGTGGGACAGTGCATTACTCTTAAGAGTACAAATCCAAACCTCAGGTAAGGACTTGAGGTTACAGTCGAGACTGAAACTCCACTGCAACACTGAAGCAGTACTGTATTGCTGGATGGGCTGTATCTTAAAACAGTTATAAAATTGAGTCGCTTATCTGCGGTTCTTGCGAATGTTAAAGATCTCATCACACAAGATAAGGGAATTTCTCCTCATCAACAATCCTCCAGAGAAATCGATCATTCGCTTCTTGGCTGTTTGTAGCATCTTGCTATCACAAATTTGTTACCACATTTACCTCAAGTACGTGGTCATTACATTAGCCAACAATTATCTGTGAACTGCTTTGAGAAACCCATTAAGCGATTGCACATTATAACGAGAGAATATAATGAGATTTTATCCATGAGGTCATAGTATTTAACTCTTATCTATTCTATATTTTATCTGTTCAAAATAATTTAATTCCCTAATATTACCCAAGTGTCGGCTTGGCGCAACTGGTAGCACTCGTGCCTCTGAATCAGTAGCAGGTTCAAGGACCAGGTTGGGATTTTGAACCCAGTCTAGGCTGACAATCCAGTGAAGTGCTGGGGCTGCGCTTCATTGTTGAGGCACCGTCTTTCAGGTGAGACTTTAAAAGCAATCTACAAATTCAGGTGGACATTAACACTTCCACAACTCTATTCAAAACGGGAAGTTTCTCACAGTGTACTCACTTACAATGCTCTGAATAAAATTGTTTATTTATATAATAGCTGTTTGTGGAGTCCTGTAACTCAGAGGGAATCGAGACCTGGATTTGATTCCAAGCAGGCCAAAATGTTGTTTGAGTTTCCTTACTCCACATGCATCTGTTTACCAGCAGTAAGTAGGAACTTGTCGTAAGATGATTAGTGGATCGCTTTTCCTTTTAAACAAACAAATAAATAAGAATAATAAATTGGTCACTCAATCAATCCACAACTGTTTGTGGGACACTGCCATACGCAATTAGCTTCCACGTTTCACCCACAAAGTATACAGTCAATTCACTTCGCAGTATATTCCGCTTGGAGACATCTCAAAAACGTGATAAGGCACAATATCGAATGCAAAGATTATTATTACTATTACTGTTATTCCTGTGTGTCAATTGGCTGCAGCATCCACCTACAAATAGATTTACTACATTTCACATTAAACTCAAGTGAAAACCTTTTGAGATGTCTTGATGGGTAATAAGGCATTATATCAAATTATATATTGGTAAATATAAATTATTATTTAGTCTCATCCTGCCAGAATACCCATAAATGCCATCTCAGATTGATCAATGAAAACTGGACACTTCATTCATTCATTCTATGACTGATTAAAGCAGCTTCTTCGCAATGCGCAGTCTGTTGAGTAATTGCTAGCAATTCAAAACAGATATTCCAATAGGTGGACTTTACAAGATCACACAAGAAGTTTGAATAAAGTAGGCTCTACAACCCATTTAATTTCATCCTTCCAGAATACCCAGGCTACCATCTCCCCATTACAGCAGCATTGCTGTTTCTCAGTCACAGTATTGAGTAACAGCTTGCACCTACAGTTTGGATGCAGGTTTGACATGGCAGTTCACTTACTGAGAAGTCAGTAATAAAGTGTTCAGATTGTGAAGAGCAGCAGGGTTTCCAAATTCAATTGTGTATCAATAAATAATTCTTGCATTTGAAATAGCGTTCCTTCACGTTGGGACTATATCTCAAAGCACTGCACAGAATGTTTCCTGTCAAGCATCATTCCTGCACATATTGTAGGACAATGTAGCAGCTAATTTATGCACGGCAAATAGCCATGAGGTGAAAGATCATAATTATCTGGGAGATTGTTGGCACGACCACTGTGAGAAACTCCCTTTTCTTCAAATAGTGTCATAGGTTCTTTAATGATCATCTGAACAGAAGGACAGGACAACAACAACAAAATCACATTTCTAGAGCGCCTTTCACGTCAGGAGGATGTCCTAAGGTGCTGAACAGTCAAGTTGGGACCCGAGCAAGGGAGAGAGGCAAGGTAGTGGGGAGGTGCGGGAGAGAGTTAGGAGGCGAGGCAGCGAGTTGGGAGAGCACTAGAAGGCACGATCGAAGAGGAGGCAAGGGAGGGAGCGAGGTGAAGGGGGTGTGAGATGGAGTTCCAGAGTGTGGGGGCAGAGAGGCTAAAAGCCCGTCCACTGATCGTAGGACGGGTCAGATGGGGGACATAGAGCAGACTGGAGCCCGCTGAATGGAAGGTTCAGGCAGGTTCATAGGGAGACAGCAGGTCAAAAAGATCGGAGTAGGCAAGGCTGTGAATGGCCTTGAAAGTGAGGAAGAGGATCTTGAACTTGATCCTCTGGGGGATGGGGAGCCAATGGAACCGGGTGAGTGACCATATCACACCTGGGAGTGTTATGGTCACGGAGATTGGTACGGGAGAGTTCACAAGCTGCAGAATTCTAGATGATCTGCAGCTTGTGAAGGGACGAGTCAGGAAGGCCAACGATAGGACATCTGAAGGACGGCACCTCCAACAGTACAGCACCTCCTGACATTACATTGGAGTGTTCTCCCTGGACTGTTCAGATCAAAGTCTGAAGTGAGGCTCTCCTCAGAGGTGAGATTGCTACTAAATGAGGCAGGCTGACATGCACTCCTAAAGTAAAATTGCAGATTTAGCAGGTTTTAATCTAAATAAAACTGCACCTCTATTTTGCTAAAAGAAAAAGTCCTAGTTTATAGATTTGAATTTGATTGACCACCTGGTGACAAAATATTCTATTATAGCTTTATTATAATGCTGAATTTAGCATAACCACCAAACAATAGGGAGACTATCAGTCAGCCCTTCGTCATTCACTCCACACATGCATGGATAAACAGAATTCTGGCTGGGTAAAGGAGCCAAAATGGCTCTCCTGGATTATCAAATTTCCATTTGTCACTTCTTGCATTTTGTTCATGCACACAGAAAGCTATCAGCCTCCCAATATACAACATAACCTATTCGCGTTAGGTTAGCTTAAGGGTTGTCACATTGTGCCGCCAAGCTTACTAGTACAAGCAGATTTAATTGATCATACAGTTACTGATGTGTATTTGACCAGTCACTAGGGACAGGGAGTCAGCCCACTCAGCTCCTGTTAACCCTGCAAGCCATAGCCTTACCCGGTAGTGTGGTCCTAGCTGGAAAAGCAGTGGAAAATCTTGCTGGACAGCAATATCAGTGGCAAGCTATATTGTTTTAGCTGGTTAGACTCAAGCAGTTCCCCAACATCCACTCTGGGGCCCCCAAGCGTTGGCTCTTGCCAACCTGTTCAAATACTTTCTGGAACAGGATGCGTATCTCCAGGGAGAGAGTGGGCATTCCATTCCAACAATCTTATCTCTAGGATTTCCATGTGTAGGTGGGAGGCATGGAAATCTCATTTTGGTTCGGATACACTTAAACATGATAATGGATTTTTGCATATGTCGGACACTGGCTGCCCAAAAAATAATGCATGGCCATTGATGAAGCCCACCAGGGGTCCACATGACAATTATAAGGGATCCTATGTTACAATTAAATGTTATTCTCTTTAAAATAATGTTATAATCGGTTCACTAGGAGTAGGAGAGCAATATTGATTGCTTCTTAATCATTGATGTACATTCTGTTTTTTTAAGTGAAAGCCTTAAAGCAATTTGCACCAATTTACAATCTATTATGAACTAATTGTTTCATTTATTTATAAAATATATTTTAAAATATTGGCAACCTGCCTGACAATTAAGAAATGGAGTTTGAATTAGTTTTGTTTGAGTCTGAATTTTGATAATCCAGCACAATGTAACACATATTTAATAATAATTCTTTACTCCTTTTCTAATTCGGGAAGAGATACAAGCAGGAATTTAAGTCAGAAGTCATTATTAATTGGAATGGGTTAATAGGAAATGAGGTTGAGAACAGAACTTACGTAGAAATCAGTTTGATACTATAATTAATCAATGGTATGGTGGGTATTCTGCAAGAGTGAGATTGGATGAATTGAAATATTAGCCTTCTTCATCTAATCTTCTTGTGATCGTGTGTGATTTCATGACATTTCATATGCAATTAACAAAGGCTTGAAACTTTTTAAGACTGTCTTAATATTTTAAATTTTGCAGAATTTTGGAAACTTCCTACATTTAGTTCTAATTTGGAATCTGATTTTCCACTGTTCATTTTCAGAATTTTGTTCCTCAGTTATCAGCTGGTGAGAAAATTTGGTGCCATCATCCTGTAAAAGAGTATGGTTCTTTGTCAAAGGCCTTTTGGATCTTTCCAGACTCTATCATAGAGTTTCCATTTAGCTCAAATTAATTTAGGATGGATGTCTTACTGAATGATGTTTGTCACTGTATATTGTAAACATTTGTAAGAAAACGTATAAATAATAATAATCCTTGCATTTGACAGAGCACTTTTTACATCTGCTAACATCTCAAAGTGCTTCACAGAATATATTGTAAAGTGAATTGACTGTATACGTGTGGGCGAAACGCAGCAGCCAATTTCACACAGCAGTGTCCCACAGACAGTCGTGGATTGAAATGACCAATTGTACTATTGTGGCTTTTTTGAAGGGATTATTATGAGGCATGTGGAGTAAGGAAACTTGCCCAACGTTTCGCCATGATCTGCCTGGATTTGAACACAGGTCTCATGCTTGTATGGCAAGTGCTCTAACCATTGAACTACAAGAGCTCTTATCAGTGAATCATGCTGTCAACCTCAATTTACGTCGCCGATCTCTGATTGTTAACATCGGTGAACTTTAATGGGCAGAATTGTTTTTTTTACTATCAGACTGAGACTGCTATACAGTGCAGTTCAAATGCTCTGTAAAATGTAGTGTAAGTGATATGTTTGATCCAATGTGAAATTGGAAATATAAAGGAAATTGCTTGGAAGCAACATGGATATAGCTTTTGAGAAAGTATTACGAACAGGAGTCATAAAAAGAAAAGAACTTGTTCACATTGCATCACTAACATTGGGTACAGTGACCTCAACTGCCTTTTTACTGCTGAGTGTGGTATATGTAATAATAATAATCCTTGCATTAGATATCGCGGTTTTCATGTGTTCTAAACATCTCAAAGTGCTTCGCAGAATATACCGTAAAGTGAATTGACTGTATATGTGGGTGAAATGTACCAGTCGTGGATTGGTACACAAACAGTCGTGGATTGAAATGACCCACTTTTTTTTCTCGAGGGATTATTAGTAGGCATATGGTGAAAGGAAACTTGCCCACAGTTTCACCCTGATTTTAATAATAAAAGTTTTATTGTTGGGGGGGAACAAAAATCTGTTAAAACACCAAATAGGTATAATGTAATTATATTTTTCTCTCATGGACAATAGAAAAACAAAGGCTTTGCTGAAAAGATATTTATCTTCCCTTAATGTACTGGATTCGGCAAATAAAAATGCGTATCACTTGAAACGCTGTAGAGGCTTTTATACTGTGGACTCCGATAGCATATTGGTTCCAGCACTTGTCTCACAAGCAAGAGTACACAGGTTTCTTTTCCGGGCAGGGCAAAATCTGAGGCAAGTTCCTTTACTCCACACACCTCTGTTCACTTAGCAGTAAGTAAGAACCTGGTTGTTACTACCTTGCGACGTGAAAGGCGCTATACAAATGTAATTTTTGTTGTTGTTGTTGCCTGGAATCAAACTCGGATCTCTTGCTCTAACTGATCTACAGGACTCTACTTAGTTAGACAGTAAGAATCAGTGCCCATTTTTACATGACTAAGATATGTGAATTTGGACATATTCCATCAGGAATGTGGATTTATGAATCAACTCAAACCTGCCACGTGTCTGCACAGTGTTTTATTATTATTGTGAAGGATTTCCTGTTCAGTTGGATCTTTTAGTGTTAAACCTTTGGTGTGCAATCTTAGCACTTGAGTGCTTCCAATGTTCTACCAGGCAAGCCATAACTGTAAATTATCAATTGTACGTGTACAGGGACAATCCTGTTTTAATGCAAACCCAGCTGCACCCCTAACCAGTGGGAATAAAAACACATTGGAACATGCACAGTGAGTGAGTTTACTTCTCTTGGGACCACAAACACTGAATCTGGAGAAACTAGGTCCCAGGAAACAAAAGCAAAGCATTATATTTGAAAACATTGAATTGGGTAGTCTCGCACCAAACTAAGATGTAGGCTTGAAAATCAATTCAAACTGGAAAGGGAGAAGATTAATACGGTTACAAATGCCTTGGGCGTGCTTCTGATGTAAAAGGCATTATATAAACGTAATTTGATGTTGTTGTTTTAGCTCGTCTAGTAATATAGGACTCTTCTTGCTCCTTAATACAGAAAGAGCAGCAAGTTGTGATGTTAGTCTGACTCAGTTGACGTCCTCTCGCCTCTTCTTAAACAGAAGGTTATGTGCAGAAGCTCCACTTTGGGTCTTTAATCTCAGAATCTTGGCTGACAATCCAATGCAACGCTGGGATTGTGCTGCATTGTTGGAGGTGCTGTTTTTTGAATTAAATTGAGATCCCATTTGCTTATTTGAGTGAATAACAAAGATCCGAGTATAGAACAATTTGAAAGGAGAAGGGGGTTTTCTCGTGATATCAACAACAATCCCCCAGATAACATTGGGCATTCACTTTATGGCTGTTTGTGTGACATTGCTATGTGCAAATTTGCTGCAAGGTTCCCCAACAAAATACGGTCCCTACACTTTGCAGTGAATCCTGTGAGGTACTTTTAGATGTTCTCTTGACATGAGCAGTATTAAATTAAATACAATTAATATTATTGAAGAGAGACAGTTGTGCCCTGAATGGGAATGCATGTCTGTATCAAGACAGGATGCAGCCCTCAATCAGAATTTGAGGATGCAGACCTCCTAGAGTGACACTGTGAGCAGATAATTGGCCAGCAACAGAAATAATTAAAATATTGAAAATGCCTCATTATCAGCAAATGAGACCGAGGTTATATTTTTGCAAACAGGTTAATGAAAAGTTAAATATAGCTCCTTTTATATCAAGAGGATGTCTAGAAGCGATTCACAGGATTATTACTATACATTTAATGACTATTTTCTAAATTACCATGGGATCTTTAACATCCAACTGAACAGGCAGATGGGACCTTTGTCTCATCCGAAGGATAGCACCTCCAACAATGTAGTGCCCAACCCGTCCCCCCACCCTCCAGCACTGCAATAGTCAGCTTAGACTGTATGAGTTCATGTCCTGACATGGGGCTTGAACCCACATCCTTCTGTCTCAGAGGCGGGGGTCCTAGCACTGGGTCAGACTGAAATGCATTCTGCAGGGAATAATAATAAAGTGTGACTGGATGGAAGAAATTCGTCAAATTAGAGTGAAGATCCAGTAGATTCACATTGTGCCACAATGCCTTTACCTAATCTAAAAATATACATATCCGATCTGAAGATAATGTTTTTCTTATTTTTCAGTGTCTGCATGTGTTGAATAGCAACAAGCAGGAAAGAGCAAATACCTGAAATGATAGAAGCTACATCAAAATCACCGAAATATGGTTGGGGGGAGGGGGAGTGGTGATAGTGGGAGGGAGGTTTAATTGAGTATTCTGTCTGTACTAGTGTTGGCTCCCAAACTGGAACACTATATTGCCAATTCCATGCTCTTTGCTCAAACTGACCAATGTTATTTGCTCTCCTAATTTAGTGGAATTATTTAAAGTTTACAGCACAGATGTCTGTGTGGGCAGAACAGAGGACAAACATAACTGTTGGATTGCAGGAAATTTCTGCATCTTACACACTATGACACATGAAAATGGATAATACTACAGTTATAAAGCTAATTTGACATCAACAATATGGCAAATTAGTATTGCTGCAATGTTGACCTTGTCCAATTAAGATAATTATACTTTTGTTATTATTGCTGTCATCCTATATTCCTTTCATTGCACCCTCCCTATTTTTATTCCCTTTAACTGTTAATCTTTTTTACTACAATCAGGCCTTCAGCATCTCTGCTCCCACTCTTTGGAACTCCATCCCACATTTCCAATGCCTCGCTCCCTCCGTTCCCTCCTTCAAGGCATGTCTCACAGCCCTTCTCTTTGACCGTGCCTTTGGCCACCCTCCAACTATCCCTACCCTCCACCCTCCCTGATCACAACCTCCCCCCATATCTCTGCTTGGGTGCAAATTCCTGACTGTGCAGTGCCTTGGGACATCCCCCCAATGTGGAAGGCGCTACACAAATGTAATTGTGTATTGTAATATATTATTTTTGAATAAGATCTGAAAATGTGTGTAAAGTTCCAATCTGGCTTTCTTTTTATCCTGTTAATAATGCTTAATACATTATAGCACATTTCATGTTGGGAGGATGATTCAAAGAACTCCACAAAATTTACTTTCAAGAATAGTTGGTAACTGTGTACAGTAGAAGCCCATTTATCCGGCACCCACGCGACCTGGCCAATGCCGGTTAAAGCGACTGCCAGATATTCGGGCGGCCCGCGGCCGAAAACCCACAACAAAAAAATTAAAGTTCTTTTAACACACACCATACACACCAGACTAAATAATAACAGATAATAACAGAATATTATATTGGTACTTATTGTTAAAACTACTCTCTTGTGCTTCTCACCTTTACTGATTGAGGTTTACAGTCCAGCGATTCTTATTTAAATGGAGGACACCAAACGGGTGAAAAAAACGGCAGCGCGATTTTAAAGTCGCGCGATTCTACTAGCTGCAAGCCGAAGCCCTAGACTACTAGCGGCAAACTGAAATACTGCACCTGTACAACAATGTGAGTTATCAGCTAGCGTTATCGGCTTGCCACTAGTATGACTTTAAAGTCATACCCGCTCCAATTTTTTCACCCCCTTGGCGTGCTCCATTTTAAAAAGAATCGCTGGACTATAAACCTCAACCGCAGCATCATGACTTCAAGTGCAGCATCTACCAGCAAAGGTAAAAAGTGCAAGAGAGTAGTTTTAACAATAAATACCAATACAATATTCTGTTATTATGTTATTATTTACAAATGCTCCATTGCTATTGTTCCGGATAAGTTCCGGTTTATCAAATGGGGACTTTTTTGGGGCGTGCCAGTTATATGGAAGTACCGGTGCATCGAGTCACGGATAAATGGGCTTCTACTGTACTTTGTAGGTAGCATAGTGGTTAGCATGCTCACCTTGCAAGTGAAAGGACCCTGCTTCGGTTCATGATCACAGGCAACTTTCCTTATTCCAAATGCCTATTTCACTAGAAGTAAGAATACAGTTGTTAGTCAATTGGTGGATTGCTTTTTGTTGTAATGGTTTCTGCGAATGTAGAATGCAAGTGATCTGGTCTTCTTAGATATTCTTTAAAACCAGGTTACACTGTTTGCTATGTAAGAGTTTTGTTTCTTATGTGGGCTGCAGCTTCTACACCATAAACAAATGTGCTCACCCAGGCGTTCACATTGTGTGATTGGTCATCTTCCAATACAAGGGTAACCATTGTACTTTGTGGGTAAATATTTGATTTTAATTAATGAACGAATAAGTTTTCTTTCCATTTCTCCCAATTTGAAAATTGGGAGCAACATTTCAAACACTGTTTCCCTTGGGAAAGAGAGGAAGCCCAGGCTGGGAATGGGAATGAATGCCAGCAGCATCCTCAGGGAAGCATTTATCCTGAATAACATACAGTCAAGTGGTTCTCTAAGGGATAATATAATACAGGACCATATTTCGGGAGCATTGCGCTGTTGGAAATGATCTTTTGAATTAGATGTTAAACCAAAGTCCCACCTGCCTGTTCAGATGAATGTTCGGGGCACTATTTGAAAAGCAAAGCAAGTTTCTCCCCACATCTTCGCCAAATATTCCACTTATTAATTGGTCACTCATCTCATGGTTGTGGTGAACACTTAAGCTCTTTGATATGATTTCAATGTGATAAAAATACACTTTGTTTTTTAAAACAATTGATGTTTTGTTGTTAACACTCTCCTTCGTTAATTACTGGGTTAAATATAGTATTTAATTCAAAACTCTAGTGATTTTTGGAAGTCTGGAACAACAACAACAAAATTACAATTGAATAGCTCTTTCACGTTCCGAGGATGTCCCAAGGTGCTGGACAGACAGCATTCTGGACCCAAGCATGGGATCGGGATTGGGGAGGTTGAAGAGTAGGGGGAAGGAGATTAATCGAAAGCATGCTCAAAGATGTATGTCTTGAAGGAGGTGAGGGATACGGTGTGGCAGACGGCCTGCGGGATGGAGTTCCAGAGGATGGGGGCAGAATGACTGAAGGCTTGCCTGCCAATAGTGGGGCGGACAAGTTGAGGATGTGAAGTAGGCCTGAGCCCACTGAGCGGATGGAACAGGCAGGTTGTTAGTGGATCAGGGGGTTATAGAGGTAGGGAGTAGCAAGGCCATGGAGGAATTTGAAGGTAAGGAGTGGGATCTTGGAAGCCAGTTCAGTCGGGCGAGGGTGGGGGTGATATGGTCATGGAGTCTAGTGCGGAAGAGGACACAGGATGCAGAGTTCTGGATGATGTGCAGATTGTGGAAGGAAGAGTTGGGAAGGCCGACACGGCATAGATGTAGGGTATAAAGGATAGTTCAGGGTCAAACAAGATGCCAAGGTTCCAGACTGGCTTGGTAAAGTGGAATGTGCATCCATGGATGGCGATGCTGTCAGCACCTGAGGTGTGAGGTGCTGATGAGAGCAAATCAGGAGGGCCTTAGTCTTGTTGATATTCAACTGAAGAAAATTTAGCTCTCATCCAGGACTTGATGTCTGACCAACATTCTGTCAAGGCAGCAATGGTCTTGTAGTCAAGGATGGGGGTAGAGAGATACACTTGGGTGTCATCCGCATAGATGTGGAAGTTAACCCCTTGCCTGCGCATGATGTTGCCATGAGAATATTTTCATTGGGCAATGTTGGATATTTGCCCGCATTGCACAGGGACTGAAGCTTGGTCGGTCAATTGAAAGATGTCATTTCTGGAAGTGTTGATTTTATCTGATCAGATTGCTGTTCATTATATAGATATGATAAAATAAGATGTATTGCAGTCACTTAAATGTTATCATTTATAAACCGCACAACTCTGTGGATTACTTAACTGAACCTTCCTGCAGAGGAAACAGTCAAAATGATCACTGTAAGATGTGTAAATTTATTCATAAAGACTTTAGACACAGCACACCTTGGAGAATTTCAGTTATTATTGTCAGTTTCATTAATATCAATGGCTGAAACATTGAAGGCTAATTTGTAGGTTGTGTTATCCCCATCTAAACCAGCTATGTCAGGTGTTCTATTGTATGATTCACATCGAATGATTCTGGGATCGTTTTCATTAGTTGTTCATTACATGAATCAGGCCACCTGTAATTTCTTCTGTACATATGCTTTACACAACTTACAAATTAGATGCCACTTGGATAAACAAGGACCTGCAGAATTCAAAGTGAATATGGAACAATGCCTTTAGGGAATTTGCAATTTTATTAACAGTGGACGGATAGATTTTAGGGTTGTGGTGTTGAGGATATTTTTGGGAGGGGGCAGGTAGTTGTTCCATGATTACGATGTATTTTGCTGATGCTTTTTGAATAATTTTAATTTGCAGAAACTGCTGTACGCAAATTACCTGCTACACTCGCCTGCAAAATTCACAGGGGGCAGGCATTACAATATGTATCATGAAGTGTTTGAGATATCCTCGTGATGTGAAAATAGCTGTATCAAATTCATGGATTATTATAATATTATTATGAGAATAACAATACTTACTGAACTCAATGGGACCCTTAGATTATTTGTGGGACATTGCTGTGCACAGAAGTCTACTGTGTTTAGTCCTCAAAATATACAGACAATTTACTTTACAGTATATATATTTTATATATATTTTTATTCAAGTCTCTCCAAATCTTCTTATCTCCTTACTCTTCCAATGCTTATTTGGCTGAGCCCAGAAAATACAGTCAATTCACTTTACAATATATTCTGTGAAGCGCTTTAAGACTTCTCAACCAAGTGATAAGGTGCTATATCAAATGAACAGATTATTTTCTTATAACTTTTAAATTTTCCTTGCTTGGTGCTTTCCATTTAAAGTGGCAAGAGTTCATCGTATGCAAAATTTACAAGTGAAAGTACAGTAGTTGATGTAGACATCACAAATGGATGCAGTGATCGTATGTAGTGGCATCTCAATCATTCTTATCAATCTCTGGCTAATCAATTCTTACATTGGGGCTTGAGCTGACACTCCAATGAGATACAGTAC
Organism: Hydrolagus colliei; assembly: GCA_035084275.1. Classification (NCBI taxonomy): domain Eukaryota; kingdom Metazoa; phylum Chordata; class Chondrichthyes; order Chimaeriformes; family Chimaeridae; genus Hydrolagus; species Hydrolagus colliei. The sequence continues at coordinate 49,568,387 of CM068743.1, forward strand.
TAGGGAAATGCTGCATTGTTGGAGGTGCTGTCCTTCAGATGAAATGTTAAAATTGAATTTAGTAAATAATCCTTAATTTGATTTAGCAATTTGTCAGTCGTCTCAAAGCGCTTCATAGACTAAACTGGTAAGACTTGGTTCTGGATGCCTGCCTGTTCTTCAAGTGGATGTTATATATCTCATGGCACAATATGAATAGAGAACGGAATTTCTCCTGATGTCAGCCAACAATCCACAAGATAAATTGGTCATTTGCCTCATGGTTTGTAGAATTTTGCTGTGTGTACAGTGGCTGCTGACAAGTAACAATCACAGCACTTGATAGTAATTATCATGGAGTGCTTTGAGAGAGTTTCAATGTTATAGGTACAATACAATGTAAGTTCTCTTCCTTTCTTGGTACATTATCTTTAGTGTCTAGAGTATATGCCAGCTGAGTCCAGTCATTTTACATGTATTGAAGATAACATTCAAGCTGCTGATGGAATACAGGTTTATTTATTTGTTTATTGTTAGTGATGGAGTGTATAAAGCCTTCTGTGGAATGTGTGCCCCAGACTTGTCAGTACCAGCTCATCTACTGATTTCCTTTTGTTGAGCTACAGTGTCACAAAAATACTGGATGTGTTCTTTCCAAGCTGGTGCTGTGCAATTCATTGCTGTACTCATCTAAACTGGAAAGTGACAGCAAAACAACTTCTACAAGGTCTGATAAGGAGTTGGTTGGACAGCTTAGCATTTGGAAGCAAGAATGGAGCAGCAATCTGTTTCTGCTTATTTGGCATTTTTAGTAAGAATCTTGTTCCAATCATTTGATGACATGCAGTGGCTGTTCAGGAGCCACCATCTCCTTTAGAATAGATCCAAAATATTTGAATACATTTTGGGCCCTGTTTGAAACAAAGAATGGTTTTAAATGTGTTTGTTTTTGTTAGCTTTATTCATTTTAAACATTCCCCTCTCTTCTCTTTGAAACTTCTGAAACATGCAGATGGCAATAAAAATACATGGTCACCGTTTATTTTGTTCCAGTTACCGTGGAGCAAGGGTTACTACATCTGCCCCATGGCAACAGTTGAGAAATAGTCAAGTGGCCATTTCAATACAATTTATGCTGGAGTTGCCAGGGACCTAAAGCTGCAGTGCAAGAGATCTGGTCTTTAGAGAAGGCTGCTGCCCTGGCATTTCCCATTATGTTTTTTACATTGATCTACAAACTTGTTTTCCTCTCCAATTTTCTTCCCTTATTTCTCCTCTCTCCTGAAGGCTAGGGTACATTTTCACAAGTATGTGAGGGGAAGTCGTTCCTGTTCAGGCTTTACTTTGTCAGCACAGTATCATAGGACCAAGTCAGTTTTTCCGATACAGTACATTATGAAGCTGTTTATAGTTTAAAGAAACGGTGTAGACTAGGAAAACTTGAGAGGCAGATAGTCATGCAATATGTGGATTGCTGAAAATAGCAATCCCTTGATTGTTTATTATGAGAAACATGCAAAGAAAAGCTGGCTGATTTTAGCAACAGCAGTTGATAGACTCTGTAGATGTACTAGATGTTTGCAAACGAAAGTGCGGAATGACATGACAGGTGACACAACAATAGAATTCTGAATATCTTAAGTAAGAAGTGGACCTAAAATAGTGAATACAGCAGCTGTCTGTCTGCTCGGGGAGGAGCGGCCTCTCCTTCAGGCCCCACGGGTTTCACAGCCGCTGTTTCAATAAAAGTGTCGCTCGAATCCTCGCTGTTTTCTCTTTAAAAACAATAGCCAGCAGCCGGCAGCCTCAAGACTGGAATCCTTCTTTGCAATAACAACACCTTGCACTTATACAGGGTCTTTCATGTTGGAAGACATCTCAAAGTACTCGACAGATTATGTGGGAGCCCAAGCAGTTTCGGAGATAGGGAGGTTAGGTGAAGGTGCAGTGAAAAGTGGGTTTTGAAAGGGGAAGCAGGGATGTAAATAGGATCCCAGCGGCTCCCATGGGCAGAGTTGGCGATGGCATGTGGAGGTATATGAATAGTAATAAAAGTAGTGGGAAGTGGCCATCACGACTTTCATCTTGCCACTTGATGTACACAATTCACAATATTGACATTGCGATTTGTTACAAAACAGAAAAAAAATGCACATCAAAACTGAGCCATATTGTTTTGCGTTCCAATGATTTTTTATTCACACTTTGGCAAAATGCTGTGTGAAATTCCTCTTTGCAGCAAAATGCAATATTCCCTCTCCCTTTTGACCCATTTTCAAACCATAACTGAATAAATATCAGTTTGCCTTTTGTTTCGTCCCTCCCAAGACATTCCATCAGCGAAACACCCTTGACATCTTGCACTAAATTGGGAAATTGTTTGCTTCCTGCCTGTGGTTTGGTTTTCAATACACCCTCACTTTGATTTATTTATCTGTGGTCTTGACTTTGCGTGACAGAGTTCAAGGGAAAAGACTGCTGAGGAAACTTTACTGAACGCGTAAGACATGCCATTAAAGTGGGTGTTGACTTAAACTTTTGACTCGCTTGTACTTTGTTTGTGTTTGTGCCCTTTTTTTTCCCTGAATAAACAAGCTGAGTGGGCAGGCAGGGTTAGCATTTTGAATGCATGACTTTCAGAACGACGGTTGTTATCAGTTATGAAAACATCTGCAGATATAGATAACCGGGCTTTTCGTTTTCCACAGAGCAGCACGGGGGCCTTTCAATATGGAATATTTCATGGGAAATTGTTGAAGAGGTTTATATATGCTCCACCAGCGTTGCTGATGGCCTTAATCCATGAGCAGTGAAAAGTTGTGAGTTCACTTGTTGTGGAACGGACTAGAACTAATCAGCAGCTTCTGTGTGAAGACCTTGTGATGTATTCCATAAATACATTGATACTGCTTATGGCAGTGGTATGGCAGTGTGTTCAAAATTACTAAATTGCCCACCAACACAAAGCAACATATTATAAAAGTACTTTAATTTTTCCTCCTGAAAGTACTTGTGATATCAAATCATAGTCACTGTATTTTAATCTGTTCTGTGGGCAGTGCATTGACTGGCAAAGATGAAACTCAGCTAAGAATTAATTGTCAGTTTAGCACCTGGATCCATTGTTGACCATCAGGGAAGCTTGCAAGTTATAAATCTCTAGAATCTTTCTCTCTAATGATTTGTTGACTATGTGTAAATGATGATTATTGCTCACATTGTCGGGAAAGCTTGCTGCCAGTGTTAGGAGTGTGACAGTGTGAGGGAGGTGAATTGGCACAGGGTTGCTGGGATACTCAGGTCAATGGTGTGCCAGTCTCACTGTGAGGACTCATTAACTGTTGCAGGATGATGTTTCTGTGCGGCAGTTTATATTAAACATATAAACTCTACAAATTTATATGTAGAAGGAATTTATATGTATAGAAAGCAACAGGAGGAAACAGCATGTGAGAATACGTAGAGTCCTGTAGCTCAGTGGTAAGAGAACTCGCTTTTCAAGCATGAGATGTGTGTTCGAATCCAGGCAGATCAAGGCAAAACCTTAGGCAAGTTTCCTTACTCCACACACCTAATAATAATCCGTCCAACGAAAACACAATAATAAAATTAGTCATTTCAATCCATGACTGTTTGTGGGACACTGCTGTGTACAATTGGCTGCCTCGTTTCACCCACAAATATACAGAAAATTAACTTTACTGCATATTCTGTGAAGTGCTTTGAGGCATTAATAAGATGTGAAAAGCGCTATATCAAAAGGCAAGGATTATTATTACATGATTTGTGAAATTTTAATAAATGATGCTGATGATAGATACATTTTAATGATCATTACAGGTGTCAGCCTGGCTCAGTTGTAACGCTCTTGCCTCTGAGTCAGAAGTTTGTGGGTTCAAGCCACACTTCAGGACCTTGAAATCACAATATCCTCTACGGTATTTCAGATGTTAAACCTGAAATACTCCTCTGCCTTTTCAGATGGAAGCTGAAGATCTCATGGCACTGAAAAAGTATAGAAGGTAGTTTCTTTCCCGCATTGTCTTAGCAACTCACAACTCACTGTGAAATCATGCTGGTATAAATGCCTACAAAAACAGTCAGAAACAACTTTAAATGTTTTGTGACGTTTCAACAGTGCTATAAAAATGAAGATTAATTTGGCCTAGAACATCATTCGCTGTGTTATACTCTTTATTGTCCTCTTGCTTGAATCCATGTAGTGCAGCCCAATAGAATACTGGAGTTGATGATGAGCTGATGTGATTCTGACCCATTGTCCTTGGACACTCTTAGCTTCATGTGCATATGCTGAGAACAAGAAGGACACTGTTTATTTTGCAATGAAAGGTTGCTGACTTATTGTAGAATTTCATAATCTTCACAATTATAAAACTATTCACATCCTTTGACCTGCCTACCTTTCCAACCTCCACCTACCCACCACCTTCATTAAGCTGGTTCCTGCCTTCTACATACTGCTTGTCCCCTCCGCTTCATCACCAAATGCTCCACCTTGCCCCCTCCTTGCCAGTCTTCAGATCATACCTGAAGATTTTCCTCTATGACCAGCATCGTTACCTCCCCTCTTTCATCTTTTGAAAGAACAACAACATCAATGACAAAATAACATTTGTATAGTGTCTTTCATGTCAGGAGGATGTCCAATGTGCTGGACAGTCAGTGTTTCAGACCCAAGCTGGGGTCGTGATCGGGGAGGGTAGAGGGAAGGGAAGGCAGGGGGATGACCTTTGGTTTAGTCGAAGAGGAGGGTCTTGATGCAGGACTTGAAGGAGTCCAGGGAGGTGGCGAGGTGGAGGCATTGCAAGATGGTATTCCAAAGATTGGAGGCAGAGTGGCTGAAGGCTCGTCCGCTGATGGTGAGGCTGATGGCTTGGAGGACATGGAGCATGCCAGAGCCCACTGAGCAGAGGGAGCAGACAGGGGGCTAGGAGGTTGCAGAGGAAAGTTGGAGATGGAGTTGCGGAGCTTGGTGCATGAGAGGACATGGGCTGCAGAGTTCTGGATGATCTGGATGATCTATGGAGGGAAGGGTTGGGAAGGCCTACTGAGCTTGGATGTGATGAGAGCATGAATGTGAGTTTCAGTGGCCTAAGGGGTGGGTGTTGGCAGAGTCAGGCAATATTGCGGAGGTGAGAGAAGGCAGAGTGGATTACAGTGTGACTGGAGGAAGAAAGACAGTTGAGGATTGCAAAAGACACCTAGGTTCCTAGCTGGCTTGGTGAGGTTGAATGGTTGTTTACACACACTGATAACAACAATTTCACATTTGTACAATCCCTTTCACATCAGGAAGGGCATCTCAAAGAGTTCTGCAGCATCATCTGGGAGCTTGAGCTAGGGTGAGGGAGCTGAGTAGAAAAAACACAGGAGGGGATGAGGTAATGACAAGTGTAGTCGTAAGATGGACTTGAACGGTGGAGAGGAAGGAGGCAAAGTGCAGTGACTCCAGAATGCAGACACTTGCAGAGACACGTGTGCAGTATTTTCTGCAAATAGAAGTACAGTAAAAGTCCATTTATCCGTGACCCGATCAACCGTAACTTCCGTATAACCAGCACAGCAAAAAAAAGGTCCGCATTCGATAAACCGGAATTTATCCAGAAAAATGCTTTTTTTGTGTGTTTTGTGTTGCGTCAGTATTTTGGAATGCTGCTACTAGGTGCCTGATGGTGGCACAAGCTCAGAATGCTGCTGATACAGCATTCTGCAGAGTGTAGAGAGGTACACTCTCCGGGTTTGAGAGAGGAGGGAGAGCGAGGGTGAGTTCATTAATTTAGCCACAAAGCAGCAAAACACACACACAAGCAAAGCTTGCACATCAATGCATATCACAGTCTTAGCTTTTATTTTAATAAATTAATAAAAAACACAAACCCCTGCAACACATCTCAAGTCTGGTTTATTTTACAAATACCTTTAAGCTTGGGAAGCTAGAGTGTATATCAGAAACACACTCAGTGCCTCCCCTTACCCCAGTCTGATGTTAAAAACAAATCTAACTTTAAAAGTGAAATGAAACGTTTGCTTTCAATACCGATCCTTAAATCATTTGGAAGGAAAGTTAACTGAACAGCGACAGCAGTGGCTGCTTTCTCAATAACACGTTTGCTTTCCTCTCTTCTGTCCCCAATGAGAACAGTGTCATTCAGACGTCTAACCTTTGCACTAGTTTAAAGATCTCTCTGAACTGCCTGGTCGCTGTGTGTAAAACAATTATAATTATTATTTATATATTATATTATCATATACATGTTTATTTAGCCTATTATTAATATGCTATGTTTAAAAAAATATATATATTTTTTTTAAATAATAATTTTTTTTGTGTTGGGGTTTCTGCCAAATATCTGGCAGGCACTTTAACCGGCACTGGCCAGGTCCCGAGAGTGCCGGATAAACGGGCTTCTACTGTATTTTTCTTATGAAACACAGTGTATTGATTGTTTTTAGATTATTATATTGAGAACACAGAGCACAAGCTCATTTTCATTTGCAATTCCTGTGACCCCCTCCCAGCAAACTGCACATGGCTGAAAGCTGAGTCAATACAATTTCAGAGCCACTGGGTTACTATGAAGATTTACCACTTTAAAACAGCTGCATTTTATTTTATGATGCAACTGCAAGTGAAAGGGTCAGAACAGTCAACATTAGGCTGAGTAAATACAGACTACAAGCCATTTGATAAATGACACTTATTGAGGGAACACTTTAAGATATTTCACACACAGTTGAAGTTGCTATGTTTTGGAGCAGATGACCAAATGAGTAAAATCTTTAAATTGTGACATGGACATTGACATTTTTTTCTTTCCAGCTCTCAGTGCTGGTTTCCAACCAGAGAGATGTGCTCTAGTTATCAGGTTAGATGTTCCCTGAGACTGTGCCAGACAGGAAGATTTCTGAAGGATGCTTTTCACCAGAGAGCTGTAGACCTTAGCAGTGGTATAGTACAGATGACCTGACTGCAATTGCATTATTGTAAACTGATCAGTGTGGAACGATCTTGTGTCTTGCATTTGTCCTGTATCTCAGTTTGAAACAGATACTTGCTGCAGATTAAATGTACCAGCAAGTCTTAAATTCTGCCCAGGCTCTGACTTCTCACAGAGCTTGGCTTTGTCAGGCCTCAGTCCCTGAGGCTTGCAGTGCTCATTAACCTTCATTTCATTGACTCCAGAGAGCAAGAATGAAATTCAGAGAAAATCCTTCAGGAAGAGGTCTGTATTGCTCTGCTCATGCTAATGTGACACAGTTTTACAGTCAGTGGAGTTGGAAAAGTGCTTAATATTACGGTAATGATCCTGGCATCTCCCTTGGTGGAAAAAGCATCACAAGACATAAATTGTATTTTTTGTGTTCTCTGTATGCCACACTGTTTGTGCGACTTTGGCTCTGAGGAGATCTTGTGATTAAGAATGAAGCGTAGGATTCCCTGTGGAAAACACACTGTATTCTCAGCAGAAAATGGGCTATTTCCAGGGCTGAAGTACCAGTGGCGTTACTGATTTCCTGTACAGAGCTTTTTCTGGCTTACAAAGCATATTTCTGAGAGAGTTACTTGTGTACTCCCTTATCCTAGCCCCAAATGTAAGAGTTTTCAGGAAAAGTTCACAGCAAGGATGTCAATGACGTGAAGCAAAAATGCTTGATGCCGTTTGAAATCTATTCTTGGCAGCCTTTCAAAACAGTTCCACTGTTGCTCCTAAAGGACAAGTGGCATTTCCAGTGAATCCTGTCATTACCTGGAATATGTCCAGATGTGGCATTTGAGAAGCACTGTAGGAAATGTCATTGAAAGATTGCTTCCACTTAATTTTTTGAGCAGCTACAATAAACGTCCTGAGAATTGCCTCGAGTGAAAATCCCGGAGTAAGATGCTAGTCCAAAAGTTGATTTGAAATTAAAGAAAGAATTTGCATTTTGATAGCGCCTTATCAAGTTGCAATGTATTAGGATGCTTTAACCAGAGCTACTGCTAAGTGTAGTGGCTGTCTTTTGTAGGCAAACATGACAGATATTTATGCGGAGCGAAGTCTCACAAACAAACTGAGAATGGCAATCAGAAGGGATTGGTTGATGTGGTGGATTGTTGGCTAGGACGCCGGAAGAAATGTTGTGCCATGGGATCTTTAACATCCACCAAAGGAGAGCCTAACAAACCTCAGTTTAACGTCTGTTCTGAAAGTTGTCAAGTTTGACAATGAAGTGCTCCACCAGGACTTTAGTAGAGGGTCATCCTAAACTGTAAGATGCAGTTCAAATGCTGGAGGTGTCACACCAGCCAACAACAGTGATTTCATTCTAAATCCACACGATTATCATCTTCACACCAAGAGTCAGCTGGGTTCCCGATAATGCTGGATACAAAGCATTCAGCTCCTGAGCTATTTCGTGCAGTTCAAAAGAGCTGGGACTATATTTTGATGTTTTAAACATTGTGCTGTGTCACACTGAGAGCCGAGCATGTGAAATATTCCCGGAATGAACACTCAGTTCATGATAGCTACCTTATTGTTACATTGAACCTTAATCTCACAATGCAGCAACAGTCCACAGAGCATTCATAATTCAGCAGTGAGATAGAATTTACAATCACTGAATATCACAGTTATGCTCTCCTTACAAAAATAAGACTTTGCTTCTGCAGATTCCTGAAAACTGAAATGAAGTAATGCTCGACAGAGCTACCTCGGGATGAGAAAGTGGATTAAATGATTTGCTTTCAGATACTGAGAGGCAGCAAGACAAGTGGGTACTGGTTCAGGTGTGTTGAAGGGCAAGTTTAGGACAGACACCAGGATGATTTTTTTTGGGTTATTTGAAAGTTAGTTAGCTGAAAGGTTGGTGGTATTGTTTCTCTCTCTCCCCACTGCAACACCCCCACCATCAAAATAATTAAGTCAGATGCTTCGTATTTTGATAACTGATCGTGGTGTTTCTATGGTATTTACTGTCAGCTTTATGGGATGCTGGCTTAACTCAATTGGTATCCTGTGAAGTCACAGTCCACATTGGGAACAACAAGCATGGCCACAAAGCCTTATAGCCTTGATAAATCCCCTATAGCCTTGATAAACAGATTGTCGCCCAAATCTGTTGAAAAAGTAAACAAGTTTCATTGAAAATAAAGCCTCAATGTTTTTTCAAAGCCAGTTAATATTGTAACCTGTATGCTTTCAATGTGTTAAAACAGCAGACTTAGATTTCGATCTCACAACTCTCATTGCTTGCATTTTTGAGGAATAGAATTTATGGAATTCAGGCTGGTCTGAGAAACAACAACAAAATACAACAACAAAATTACATTTGTAGAGCGCTTTTCACATTGGGAGGACGTCGAGAGAAACACTGTATTTCTCCATAGCTTTCAAAGTGTGAATGTTTGATTGGGTGCAGTGTACACATGGAGCTTCATTGCTCTCCCTTGCTCGGGTCCCAACCTGATTGTTCAGCAGATGTGAAAGGTGCTCTCTAAATGTAATTTTTTATTATCATCTTGTTTATTTATCTGCACTGGAGTGCTGAATTTCAATTGTATTATAGATCTTCTTTAGAATTTTAAGATTTATGCAGTGTATTTATTCTTTAATACTGTTAAGAAATTGGTGTAAATAAATATGAGGTAGTTTCATAAAAATTTTAGTTACACTTAAACTTTTTACTTCTGCCCCAGTATAAGTTTACTCTGTGAATTCCATCCCTTTTGGCAATATATATAAGTTTACTCTGTTGTGAATTCCGTGCCTTTTGGCAGTATTCTATTATAGCTGTTGCATTTGGCTTATGGAAGCTCATCCTAGAAGGAATAGAATGTTTTAGAAAAAATTACGATAAGGAGCATGTTTCTTTAAGAGAACAATACTTTTTCCCCATCTTACCCATAAACATGCGTCACTGAGACCCAGACCGCAGGTGTTTCTTGCCACTACCATTTTATCTCCACTGGCAGAAGTAAACTGGTTACACTGATTGTAATGGTGCATCCCATAAGCAGTGTGGTTGGTCTTTGATATGTACTGTACATACTTGGCAGGGGGTTGGAAAAATTCAACCACACAAATGATCATCAATTATAAAACTCTTGACTCTTCAATTAATTCACAATGTTAACAATATCATAACAAAGAAAGACCCTGGGAAGGTCAGCATAGTGAGATGAAATTTGCATTGCAAAATTATTGATGGGGACATATTTACGAAAGTTGCAATTCAGAAAACGGCTGCAACTCATAATGGCAGAAAGATCAGCTCCTCACCTTGTGTCTGTGGATATGTTAGTGCCAGGTCTCGATACATCAACTCAAACACTGTAGCTGATGAGCAATTTCAGACTTTCCTTCAACAAGTTTGGAACCATTTGACTGGAAATGGAAATAACATTATTCCTGTTTTACCCTGGGATGTAGGGACCTGTGCAATGAGTAATACAAATAATCCTTGCATTTGATATATTGTCTTATCATGTCTTCGAGACATCTCAATGTACTTCACAGAATATTCTGTAAAGTGAATTGAGTGTATATTTAGTGGGTGTAACACGGCAGCCAATTGCACAACTGTGGATTCAATTGACAGATTAATTTTTTTTAAAAGGAATTATTCCCCCCGGAAAAGCAATCTGCCAATCAACTCATCATGGAGTCCTGTAGCTCAGTGATTACAACACTCGCCCTGCAGGCGAGAGATCTGGGTTCAATTCCAGGCAGGGTGAAATCTTGGGCAAGTTTCCTTGCTCCACACATCTGATAATAATCCTTTGAAAAAACCCAATAATAAATTTGGCTTCAATTCACGGCTGTTTGTGGGACACTACTGAAAGCAACTGGCTCCTGCATTTCGCCCATAGATAACAACAACAACTTTTATTTATATAGCGCCTTCCATGCCGGACGATGTCTCAGAGCACTTAATGTACAGTCAATTCTCTTTACGGTGTATTCTGTGAAGCGCTTTGAGATGTCTAGGTGATGTGAAAAGCGCTATATCAAATGCAAGGATTATTATTAGTAATAATAACCAGGTTCCTACTTACTACTAGGTAAACAGAGGTGTATAGAGTAAGGAAACTTGTCCAGTATTTCCCCTGCCAGGAATTCAATCCAGGTGTCTCGTTTGCGAGACGAGTACTCCAACCACTCGGCTACAGAACTCCACAGCATGAATACCATGCCCACAACCCCAACATGGTTTGAATGAATTTGTTCCCCCACAATGGTCCTATAACATCACCTTGGAATGTCCTCCTGACGTGAAAGGCACTATACAAATATAGTGTTGTATTGTATGGTACCTGCTACATCAGTCAAAACAATCACACACATGAAGTGACCTGTTGAATCTTCTTTCCCATGTGGATTAACAAACAACTTGATACAACACCTTCACACGACACTTAATACAGACTACATTGTAGAATGGATAAGCACTCCTCCACCTCTGTGCATTACTCAAGGAGGCTCTGGATTTTTAAATCTGTACAATCTATCCAATGGATAACTAACAATGGGAAGAGCACAAGAGTACTAACCTTCTTCCTAGTGTCATCTTTTTATTTGGTCACGTTTGTGGACAATGTTGCTCTGCATCAATGTTTCTGTTTGACCTCTTAGCTCATGTAATTCCCCCTCCCCCCCCCCCCCTCCCCCCGCACCATGGTCAAAAATAACAATTAGCTGCAAAGCATTTTGAGACATTTCGACTTTGTAGGCGCTATGTCACATATCAGGACGGTTCATAGAATTGTAGAAATTTACAGTGCAGGAGGAGGCCATTCGGTCTACTGAGTTTCAGAGCAAGCCATTCATTCAATCTCACCGGCCTGCCTATCCCTTGTACCCCTCTACCTTTCATATACATGCCTCCGTCATTCTTGAAAACCTATAATGGCGTATGATATTTATTTAGATGAAATTAACATGGGATTTGAATATTCATGATGTTCAGAAGTAGAGTTAGGGTTTGTACTTTTAAGAGGGTTTTAAGTTCTGATTGGCAAAAAGCTCAGTATGGGGAATGGCAGTTGGTGACCTGACTCACATCAGCAGCACTGCCGGTGGTTTCTCCCTACATTAATATACAATGAAGTGCACCATAAGCATTGGACAAAATGTTCAGTTTTCTGTGAGAATGACACTCGCCACATAAATAAAATGAAAAGTTCCAAGCAGATCAGTAACAGCAATGCAAACACTGAAACCAGCAGTGGGATAGGTTAGTAAATTGTGAGTCAGCTCTCATGAGACAATGTCTTACATGAAGGGTGCTCCGTAATGCAAGTTGTTGTATTTAGTAAGTTCACGTATAATACAAAGAAGAGGTTGACTGTCATTTTTAAATCGTTTGAGGTTGACAATAAAATTGTCATTCAAACTATGAATGCTTAGAATGTGTTCCACGTTCCCACTTGGTTCTTGACCTTACACCCTTCACATTCAGATAAACATTTAGGAAAAGTTGCTTTGAGAAGTGAAGGACTAAAGGTAATATTTTGTCATAGCAGAAGTCCTGTAGCTCATGGTTAGAAGATACACCTCGAGAGACTGGGTTCGATTCCTGGCAGGGTAAAACCTTGGATACGTTCCCTTACTCCACACGCCTGGTAATAATCCCTCAAGAAAAATAAATAACTTGGCCACTTCAATCCTCGACTGTTTGTAGGAATCTGCTGTGAGCAATTGAATGCCGCATTTTGCCCACAAATATACAGTCAATTCACTTTGCAGTATTTTCTATGAGACATCCAGAAGACGTTAAAAGCGCAATATTAAATGCAAGGATTATTATTACTGTATAAAGGAAATCAAAATACAGTAAAAGCCCATTAATCCGGCACCTGCGGGACCTGGCCAATGCCAGTTAAAGCGCCTGCCGGAAAACCCACCCCCAAAAAATTAAAGTTCTTTTAACACGCACCATACACACCAGACTAAATAATAACAGAATATTATTGGTACTTATTGTTAAAACTACTCTCTTGCGCTTCTCACCTTTACTGATTGAGGTTTACAGTCCAGCGATTCTTTTTTAAATGGAGGATGCTAAGCAGGTGAAAAAATGGCAGTGCGATTTTAAAGTCTCGTGACTTTTCTAGCAGCAAGCCGATAGCCCTAGATAGCCCTAGACTCTACTTGCGACAAACTAAAATATTGTACCAGCGCGACAATGTGGGTTATCGGCTAGCGTTATTGGCTTGCCGCTGCTATGGCTTTAAAGTTGCGCTCCGTTTTTTTCACCCGCTTGTGTGCTCCATGTTAAAAAGAATCGCTGGACTATAAACCTCAACGACAGCATCGTGGCTTCAAGCATACCATCTACTAATAAAGGTGAGAAGCGCAAGAAAGTAGTTTTAACAATAAGTACCAATACAATATTCTGTTATTATGTTATTATTCATGCATTTGCAAATGCTCCACTGCTTTTGTTCTGGATATGTTCCAGTTTATCGAATGGGGACTTTTTTTTGGCGTGCCGGTTATACGGAAGTGCTGGTTCATAGAGTCACGGATAAATGGGCTTCTACTGTACATGATTTGAGCTGCACATAAATAATTCTTACAATGAATGTAAATAAATAATTCTTACAATGAATATAGTCCTTTCACATTGTGGGAAATGTCTGAAAGGGGTTCACAAGATTTACTCTAAAGTGTTGTGACTGTTTGTAAGCAAACTAACCATGGATGCAATAGAACCTGCTTATGACCTAGAGGTGTTATTTGGCTCATCACTCACCATGTCGAACATTATGAGGCAGCAATAGATAAGCAAAAGTAATGTGGGACTATATTGCCAAATTAGTTGAGTTCAGATATATTGAAGCCATGTTCAAGCTGTACAATGCTCTGATCAGAAAGTGCATCTGAATGGCTGAGTGTAATTCTAGTACTGCTGATGTAAGGGGCTGCCAAGGGCTTAAAGAAAGTGTAGCAATCTGGATGATCCCCGGTATTAGAAGGATGAGTTATGAGCAATGACTTTTGACGGTTTGACAACTTAAGGCTCTTCAGATTGGAAAAGGGACATTTCAGAGGTGCTTTATAGAGGTGTATAAGATTTTAACTCATATTGAGAAAGTCAGGTGTCAGCTTGACTCAATTGGTATCACTGTAGCCTCTGAGGTAGAAGACTGTGGGTTCAAGCCTCATGTCATAATGTTGGACTCTTAGCCTAGAATAATAGTCTAATGTAGTGGTGGTTGCATTGTCAGAGGTGCTATCCTTCATTTGAGATGTCCTTCCTCTAAAATGATTTTGTGAACAATAAAACAATTCTGAGCAATAAAACAATGTATGCAAAGCTCCACTAAGTGTTGAACCTACTTTATTTTTAGATGAAAAAACAAAACAGAAATTGCAGGGAATACTCAGCAGGTCAGGCAGCATCTATAGAGAAAGGAAAATAAGTCAACATTTTGGGAAATGTCAGGGGACTCCGTCAAAATTACTTGAATCCATTGTGTCTTTTTTGATGATTTATTGCCATTTTTGTGTCAAATCGAGACGAAAAGCAAAGGATAAACAATGCAACCATCATATTTCCAGCCACAGGCATTCCCATAAACAATTACAAGCCTATAAATCACTTTGGAAAATACAAAGAGAAAAAAGAAATTCAAAACTGTAATTTATAATAACACTGCAAAAACAAAATAAATAACTCCCAACAGTTTTTACCAAAACATCTATTAAACCTTCATATAAATCGAGTAAATAACACACTATAACAAAACGGTTTGTTATACTACTTAATTATAATAATCTCTTCGATCGACATTACCTCCTAATTTGGCTCCATTTCCTTTCTTCTCAGGAACTGTTGAAATAAAAATTCCCATGTTTATATTATGACCACAATGGATGGTTTGCTTTAGTTACACAAGTGTAAAGCATGTAAATCTTTAAAAAGAAACATTTTAAATAAGAAATGGATGGCCACAGTAGAATATTATTAAGTGCTAATTCCTGTTTTCCTGTCTGTACTTCAACTAAATTCCACATTTCAATATTCATTTACAAATCTTTAGACTCAAAATTCCACCTCGTCTTAGCCACTAAGACTATTTTGTCTTAACATTTAAGATCATTCAGAAAAGTGGGCAATTTGGTCTTGATCGGAAAGAATAATAATCGTGGTATTTGTTATAACATCAAGTTCACAATTGAGGCTGGGGTGGGGCACTGTTATCCCACTCTCACACATCTCCTTGGCTTGAACTGGCTCAGTGGAGACTTACCAGCTGAAGCGACATAGTTCTTCAGTAATTCAAAGCACTGTCGATGGTTGACCAGTTTATCTTAGTCATCAATGAGGCTGGGAGGTTCATATATCCTGAAACCTTTGGGAGAAACCCCTATCTGATAATAATCATCATCATCATCCTTGCATTTGATATAGCGCTTTTCATGAATTATAAGATGCCTCACAGCGCTTCACATTTTATAGTGCAAAGTGAATTGACTGTATAATCACTATGTGGACGAAACGCAGCAGCCAATTGCGCACAGCAGTGAATGCATTCACAGAGAAAAGCAATGGGGAACATGAGCTATGATTAGGCTGTTTTGAAACAGATGAAATTGACCTCAGTGAGGAAGTGTTGTCTCGATAGTAATTGAGATTATTGGTTACCAATATTTAAACCACCAAGATGCCCTTGGTTGGTTTAGCAAAGTCATGGTGAGACATTGATAGTAATTGGAAGCCTTGGAATCTTCTCCATTTTTTCTGGGTTTGTTTCAAATTCAGTTGATGGGATTCCAACATTTAAAGAGTTGATACCACTCCTTAGTCAAACACTCAGCATGTATTTCTGATATTTATTGGCTTGATATACCTGGTGTCAAACATGGGATGCCTGTATTAGAATACTCTGATACTGTATTGCATTTTTTTTGTCACAGCGTTCATTTTGTGTTCCATTTTATTGCACCTTAATAGATGTGTTAAATATATACCATGCTGTTTCTGGCCAGGATGCAGTAAATGATCATTTCAGCTGCACAAACATTGTGCTGTTTTCAGCTTTTTTCTGCAGTTTTCAGCCATTCTGTTTAATTTATTTGGCAATGGAAATGTGGAAAATAATGAAAGTAACCAATTTTGCTTTTTTTGGGGCCATTTAAAATAAACATGCATGTTGATACAACACTGATCATGGGTACAATGTAAGTGATCCACCTTAGTGACTTTTGGAAGCTAATTCTATTCCTCTTGATTGAAAATCGCATATAAATGAACGTAAAAAAGTAAAACCATTATAATGTTTTTCTCTGATGCTGACAACATCACTAATCATTGATGCACACTCCACCTCACTGAAACATTATGGAACCTTTGTTGTTCTTGTTCAACTATTCTTGAAACCCCATATCCGTACCATGATCCATTCAGCTTTCCCCCCTCCATCTCTGCCACTTTGCCCATCTCTGCATCTACCTCTCCCCTCAAGTCAGCAGAACCCTCATCATGTTTTTTATCACATCCAAGTTTGCCTATGCTAATTCACTGCTTGCATGACTTCCCAATTTCTCTCTCCACAAGCTGCAGTTCTTCTTTTTTTTGTATTTTGTAAAAGAAGCAACAGAAAAACAACTTCAAAATGAACAACAACAACAAAATTACATTTGTATAGTGCCTTTCAAGTCAGGAGACGTCCCAAGGCACTGGACAGTTATATTGCCTGACTCCGCCACTATCTTACCCATCAGGCTGCTAAAACTCTCATTCATGCCTTCATCATGTCCAGGCTTGACTGTGCCAATACCCTGCCTGTCAGCCTTCTCAACACTTCCCTTCATCGGCTGCAGATCATCCAAAACTGTGCAGCTTGTATCCTCTCCTGCGCCAGGCTTCACGATCCCATCTCCCCCATTCTCGCCCGACTCCATTGGCTCCCCATCCATCATCTAGAGGATTCAATTCAAGATCCTGGTCCGCACCTTTAAAATGCTCCATAGCCTTGTCCCACCCTACTTCTGTAACCTAACGCCCTACAAACCTATCCGTGCTCTCTGCTCAGTGGGCTCCAGCCTGCTCCATGTCTCCGACCCACCTGCCTCAACATCAGCACGCAAGCCTTCAGCCATTCTGCCCCCAAACTCTGGAATTCCATCCTGCAATCCCTCCGCCTTGTCCCCCTCAGCCTCCTTCAAGTCCTACCTCAACATCGTCCTATTCGATGTTGCCAGCAGTCAACACCCTTCCCTCCACCCTCTCTGACCCCAGCTCGGGTCTGAAACACTGATTGTCCAGCGCCTTGGGTCGTCCTCTCAACGAGAAAGGCATTATACAAGTGTAATTTGTCATTGAAATAACTATATTCCCATTTTCCTGCTCTTGCCCCATATTTTCTCTTTTTCAGGTATTTATTTAATTTCTTCTTAATACCTGTAGCTAGTATAAATTCTGCCTCAACCATTGTTGTACATAAAGTTCTAATAAGCTCAAGTTGCATATTGAGATTGCCACTGAGGGCAGACAAATTGCCTTTAACAAGCCTGTAGATTCCTATGTTTTTATGTGATATACCCTCATCTTCTGCAAAATACTCTCTGGTTCACAAACATAATCAAATAAAGACTTTGCATTGTTCATCCCTCCCACATCTTTATTGTTTTAACATTGGCCTGTAAATTTCCTCCTCCCCATACACCTCCCCACTTACACATGCAACCACCCATATGTATACACACCCACACAAACTAATCCCTTACCCAGCAGGAACAAAAGCTGTAGAGTTAATGTCACAGGAGGAACTGTGAACTCTGGGTGGTTTACTCATCAATTCCTAGAAAGTTTCGCGACACTGGGTTAAATGAAGTGTTTCATGTCGGCTTGGCAATATGCAGTTTGACACTGATGAATGTATTTGTTGTCAAAGAGCTGAGAGCTATCTCTTCAAACTCCAGGAATTACTCAGAAACACAAGAGCAGTTTACATGAGAGTGGATTTTAAAGGAGGATGTACACCTAAAACGTATCACTAACTCATCCGAAGGATGACACCTTCACCAGTGCAGCAGTGGTGGTCAACTTTTATGGTCGGCCAACAGAATAAATTTTCTTGATTGAATATTTCACGATTCATGCCAACAATCAAGAAATATTCAATCAGAAATAAACTGAAATATCGAATACGGAATTCCCAAAGGCAGGGTGTGGAGAAGGGGATTGGGGCACTTTGCTACCACTGGCAACAACTATATTGGTTCCAAGATCTAACATGGTGCTTTATCCCACAACCTTCAGGGGAGAGGGTTTTACCAAATGAGCCAAGTTGACACTGTTAAACATGTAGACACACTAAGACTCTAAAACCTGAAAACAAAACATCTCAGAGGGAACCTTAAGAAAGTTTCTAAGATTTTATTTAGAATTTAGAAAGTAAATCCAGAACAATACATTGAGATAAACCTGGACAGGAGAACTATGGGTAGGGGTTTTGAGTTGTAACCAGCAATTTCAAGACAGACCCAGGACTTTCACCAGAGACAAATAGAAAACTGGAACAAAGGTGGTTGAAGCCAGGATACTGGACTCATTTAAGAAACAGCTTGATTTGGTTATGGATGGATGGCGAGGTTGGGTGTTCGGTAAAGCTGAGATCAGCTGAGCTGAAAGGCCTTGTTTATACACGTTACCATTGTGAAAGCTACCCCAGTGGGGGTCCGTGACTTCATGGTTGGTGAGCTCGCCTTGCAAGCAAGAGGACTCGGGTTTGATTCTCCTAGTGGGACAAAACCTTGGGCAAGTCTCCTTACTCCACATGCCTCTATTTAACTAGCAGTAAGTAGGGACACGATTGTTAGTCAATTAGAAGATCGCTTTCTTGGGTAATAATCTGGGGTTCTTAAAGGGTAATAATCCCATAAAAACAAATTTGGTCACTCATCCATGACTGTTTGTGGGACATTCCTGTGTGCAATTGCTGCCACGTTTATCCCACAAATACAGTTAATTCATTTTCCAGTATATTCTGTGAAGTGCTTTGAAACATCGTAGGCCAAATGCAAGGTTTATTATGATTATTATTATTTAATTTGAGTAACATTATCCCTAAATGATACAGGGGAGTTAGTTACAGTGAAAAATGATGAGTGACTCCCAAATAGCATTGTGAGAGAACCACAGAGCATAAAGTCACAGGTCAGATTCTTGCTTTGTGTTGAGTTAGCTGATCACAGATAGCCTGAAATGTTGATGCTGTATTCTTGGGATGAAGGGAATCAAGCAAGGTTGTCATCTATTAGTCAAGCTTTGTTTTCATCTTGTAAATCTTATCCAAATGTGAAAAAACACCATTTGGCTGTAAATATTTGAGAGGAATTGACCCAGATATACTTTGAATCAATTCAGGCTGTGAATGTTGCAGTGTTAGACTTTTGAGTTTCTTTATTAACAATAACAACAAAATTACATTTGTAGAGCATCTTTCACATTGGGAGGATGTCCCAAGGTGCTCAACAGCCAGGAGTCGGAAGCAGGCCTGAGCCTGCAGAACGGAGGGAATGGACGTGGTTGATAGGTGGTCAGCAGGGGGGCACTCGATATTCCGAAGGTTCGATAGTTCGAAGGATCGATAATCCGAAGGTTCGATAGTCCGAATACACAAATTTCCTACACCAGCGGTAGCCAGGGGGCATATGCTCAATAGTCTGAACCGAAAATGAAATAAGGTTTGTTAATCCAAACGTTTCCATCCTTAGGGTTAGGATTAGGTTTAGGAATAGGGTTAGTGTTAGGGTTAGGGTTAGCGTTATGGTGGGGGTTAGGGTTAGGGAAAGCTTTGGACTAATGAACCTTCGAACTAATGAACCTTCGGACTATCGGGCGGTAACCAGTCAGCAGGTACAGAGATAGGAGGGGGCAAGGCCGTGGAGGGCCTTGAAAATGAGGACAAGGATCTTTAATTCACTCCTCAGAGGTATGGGGAGCCAGTGGTGCCGGGTGAGGGTGTGGGTGATGGGGTCGGCAAGCCAATGCAGGAACATCTGGACAGTGACTTAGAACAGTGGCATAGAACAAGAGAAAAGCAAGGTTGTGACCTAGACTGCAACAACAACTTACACTTGTAGATTGCCTTACAACTTACACTTGTATCTTCACATGAATGTCTCAAGGTGACACTCAGTGACAGATGTAACAGTGAGCACAAAGCACAAAAGAGGGGAATTAAGGTTATTGATCACCAGCATGGTAAAAAAACAATTTTCATTCTGATTGGTAGCAATAGTAGTGGGCTGGAATTTACGTAGATTTCTATATGATATATATACAGTTCGTGTAGGATCTACACTCAGCCTATGTAAACACTATTTATTCATTTGTTCCGTGAAAACCTGCAGGAGGTAGTTTTAACTCAAATTAAACTTCTTGGCTTCTCTCTGAAGGAGCTGGTGTGACATATTACTGTGGTGAGCTGCACCACGGAAACTTTGGGAGAACAGCACTTCCATGAGTCTCACCACTGATCTCTGTAACTGAAAGGCAGGCAGTGACTTAACAATGGAGATGGACACCATGTAGCTGCAGGTTTATAAAGTGCTTTATTGTGTAACTTGAGTGTAGGGTTTTCACTTTTGGTAAAATGCTTTGAGAATGTCTCATTTGTGAAAGATGCAGCATAGGTCCAGGTGGTTGTACTTGTGCTATAAAAACAAAACACAATATTGGAACAGTTACAGTGGCCAAACTATCCATGTTACAGACCTGACCAGATCACGTCAGTTGTTTCCATAATGTTGTCATTGCATAGCAATTATTAGATAAAAGTCCCATTTCTTCTTCCAGCCATTTGTTACTGTAGTAAAGAAAAATGCTGAAAGATCACATCATCCTTTAGTTCTAGTTTCATCCTGTATACAGGTATACAGAAAGCATGGCTTTACTGTTTTTACCTAAAAAATATTCTACTTTACAGTAGGGTCCGTCGATATGGAAATTTTCCAATTTGGATATATCGATGGGCTCATATCGAGATATACCTAAATATCGATATTTTCGGGTTTTTCGTACTACGGCATGCGTATTCGGAGTGCGCGCGCATTCGGGGCCTATCTCCTCAGGAGGTAAATATCTTTCTCTCTCTGTGTCTCTCACTCTCTCCATCTCTGTGTTTTTCTGTCTGTGTGACTCTGTGTTTCTCTCCCTCTCTCCTCTCTCACATCCCTCACATTCCCCCATCTCTATCTATCTGTACATTATCACATCCACCCCGTCTCTCCCCCCCCCCCCCCCCCCCCCGCCGTCCCTCTCTCGCACCCCCCACCCCCGTCGTCTCTCTTCCCCCACCACTCCCCAGCCGTCTCTTTCTCCCTCCCCCCCCGCCATCTCTCTCCCTCTCCCCCCAGCCGTCTCTCTCCACCCTCCCCAGCCATCTCTCTCCCCCTCCCCCCAGCCGTCTCTCTCCCCCTCCCCACAGCCGTCTCTCTCCCCCTCTCCACCTCTCCTCCCCGCCCCCAGCCATCTCTCTCCCCCTCCCAGCCGTCTCTCTGCCCCCCCAGCCGTCTCTCTCCCCCTCCCCCCAGCCGTCTCTCTCCCCCTCCCCCCAGCCGTCTCTCTCCCCCTCCCCCCAGCCGTCTCTCTCCCCCTCCCCCCAGTCGTCTCTCTCCCCCTCTCCCCCTCCAGCCGTCTCTCTCCCCCTCCCCCCAGCCGTCTCTCTCCCCCTCCCCACAGCCGTCTCTCTCCCCCTCTCCACCTCTCCTCCCTGCCCCCAGCCATCTCTCTCCCCCTCCAGCCGTCTCTCTGCCCCCCCAGCCGTCTCTCTCCCCCTCCCCCCAGCCGTCTCTCTCCCCCCCCCTCCCCCCAGCCGTCTCTCTCCCCCTCCCCCCAGCCGTCTCTCTCACCCTCCCCCCAGTCGTCTCTCTCCCCCTCTCCCCCTCCAGCCGTCTCTCTCCCCCTCCCCCCAGCCGTCTCTCTCCCCCTCTCCCCCAGTCGTCTCTCTCCCCCTCTCCCCCTCTCCCCCTCTCCCCCTCTCGCCCCCCCCCAGCCGTCTCTCTCCCCCTCTCCCCCTCTCCCCCTCTCCCCCCCCCCAGCCGTCTCTCTCCCCCTCTCCCCCCAGCCGTCTCTCTCCCCCTCCCCCCAGCCGTCTCTCTCCCCCTCACCCCCCCCCCACCCAGCCGTCTCTCTCCCCCTCAACCCCCCACCCAGCCGTCTCTCCCCCACCCCCCCGCCCCTTGCATACCTGTATATTGTATTCGAAGACTATGAATACAATATGGCGGCTTTGCACCTCGGTCTGTGCATTGTGTATAGAGATGAGCATTCTGGGTCTTGTAGTTCAGTGTGCTCGCATCCCAATTTTTTTCCTCGACATATCAATTTTTCGATATATTGATATTTTTGAAATGTCTATATCGGCATATCAATATGAAAGTTATATCGGGTTTTAGCGATATATCGCCGGACCCTACTTTACAGTAAATCTTGTGAAGCACTTTGTTGTCCTGACCCTCGGAGGCGTATTCAATCAAATGTAAGGATTATGAATAAGATTTATTTTATTTGGTTGCTTTTTGGGAATTTGAATTGATTGGATGGTGAACTGATTGATGTGGTGATGTACTGACGGATTGACTGGCTTTATTTGCCCTTTTCTAGTATGGAATCGTTGACGTCTAAAGTAGGTTTCTACAAAAGTTAGTATGTGAATTGCTGCAAAGTTCCATGAGGTTGGTTGCAGGTTAAGGAGACCTATCTGTCAGTGTCTGCAGCGCATCTGTGCTTTTACCCTCAAGTGTCAATCTGTCCTTGAGAGGAACAAAAAATCGGTCAGTTACAGCACTGCAGGAGACTCAGTGTGTGGACAGATGTTTAGGATAGGCAGACAGCAGCATGTGACTCAATCTCATTTTGCTGATGTACCAACAGTAAAGCATTGATGTTTGTGTGCTGTGCATGTATTACAGCAACTGGCACTGATTTATGCAGAAAGAATCCTTTAAAGCAATTCATATCCACGTTAGAGAATCAGATGGGAGCGGAAAGGGAGTGGGAGGTTGCTGACCTCTGTCAAGGTGAGAATGGATTTTGAAGGCAAGGAGAAAAGATGCAATGGGAAGGAGTCTGGAAGGAGTCTTGGAGCAAAATTGTGTCATGCAATTTGGAAGTGCCTTACCCAATATTTGGCTGTATCATGTATGAGGTTGCACACCATTGCTAACTATTTTCAACAGGAGAGCCTTTATCTCCAGGCATTTTAATAGATTGCGAGGCTAGGATAAATATTTAAATCGAAGATTTAAATTCAGTCATCTTTTTCTTAATCTCAGCAGATCTTTATTTTAAACAAAATGAGTGGGGAAAACATCAAACCTGTTTGAACACTCACACTTGAAACATCTTGTGGAGTTTGGACAAAACTATCTGCAAACCCTTGTGCGTTTTTAACTGCATGTATTTCTCAGGCTTTGATCCTCAGGGAGATATTTGGTTCAGAAGCCGAATCCCACACATGATGGGAACATCAGTGAGATAGCAGCTTTGGGATGAAAACACAGAAGCTAAGGGTGCATCGCAGACTGATGGTATCGCGCTCACGAGATTTCGGTTTAGCCAGACAACCTTTGGAGGTTAATAAAATGTCATTTAATCATGGGGATAGGGTAAGTGTGGGGAAAAGGAAAGTGTTATCTTCAGCAAACAAAGTAATTATAGTTAGTAAAACACTGGCCATTGATTTCAAACTAGGCTGCAGAAATCCAGTGACCGTATGTTTTTGCCTCACAAGCTATCTGCTAGCACTTTCATATTATAGACTGGAAACGGATCAGAGGACCATTCACCCGACAATGGGGAGTGCATTGTGTATCAGTTACAGACTGAAACACCCTGAGCTGGAAATTTCTTGATATTCTGCAGACTTCTTATCAGTGTAATGAAGTCCATCTGTTGCTGTTCGGGCTTGGAATGAAGCAACAATAAACTCCAGTGAACTTGCTTTTAAAGGGATCCTGCCATTGTGGGGAAAAAGTAGTGGGGAAACATTTTTGCAATACTGTATATGCAATAGGCACTGTATGAAAATGTCATTGCATTATTTTCAAGAGACATCACCACTGTAGTCAGAACATTTGTGGCATTCGGAATTCTTCTTACTCTCTGAGCATTAACAGATTTGCTGAAGCACTTAAGTACACTGTCCCTTTAACATATTGGCTCAGGACCAGTGAGATACAGTGAAATTTTCTCAGCTCCAATCCTGAATGTACTGTAAGATTTCAGAGTAACAGCTTAAAACCATCTCCCAACCCCCAAAACTTGGAGCTATCTGTATTGTATCTTGTGGTACGTTGTGTTTTGTATCTGTAAATAGCTTCCAATCCCACTTGGTGTCTACTTACATATTTATTTAATAGACGAGGAGTCCAAAGCTATGCTTTACCTTCTCGACGGCCCACCAGCACTTTTCTATTAATGTTGCATTGGAGCATAACAACAATATACACAATGGCAAAATACTTCAAAAACTCGTTTTATTGGTGCACTGGCAAGAAACACAAAAAGAAAGCAGTTTCCATAGTTCTTTATCACATTGAAACAACTCCAAGTGGTTCCTGGTGATTACAATTACATCTAGGGATTTTTTTGCATAGGCAAATATGGCAATTATCTGTGCTACCAAGGTCTCCACAAATCACAATGAGGTGACTACTTATTCCGGGGTGACAATCTAGATCAGAGTGGTTCAAAATTGAGCCCTGTGGGCTGCATTCATTTGGCCCTGGGGATGATTTCATCTACATGCTTCATTCCCAACTACATTGTCCAACAAGCAAATATAGGCAACACGCAGGTCCAGAGCCAATCAGGAGACACTCATCAGGGGGCCAGGCTCTGTCTGGCAATGGGACTGGACAATCAGACTGGACAGTTTCATACTGATTGCTTTTGTGCTTCTCAAATCTGCAGCCAGCACTCAGCAGCCTAAAGGTTGGACCACCCTGGTCCTCATTATGAGTCATGTCTTTTGACTCAGTGCTACCAATTAAACCAACCTGAAACATTACCTCACCACATGCCAAAGCTGTTGAGTTCAGGTTCTCAGAAGTCATATTCAAACTGTATAGTTGCCATAATGTAAGCGGTCTGTCCTATCCTGGAGGCAGTGCAGAGGGGAACATTGAGGATGATCTCTGTGTAAGGGAGATGAGCTATAGAAATGAGGCCCTGCGGCATTCCGTCTTAAAAGGAGATGTTTCAGAGGTGAACTTATAGAGATCGATAACATTTTTAATGGGATTGACAAAGTAAACTCATAACAAGGATCTTTTCAGTGTCCTGGTTGAGGCCAGGACACTGGTTAAAAAGACGGCTTGACACAATGATGGGAGGATAGCCTTGGGACGTCCTCCCGACGTGAAAGGCGCTCTATAAATGTAATTTGCTGTGGTTGTGGTTGATAGTAGGGTGAGTATTCGTGAAAAGAGAAATCAGATGAGCCGAGGGATCTTCTTGATTAGAACTGATGTTATTTTCTTGTGATGTGTCACTTCACATGTAAAATGTAAACGCACTTGATTAGACTGCAAACTAACCTCATTGGGGACCGGCGCTTAATGGAACATAAAGCAATCATACACCCTTTTTTGTTGTTTCTCTTTGTTGACTATCCTCCTTCGGAGAGGAGGGGAGAGGGAGGGAGACCGTTTCATACAAGGCTGGGCTGATCAAATAAAAAGCACTTAAAAAAACACTTATAAGAAAATTAGCATCTCAGAAACACAGAATAAATAATGGAATTGTTCTGGGTAAAAACTCCCATCACTGCATATCACTATCAGTGAGCAAGTAGTAAATGTATGTTACCTAGAGAGACAATGGAAGCAGAGTATTGATTCTTTCAAACACAAATTAGATAGATTTATTTTAAGAAATAATATCTTGAAGTAGAGGATATAGTTTGGAACATGACGTGCACATTCGAATGCCAGGATGTTGGAAAGTGATCTGGATGGACCTTGGTCTGCTTTCGTCTAGCAATTTTTATGTTCTTACATATGGAGTCCACAATAAATTTTTAATTTGATAAGACCAAATTTTTTTAAAACAAAAGAGCTCAAAGACAACAGGATTGCGGCTCGTGTAGCACAACTGTTCCCTCAGGAGACCAGCATGGCAAAGTTCCATCACAAACTGTTCCCAGAATTGCCCAAACAAAAAATACTCCTAGAGAGGAAAATAAAGACCTATAAAAACAGAATTTTATTCATCATCTTAAATGTTCAGTTTCCGCTCTTCATTTTTGACTCTGCTGAGTATTTCAATGTCCTCTGGCTGAGAAGCCAACTCGCAGCCTCCTGCTGTGGTTCTCAATTAGTCTACAGATGAATTCTGCTCCCAGCCTCTGCTGTGGAACACACCACACTCTGCTTTGAGCTGATATGGTCCATATTGTTCCCCAAATACTAGGTAGGTAGGCAGAGAAAGCTGCACTCATCACTCCTCCAATTCTTTTACATAAGTGGATACCAGGAGTGAGAATAAAAATGCTCTCACTTGTCTTGCTCTCTTCTGTTCTGCCTCCATCCCCATCGGAATGTCTGGACTCAGCCTGACCCTTTCCTCTGATGATATGGCTGGGATCAAGAACTTGCTGGGAGAGGCAATGCCTACAGGTCATTTGAAAACACAGGATCTTAAATGATGGCCTTTTAAGCCAGAAAACATAGATCCCTCTGTTGCTTTATAACACTCCCATTCTGTTTTGTGCTGGGGAGATTTGATAAATCTGCATCTCAGTATATTGCAGCAGCTGGTGCCCGAAGATGAAGTTAGTGGACAAAGGAACATTGTCAAGATTAAACACTGGTATTTTTGTATTTTTTATATGATGGCGCATTTTCATATTCTTCAGAATGCCCAATTGAAGGCAACGTTTGTGTAGCTCATACACTGAGCCCAGAGGAAAGAGTTCGTTTTACAAGTTATGAGATATATCAAGCAACTACATCAAATTAATCAGAGCAAAATCACTCACAATAAAAGGCCAGAGACCTCAGTGAGATTCTTTGCTGACTCATCTTAAAATCTCATGGAGGCATTTACAGAGCTCCCATGGCAGGAGCGTGGGATCTTTGCTTCACTGATGCTTTGATAGCGAATACACAGACAGTAAGAGCCAGACAGACTGGGACTGGGGTGGAAGAGTCACATTGTCATGGAACACATCAATATGTACAAACAAATGTAGCCTGACTGTTTGCAATTATGCACAATCTTTAAAGACCATTATTCACTAAATTAAAAAAAATTAGCTTTTTCGGTTTTGTTTGGGGTATGTTTTTTTGTTTCAAAGAATTGGTGAAAATCAAGGGGTAAAAATTGACGCAGCAACAACCCCACCACTCCCACCACCTCTGAAAACAATGAAAATCAGTGATTTGCCATTGATTTCCATTTTCTTCCCATATTAACAATAAGCAAAAAATACCACAGAATTTCTCACTGCACACCTCCTTCACTCTCAGATTGCTAGTAACAAGTGGGAGGCAGCCGCACATCCCCACAAATGTCATTACCAAAACTATAGCTGAAATCGTTTTTTGGGGGGAGTAAAAATCCATTTTTACAAATCAGCTTTCACTGAAACAAATCCAGGTATTTATCTTGAAAATCTGTTTAAAAACGTCTTGTAAAACATCCATTTTAAAATAACAAATACATTTCTACCTCTCCAGCTTTCTTCTCTTGTCCTGAATGTGCAGACCTATCCTGGCCCTTATGTCATGTATGAGGCTGCTCAGTGATTGTCAGGGCTGATCAGGTCTTCTGCACTGCAACATTCATGGTGCTTTTGACAGCCCCAGATGACATTTAGCCTCTTCAGCTGCTTCAAAAGGCAGCTTTAAGTTTATCTTCTCCTTTAACCATGCTGTAAGCTGTGTTGCTGGTCAATCAAGTGCCAAATGTAGAAAAGCAAAATGCTGATCGCCTGTTTTGGTGTCTGGCCTTTTCACTCCCTTTTACCTGGTTTTGGAAAAACTGTTAATTATTTTGCAAATCAGACAAATTACTTTTGAGATTCCTAAACATGAAATCACAAATCCTGATTTGGGAAATTTTGCAAAATAGAACACGCTGTTGCAAGGAGTCAGAGCTTGAGATTTGTGTTGGGGATAGAAGGGAACAATTGATAAAGGAATGGCTGCAGTCAAGTAAGGAGTTCAGATTCCGCAAAAGTTAAACGGATGAGCCATAGGTCATCTAGACCCGCAATTAGATTGCATTACAATGCACTTAATGCAAGTTAATATATATGATAGGGGGAATAATATAACATGTGATATCAGTATTAATAATAATCCTTGTATTTGATGAATATACTGTAAAGTGAATTGACTGTATATATGTGGGTGAAACACAGCAGCCAATTGTGCACAGCAGTGTCCCACTGCTTCAAACATTTGTGGATTGAAATGACCAATTTTTTTTGAGGGATTATTATTAGGCATGTGGAGTAAGGAAGCTTGCCCAAGATTTCGCCCAGACTGGAATTGAACCCATGTCTCTCGCTTTTAAGGCAAGTGCTCTAATCACTGAGCTATAAGACTCCACATTTTAACACATTGGATAAAATGAAGTCAAAAGCAGTTAATGTATATTTCTTTGGAGGCCAGCCAATCACTCCACCCACTTGTAAGCCAGTGTCCACAATTTACTGCTTTGACCATGCAGTTGGTGATGTGATAATTATCAGTGGTGAATGTGTTGCATGCCGCATTTCCCTCCATATAGACCATTGGACTCGATAGGGTTACTACCTATCTGTGCTTATGGTGAGAACTGCTCTGCCATTAATATCTGATGATGCTTATGTTTAATAATTTATTTAAGTGTAATTTGAAGTTGATCCTCAAGAAATTTTGAGCTGTTGTATCTTTGTGCACGATGAAGAATATTAGAAAACGCTTGGTTTTGCATCCATCATTTTTAATTAGGAAGCATAGATCTTTACACATTACAGAATGGATGAAATGTATAAGACAGCTATCCCTCCCCAACCGCAGGTGATATGTTCCTGTAAACCTCCGTGGTTGGTAAAATCAAGGTTGGAAAATATAGGGCCCTATGGGAAACATGGGGATACGGGGAGTAAGTTCACGTTTCGTAGAACTAAACACAAAAAAACACATACATGGGGATAGGGGAAGTAAGTTTGGGTGCATCTGCAGCAATCCGCGAGGCTGTCTGACTGACTGACTGATCTGCACAGACAGAGAAGAGAGAAAGAGAGAAGATGAGAGAGAGAAGGAGGGGTGGGGGAGGGGTGGGGGGGAGGGGTGGGGGATGGGGGGGGGGAAAGAGAAGGTGAAATAGAGAAAAGGTGAGAGAGAGAAGGTGGGGTGGTTGGGGGAGGGGGGAGCTGGGGGTGTGTGGGGAAGAGAAGGTGAAATAGAGAGGTGAGAGAGACCTTTCTAAAGTCTGAGATGCACACACAGAGAGAGAGATCTGCAGATCCTGGCAGCCAATGGTCCCAAACACTAGCTAGGCTGTGGAGAACCGACAATAAATTCATGCTACTGTACAGTATTTACCTTAGTCCTAAGAGAGAAGCGTTGTTGCTGGTTGATTGCAACATCGCAACTGGGTCCTACGCTAACTGTTCGCACACACACAGTACCTGTAGATCCATGAGTGCAGCCAGAACACGTGGGGTAGCAAAGATGCTGATAGGCAGGAAATGGGGAGCGGATGAATACACACTAATACACGGATGAATGTGTATTCATCCCTTGTTTGGAGGAGTGAAACTTGAAAATTTAAACCCGCAGATTTAAATCGTGGATGCGCAAAATGCATTGCCACAGTTTGCGAGGGTTGTTGCATTTAGCAAACTGTGGATGCATGAGTTTCATGGTTGACGAGGCCTCGGTTGGGGGAATATACCTGTACTGTAGGCTGGTTTCAGGGCCAGCAACTTGATGCTGCTGCAGAAAAAAGTGAGGGGGTGTTTATTTATAACAAACCAATGGTGTCCAATTAGAATGTGGAATAGTTCAATCACAGTGTGCAGGGTTATGTGGGGATGTTCGGTTTTCTGGGAATTCTGTCCGACAGTATTTTCCAGTGCTTCAGAGCATCATCTGCAATGCAGGAGTGTGGCTTGACTCTCAGAATGTAGCAGGGATGTGGTCAGAAAGGCATGTTCCTGCATATCACGTGGAATAGCCCCTAACGCACCCCAATCTTGGCAGAAGAGAATTCAGAGCAGCATCCTGTTTATAATTTTAGCAGAGGACATGGCCAAGTCTTGGATTTTAACCGGGATGGTTTATTCCAGTTTCATGATCCGTGTAAGGTTTGTGAAGGAGACTCATTGAGTCTGTACCTCTCAAAGGGGAGGTAAACCAAGGTCGTCCAGCAAACAGAAGAAGGCTATTTGGCCAATCGTGTCTGTGCTGGATCTTTTCAAGCACCTTGGGATGTCCTCCCAATGTGAAAGGCACTAAATAATTGTAAATTTATAGTGTATTGTATTTTAAAGAGCAATCCTTTCAGTTCCATTTCACTGCTCCTTTCTTATACCCCTGTAGTTTACTCCTTTTTAGATATTGATCAAGTTCCATTTTGAACATTAATATAGATTTCTCCTCAACCACCATTCCTAGCAAGACATTCCATATCTGAACTTCTCTGTGTGAAAAAAAACCCTAACCTCCTCATGTGCTTCTTTGTTAACTGATGTATCATATATTAATTACTAACTCACTGACCAATAGAAATAATTTATCCATAGTGACATCAAACCTTTTTTATTTAATGCATTCATAAATATTATATGACAATCGAGAGGGATGGACTTGGTATGGGATATCTGCTACAATTGCAGCATTTCTGTTGACAGATAATCATAATCCTTGTATAATGATATGTGCATTTGATATAGCACCTTGTCACATTCCCAGGTAGCAAACCCATATGGGACAATTTGGGTTGATCCATGCCCATATGGGCCCCACATGGGCTTGCTACCTGGGTTGTTACAGCGTCTCAATATGCTTCACAGGATTTACTATAAAATATGGTGGCTGAGTGTCTTTATTTAGGTGTATTCGCCTTGGGATGCCCTCCCGATGTGAAAGGCACTGTACAAAAGTAATTTTGTTGTTGTTTTGTTGTATGCAGGGGCTAATTTGCACAAAGCAATACTCCCACAACATGAAGCCATTGACCAATTTTATTTGGGAGATTGTTGACCAGGACACCTGGAAAAACTCCCTTCTCTTTGACTTATGCCATGAGAATTTTAAGAGAGTTTATAAGGCTGCTTTTAACATTGATGTCAATAGTGTTCCTTAATGATTATTGGTCATACTCCAGGAACAAAGTAAGATTAGGAATACAGGAAATGTTGCCACCAACGCCCCTCCCCCGACCCCCTCCTGACCACCCTGTGCTGTTGGGTTGGAGAGGTGGTGAGGGCTCTGATTGGATGTGCAACTCCACCTGAACAGAATGAACCTCAGTTTATTGTCTGCTGCGAAGGTTGGTACTTCTGCCAATACAGCATACTCTCAGCACTGGGGTGTCAGCCACCCAAGGCAATGAGCTCAAAGACTCAATGTGGGGCTTATTCCCATAACCTTCTGGCTCAGAGTCAGGAATGCTACCAACTGCTGGGCTGACATGTGCTAAAATTGTGCTGATGCAAACTCAACTGGCAATCCAATGTGGAGTCCTGTAGCTCAGTGGTTAGAGCACTCGCCTTCCAAGCGAGAGACCTGGGTTTAATTTCCGGCAGGGCAAAACCTTGGGCAACTTTCCTTACTCCACATGTCTAATAATAATCTGTCAAAAAAAACTATAATAAATTGGTCATATCAATGTACGACTGTTTGTGGGACACTGCTGCGCTCAATTGGCTGCCGCGTTTTGCCCATAAATATACAGTCAATTCACTTTACAGTATATTCTGTGAAGTGTTTTGAGACATTTAGAAGATGTGAAAAGTGCTATATCAAATGCAAGTATTATTAGTATTATTATTATTATTATTATGCACTGCATCGCCACATTGAATACTGCACCACTCAGTAGGATACAGTGTTTGATGCCTCCAAGTGTAGTGTTATGATTCTATGAAGGGATCAATTGGAATATACAAAAAGTTGATCCGATCGTTGATTCATATTAGTGTCTGGGGTTGTGGTAAATATCAACGTTTTGCTAGGTGTCCATTACATACCCGTTACCGTGCTTAAGAGTATCAAACCAGGCATATGCATGCTCCCTATACATGTACATTTCATGGCATTTCATGCAGACTGTCTTCCTGGAGAAATGCGACCTGCTCACCTAACTTTGGAGAGTATTAGGTACAGGTTTCTCGGGCCGAGAGTATGTGTTGGAGTTTCATCAGTTTAAAACCGTACAGTTTAAGATTGGACCCTGCGATTGTGATCAAAATAGAGTCTTGTCACTCAAAGCAAAGATAGCAGCTTCTACATTTTTTATCCCAAACCCAGAGCGTATTCAACTCCAAACTTGTCATTAAGCATTGGTTTATAAGGCTGATTTTAACCTTGATTTCTATAGATTTCCTTAATGATTATAGATTATACTTGAGGAACAAAATATGCTTAGGAATGCAAGAAATGTGATGTTGAGGTGGGGAAGCAATTTGGTGCATTGCTCTGTTCAATTGTATAACTATGTTCAGATGAAGAGATAAAACCCTTTGTGATGGGGGAGGCATGTGACAGCTCAGACCTAAAATTAACAGGTTCTGTGCAATAATTATCGGAATGAATGTGTTGTGATATATCAATTTGTTTTTCACCCCGCGACAAATAATACCAGTGAACAAAGCATTAATTAGATGGTGATATTGTCTTTTTCATCCATTTGCTGTCTTACTGAAGCCTGCATTTTTATCATTTGACTTTTCTGCTTTCAACACTTTACTAAATGTATTGTATCTATGTTGTGCCATGTTTAACGAGAGGTGCCTCGGGTCATGGAGTGGGAAGCTGGTTGGAGACTGGCCCCAGAAGTCTGTTTTTTTTGTTAAACAGCCCTTTCTCTTGTCACTGAAGCATTCATCACTGGCACCAGCAGTGGCAATGGATGGATGATGATGGTATGTGTCACTGGCCTTTCACAGATGCAGAACTGAGACAGACCAAAACTTGTCTGGCTCCAATGCAAGCATCAATGCAGTTGGAAGTCCACATCTGTTTTACGGCTGCAGTGCCCTGTTCAGTGGCTGAATGTACAAGCTGCAAGAAACAGATATGGCAATACTTTTAGCGTGAATTTTAAAACAAAAATTGTTTCGAAATAAATTATCATTTTAAATAAAGATAAACCATCTTTTAATTTATTTCAGTTAAAAGCTACATCCTGTGGTTTTAAGGTTGCTATTATTGTGGTTGATACTGTCCTTGTGTAAGATGCGATTTGTCTTAAAAATAGGTTATTTATGGCTGAGTGCCACATGTTTGTGCTATTTTGTGTGGGTGGTTTAAAAATTATTTGCAAATTAAAATTTCTCCCTTTGTTTCTCCTTTTGCGGTATGTGGGTACAATTTGCACTGTTTCTTAAAGTGTTCCTAAACTTACTTATAGAATTCTTTAAAGCAACACCAGCAGATGACACCCCTCTCCCAAGATGGTGTTTTTTCTCTCTCAGGTTACCAAGCGCACTATTTTGTAACACTGACAAAAGTGGTTTTATTTTGTTTCTTTCACCCCAACATTGGTTTCCAACTTGGCTTTTGGACAATTGCATCTAAAATACAGGTCCTTGGGTTCATCTGAGGCTCAATGTATATAACAAATCAAACAGGATTCCTGTCAATGAAGTCTGAAATTCCTCATGACCTTAGCTTTAAGGCTAAGGCAATTGGCTTACAATTTAAGATTGTGTAGAAGTTTTTGAAAATTCATAAAATTCACTCAAATCTAAATAGAACTGAAGAAAAAACAGCTTCCAAATTAAGGCTGCATGTAAGAATTTTCCAAAATTATACACATCTCAAAGACATGATGAATTTCTGATCACTGTTAGAAAAGCTTGTGTGGACTTCCTTACATTCCTTCCTTTAAGCGCTCTGAGACGCCGTCCAGTGTGGAGGGAGCTATATAAATCAAAGTTGTTGTTGTACACATAACTGTATAATTGAACTGTCTCAAAGCACTTCACAGCATTTGCTTTAAAGTGCAGTAACTATTATAAGCAAAGTACAATAATTTGCACACAACGGTATCCCACAAACAGCCATGAAGTGATTGATGCTCTGAGATGCTCAAAGCGCTCTGAGACGCCGTCCGGCGTGAAGGGCGCCCTATAAATCTAAGTTGTTGTTATTGTTGACCAATTGTAAGCTAGAGGATTGTTGGCCAGGACCCCAGGAGAAACTCATTATCAATAGTGGCATCTTTAACATCCACCTCAACAGATAGACAGTTTAAAATCTCACCTAAAGGATGGCACCTCCAACGCATCTGCGCTACTCTAGCATTGCACTAGAGTGTTAGTCTACCTACGTTGTGAGCCTCAGAATCCTGACCAGGGGGGGCTTGAATCACAACTTTTTGACTCAGAGGTGACCGGGTTACTGTTTCAGGTGAGCTGACACCTTAACGGATCACTCGTAGCCACAAAAATAGGCCCAATGAAAACCAGAGACCCCTTTTCCACCAACTGCAGTTGCATGTAGAGAGAAGGAAATTTGACTGTGTTGTCTAGTTTGGAGCGATGACTCTATTTCTGGGATATTTTATTTCACCACCTTTAAGTGGATCATGTGATGTGAAATGGGGTTGGATCCCATCGAATGAGGTCACAACATTTCTGGCACTGTCTGGGTCTTCACTTTAAGAATGACCAATTGAATGAGATAGAGTAGGGTGACAGGCACACGTGCAATGATCCCACTGCGAATAAGGAGATTGTTTCTTTCGTAACCTTCTGTAAATTGGTTAAACCGCAGACTTGATTGATTCGATTCCCCAAAAACGGGCTAAAATTCAAGTTGTTTGGATTGTCATTGCAAAATTCAGAGCCTGGGTCTGTGGGGAGCTCAAGAATTGGGTCTCAGCCATGGCCTGGTGAGGTGCTGATCAGAGGAAGACAGAAATGGAATGAAAACATGAAGTGTGAAAACGCCAAACCCCACTCCCTCAATAGACATATGTACAGTTCGTGGAGGACAGTGTTGCAAATTTGACAGGGTTTTCTTTTAGGATGACTGGGCCTTGTACCTCCCAGGGGTGGCTGGCGGGCACATCTGAGTGGATCGCGCGAGGTTCAATGAAATGAGATGGCTACAGCATTCCAATGTTATTGGGTTTCATTTTCACCGCGAGCTCAGGGCAGAGAGCAACTCTGTAGCATTATACTGCACCCATCGTCCCCGAGATACTGGAGCATGTGATATAGATTGTTTATATATGTGGCACTTAGTTGGATGATTGTTCATTGTTTTGTTATGATTATCTCTTGAATTTAACCCCTCACCATCAGATACCACTATCCAACACTTGCAGTTGCCCTGCCATTTTGTTGTGCCATTAAAATTTCACGCTGCTTTGATAGAGTGGGAATAAAATAGGCATACAGCAGCTGTAACTCAGCAGGGAGTTTAGCTAAGTGGTAGCATTATCCATAATTAACACAGATAGTAAGCCAACATTCATTGTTAGCAATGAGCTGACTGCTAGCTTCTGCTTTACGGTCAGGCAGTGACGGGGTTAAATCAGATTAAAAATTAAAGGGACGGGGATCAGGAATGAGAGAAACCCTGACCATTTTGAAGTTGTACTGTTGTGTATCTGGTATGAACGTGGAGCCCTGTAACTCAATGGTTAGAGCACTCGCCTTAAAAGCGAGACCTGGGTTTGAATCCTGGCAGGCTGAAACCATGGGCAAGTTTTGTTACTCCATGAGCCTAATAATAATCCCCCCAAAAACAAAAATGAATTGGTCATTTCAATCTATGACGGTTTGTGGGACACTGCTGTGAACAAATTGGCTGCCGCGTTTCGCTCACATATATACGTGTAGTCAATTCACTTTACAGTATATTCTGTGAAGCGCTTTGAGAAGTCTAGAATACTTGAAAAGCATTACATCAATGCATAGATTATTATTAATAATGTTTTGCACCATCCTGTGTAAACCACCTTTTGTGTTTGTTACAATTGATCACTGAAAGTCACCATTCTTTTTGTATTGCCATTACAATGGGTTGAGAATAAAAACTACAGAAATCATAACGGGAACGAAAACATAGAAATTATACTGGAACCAAAACATAGAAATTTTCCGCACAGTGGTGGGGGGGGGTTGGCACATAGTGTCTGTTGATTGCTATTTTTGGTAAACAACATATGATAGAACCCTGTTGTCTTTACCTCAATGTATCAGCATAGTTGGCTTTCATAATTGGCATACAATTCTACAGTTGCAATCATTTTTCTCGTCAATGACTGGCAAGATTGAGTGACCATCCTTATATAAACTACCCCAAGTATGAAAAATTACTGTGTCTCATTTGTACAAAAAAAAGCTGAGCTTTGAACAAGATCTCTGTTGTTAAATAAAACTGAATTCTCAACTAGCAAAATATAATTCATATTGGGAAACAAAACTTGGTATCACAGTAAATCAGTCGTTTTGGAAGAAAATGTAACAGCTGAGGTTGATTCAAAGAGAAACAGTCTTCCTACAAAGTGCTGAGCCAACTCTTACGGATTTACAAATATTTTGCGTGGTACAAAAAGACACGCACCATATCAAAGCAGATTAACTCTTTATTGTGACAGCTTCACACCAAAAATCTTGTGAAAGAGAACACTCTCTCTTCCTTTCGCTCAGTGTTACACTGCTTGAATGAAATCTCGGTTATGTCTAGAAAGGTCTGGCAACATCACGACAGTGAGACACTGAGCACAGTGTCTTAATAAGGACTGCTATTGCAGATGATTGGAGAGCAATTCACCTACGTAATAATGTACAGCCAATTCCCCACTCTCTCTGGAACTTTTACCTGAAATTCTTCAACAGTCCCCTCTCTGCTTTCAAATTCCACTTGAAGACATACTTGCCAAATACTGATCTTTGACTACTCTTTCCCTCCCCCCACACCCCGTGCACCCGTACGTCAAGGTTTTAACAGGAGAGAAAAATGCTAGGTCACTTTTTAGGGTAAAACTGATTGTGCCAGCCTGAAGCTTGAACATTGATTGACTCAGTCCTCTGAAAAGGGGGGAAAAAAATGTGCTTCAATTTCAGACACAAGGAAATTTCTATGCGTATGTGAGATACATTTGTGGTGCTCTTAGGTTTGGATAGCTATAAGCATGGTGATGGGTTTCCACATGGGTTATACAGGTATAACAAAAAGCTGAACAAAAAATTCCCTTTTACTTCATCCGCTCATCTTCAAACATTTTAATTCAGAATGGTGTGTGACATCCTCAGTCTGTAAAATACACGGTCATTACATTTTACAGTAATTCCTGTGAAGTGCTTTGAGAGTCTCAACAACATGATTAGACACATATTAAATTCAGGAATTATTATTACTCTTGAGTGTAGTGACTGTTGTGATGTTGTCAACGACAGCAGCTTAACCATGCCAACCACATCCCACACAGCAGTGAGATGAATTATTAAATGATCAGTATTTGGCAAGTTTGTATGAGTATGGAATATTTATAGTCTGGCCAGGCATCTGAATGGGGCAGAATATTCACACGCTAACAATTGAAGGATCTATACTCCAAATTACAGTAATTCACTTTGGTTGCAAATGTTCATAAATTCAGTGGTTTAATTTTCCACAGCTTTTAATGCTGATTCAGACAATTCACAATTGATCAGCTGAGCCTTTCTTCCCATTTATAACACTTAAACTCAGTCATAACGCATTTGCAATTACAACCCTGCTACTTCTCTGAAAGAGAGAAAGAAACCCCACTATTTTATTTCAGTAATGGGCATTGTTTTTGAGTGGACTGAATAGGATCAAGGTGTATTCATAGCTCAATGCATGACTTTGAGCTCATACAACAACAACAAAATTACATTTGTATAGCGTCCTTCATGTCGGGAGGACATCCAAGTCTCTGGAGATACTCCAGAGAGATACTTCAGGGCAGTACTGGGGGTTTCGCTGCATTTGGGAGTGTGGCTGCATTTATGGGTGTATATCCTTTGGAGGAGACAGATTAACCAAATCTGGTAGAAAACATATGTGTAGAATTCCAATCCTCAGCAAAATCGCTCCAATGTGCCTTGAAGTAGATGGCATCAGAGCAGACTTCCCACGGGTCAACATGACCACAGCATTACAACCCCATGAGGAATTGTAAACACATGGAGTGATTTCTTAGTTGTAATTTTATGTCTCTTATGAGACAAAATTCCTGACCATCCCACTATCCTAGAATCATCCTCTCAGACAATTTTCCTGTTACAGACACGCAAGTTGTGGAGATAAACGGAAGAAACATTCTCCTGGTAGAAATTCAAAAATCAGAGATAAAACAAATGTGGCTTTGCAGTGGCGGAGGCTTTAATAAAAGCAGAACCAAAAGCAATATAAAAGCAAATCTAGCTTTAGGAGTGGACGTTGCTGGGATTTCTCATAAGACCATGTTGCAGGAAACCTTCAGCAAGACTATGAAGAGAGAGAGCCAAATAGTTCTTTCCCACGAGGCATGTTAATAGCCGATATGCTTTGGGTTGTTAAGAATCAGACTTGCGAGCCTTTTAAGGGGTAGAAATAATTCATAAAATCCCTGCTGCCCCTGGGAAAATTGGTAGATACTATAAAATGTGAAGCTCCTCAGCCTACATGGGCTTGGAGGCAGCTCCGATGATGTCTGAGGCACAGGTGTAGAGGCTCACAATGCAGAGCCACAATGAGCTTACTGTTGTGATCTCATGTCACAAATCAAACAATCTGTGCTCCAGCCGCCTTTGATCATGCTCAGATTCATGGCACTCAGTGGGAGAGGGAGACCTTTGGGGAAAAATTTGCAAGTGTTTTGAATGTTCGTCATGTTAATTAAGAATCTTGATAAGCACTTGTAAGTGGAACACCATTTTAATTTTTTTTTGAAAAAATTACATGATATAATACAGTAATAATCTTTGCATTTGTCATTGAGATCTTATGTCATTGAGATGTAGCAAAGCGCTTCACAGAATATATTGTAAAGTGAATCTTTTGTGGGCAAACCACAGCAGACAATTGTGCACAGCAGAGTCTCACAAACATTTGTGATTGATAAATTTGTATTTTTTCTTTTTTTTTAAATGTTTTCTTGATATTTTGCTCCCCTGCAATAACTGCTGGGAGTTGGGGGCTTGCAGTTGGGAGTGTGGGGAGATAGGGTGGGGGGAAACAAACATCTTCTAGAAGATCCTGTGTTGCACAGATCCCAGAATTTCAATGGCAGTTTAGGGCACTCAACTTTTAACTAATGATAATTGGCACATCCTATACTTCATGTTTCAACCTATAAATGCAAAGCTTTGCAGGTATTAAGTGCTTGCATGTTCACTAGGGTCGGAAGCTTTGTCACCGCTCACTTACAACTTGCTTTGAACTAGAGTTGTTTCATGCTCCTTTAATGCAGATGACCAACTGGTGCCTATCTTTGGGTGGAGTCCTATTAACCCTGTAAGCCAAAGCCCTAAGGGTAGGGTATTCCTATCTCGACAAGTAGTGGGAAGCTTAGCAGACAATCCTTTCAAGCCGTAGCTCTGCGGTTTGGGTTAGTTAAGCTGCACCAGTAACCATGCACACTTAGGAGTACCCAAGATTTGACTCTTGCCAACCTGTAAGCGCTCTGAGACACCATCCAGCGTGGAGGACCCTACATAAATCCAAGTTGTTGTTGTTGTGACTAATATTTTCTGGGATTAGGTAAGCAAGTAGGTGTCTCTCTGGCAAGTGAGTGTGTGTTCCAAACATGGGACCTTCCATGTGTAGGTGCCATGCATGGAACTCTTGGTCTGATTGTAATATTTTTTTAAGTATCGTGACAGATTTCAGCATGTGTCAAACACCAAACTGACCAAAAAAAGCTTTTTATGCTGCCTAATTTGCAGCATAATTTGTGATTTCTGTACCCTCTATCGATGCTTAAACATGAAGTATAGTATAGTACTGTTTTGTTTTGTTTTGGTGGCACCAATTCAGTTTTTACCCCTGCTCCTGAAACTCCAGGAGATGTCCATAGAATTGAATTCACGCCTGTGAGCTGCAGTAAAATTGTGTTTATTTGCAACCGATTGACTCCAAACAACCATTAAAGTAAAAGCAATTACACTGAAAGGCTCTTGAGCAGTTTTAGTGGTAATAGATAAGCAGTCACACTCTGTGCTCCTTACCAACAGGAAAATATTAACAAACAGAGTTATATTGGTGATGCTGCCAAACACTTCTCATGGAGCAAGTACCCTGTGAGTGCAAGGTTTTGTTCCTTCACATGCTGGCTTGAGATGTAGGGAAGGTGATCAGCTTGGAGATGCTAGCTGCTGGCCCATTTCTGACACTTGTTTCACTATACTGACCATTCCCTCATGAACTAAACGCTCAACAGTTTCAGTTACTGTGCACGCGTAATGGATGTCAGCCATTAACGTGGTTTGCAATTTTCCTAGTGAACCACAATCCTAGCAGCGGAAGTAAATAATAAACCTGGGAGCAATATGAAATAGGTGCAGGCAGTCGCCACCCAATTCCTACTTGGCCAGAGTCCACACCAGAAGAATGTCTATAATTCAGCACTGATTTGCACTGCATTGCTAATCTGAGTCAAAGAGTCAGTAAGCCTGTGGGAAATGTTTCTGCATTCTCGTGCAAAAGGAAGTGCTTTTATTAGGTTGGGGTTAATGTACATTATTAGAGAAGCATGAATGGGACTTTGGTTATACATTGTGCTATCTCTCAGCTGGGGTTCCCTGATCCAGATAATTACTAGCAGTGTGGTATGCCATGCAATAATTATCATTAGTCTGCAATGTGATGTGATCATTATCACTGGTCCTGTATGTAATACAATAATTATTACCGGTTTGTGTGCACTGTGTGTGATACTTGGCATCAGACCATTTTGTCGGGTGTGATAATTATGACCTGTCCAGTATGTGATGATTAGCATTGGTCCAGTGTGTTGTGACAATTAGCACCAGGTCTAGGTATGTGATGTTTAATTATGTATGATGTAATGTGATAGCACTGATCTGGTATGTGACATGATAATTATGTGTGTGATGTCACGATTATGCTCAGTGATAGTCATCACACCACATTCCTCAAATTTCCTGCCTAATCAGTGCTGAAAATGGTGCTGACTTCAGTACTGAAGTCCCTTGCCTTGATAGGAACAAGCATTCTTCCAAAAATGGTTGAGATATAAATTAATTAGTCGATAATACTGTAGTCACTATTAAATAAATATTTGATTGTTGTAATATCCTATGAAAGATCACCGTCAATTTTAGAATTAAATTGTTTTTTAGATGAATTTGTTAAGATCACGTTGATAAAAATGTGGATGTGAGCATAATGAGGAGCATAAGATGGAACTTTGGATGGGAAATGGGAGAGTATTCAGTTTACTATCAAAATACTATCAGTTACAGCACTTTACATTCAATCCTGTGAAGTGCTTTGACATAGCTCCCAAATTCAAAAGGCGTTATATCAAATGCAAGTATTTTTTTTACCTTTAATGACTAAATTACTCATGGGCATTCTGCACTGTATTTGTCTCTTTTCAGCAGTCCTATGCACCAGCTCCTCACCCTATGGCTCCTCCCAGTCCCAGCACAAACAGCAGCAACAACAGCAGCAACAATAGCAGTGGTGAGCAGCTGAGTAAGACAAACCTGTACATTAGAGGCCTGCCACCAGGCACCACCGACCAAGATCTCATCAAACTCTGCCAACCGTAAGTTTTTCAACTTTACTTTCTTCCGAAAGCACTCGCATGGCCTGGGTACCACTTGGTAAAACTCACTCCATGGCACACTGAAATCTATCTGAAATATATCATTGTGTCTGCACCATTGTAATTGTTTTTAGAAATGTCTGTTTTTATCATTCCAACTTTCAAGATCTCTCCTTAAATCTCCTAATCTTTTCACTGCTCAGAATCTCATTCTTTTGAATGATTATTGATCCAGGCCAAATGTCCACTTACAGCAATGAAGCCCAAAGTTAAGTTCTCTGAGTGAACAAATTCCATCTAATCTCTCTCTCCAAATGTTGTCTGCTAACAGTCCTGAGATTATGTCCCCGAGTCACGAATTCACTATGTTACAATGTTTGCTCCATATCATGAACATGATGGGCTTGAAAAGCAATTATCAGGTAAATGGCAGCAGTAAACTCACGCTGGAAAAAGTTCCTCAAAACAAAGTGTGTTTCTCCAGGAAACTCCCATGTTGACATTCAAGACTCAGTTCTGTGACAATCACAGGATAGAAGACAGTTTTTACGGGTTGTCATTAGGAGATATTAATAATAATCCTTGCATTTGATATAGCGCTTTTCTTGTCTTCCAGACGTATTCTAGATATATTTTCTGAAGCATTTTGAAAAGCCTTGGAAGAAGTGAGAAACGCTATATCAAATGCAAGGATTATTATTATGTGCTTCACATCCTGCAGTGCTTTTATGAAAAGAATTTGTAACTTTTAATTCCTTAGATAACTGGATATACATCAGTTGTCAGCGCCTTGGGATGTTCCCCTGACATGAAAGATGCTATACACATGTAATTTTGTTGTTGTGTTTGACCCTGTATAAATTCGCTCTGATGGACGAGACACGAGATCCAGGTGGAGCAGAGTTGCCATGAATTTGACTGGCCTGGCATACATCCATTTACTATCAGAAATCAATAGTTATAAAACACTTTTGCAATGCGTGTTCTGAATTCTGCATTTAGGCAATAATTGAGATATATAATAATAATCCTTGCGTTTGATTTAGCGCTTTTTTCGTCTTCTAGACATCTCAAAGCACTTCACAGAAAATATTGTAGCTGAATTGACTGTATGTTTGTGGGTGAATCGTTGCAGCCAATTATGCAAAGCAGTGTCCCACAAACAGTCATAACCAAATTGAGTAACCAAATTTTGGTTATTTTTTTGAGGGATTATTATCGCCAGAAAAGTGATCCGCCAATCGACTAACAACTGGGTTCCTACTTATTGCTAGGTAAACAGAGGTGTGTGGAGTAAGTAAACTCGACCAACATTTCGCCCTGCCGGGAATAGAACCCAGAACCCCAGGTCTCTGCTAGGTCAGTGCTCTAATCAAAGCGCTCTGAGACGCCGTCCAGAGTGGAGGGCGCTATATAAATCAAAGTTGTTGTTGTAATAACCACTGAACTACAGGACTCCACGAGATAGGAATAACAAGCAGTCCCACAGAGTATAGCATCTTTCATGTCGGGGGAATGTCCCAAGGCACTGACAACTGATGTATATTGTGATGAAGGGGTTATGTGGTTGCTCCCAAGTATTACTCGTGATCAGTTTCAATGTTGACTAACCTACTTGGGGAGGTATTGAATATATGGGAAGTTTTCATACATTCAGCAATTTTAGTTTTGCACGTCCAAGTGATGTACCTCTTAAGTAACCTGCATTGTTTACTCCAGAAATATGTTGAGCATATTATATGATCTAATATAGTTATATAATTAGTAAATACATCTGAGTGCAATTTAGTCCTTTGATGAAGGCCCTTTGACCCATTTGTATGGCTGCCGTATTTTACCCACAAATTAATTCATTTTAGGAAATATTCTGTGAAGCGCATTGAGACATCTAGAAGATGTGAAAAGCTTTATATCAAATGCAAGGATTATTATTATCCTTTCAGAATAGTCACCCTGCCACCTTCCCATTATAGCATCAAACTTTTTCTTATGAGCCTACCAGCCTGGCCTTAACCACCCAAGCATTAATTACTCTCGGAGTAAGTAAAATCCTCCTAGTGTCTATCCTGAAATTGGCCTTTGAAACTCTAGTTATTCTGTAGGTGCACCTGGGAAAGGTCTGTTCCTGATTATTTTGAAATGTTTTATTCTATTTGAACATTTCCTTCTTTGTAGCTTTTCTTTTCTGGCTGGTTTGTATATTTGAATGGAGAAGAGTGACAGGAGCAATGTGATATCTGGCTACAGATGACAGCTCGCTATTGTTGGAAATAGTCCTGTGTGAAAGTGACAGAGGTGTTATCACACTGCGCCTGTGGACCAATATCAGTGGATGAGATGATCAATACTTGTATTAATGTTAATGGAGCTAAAATAAAATGATAATGATACCGTGACAGCAGTACCAGTGGAACATTACATAGGAATGGAAATCCATTAGCATTGCCTTTGCAGTGAGCACTGTAGAATGGGAGTGCGGTATTGGGGATAAAAATGGCATGAGGTAATTATTACAAGAGCAAAAATGTGTTTATAAT
The DNA here is from genome assembly GCA_035084275.1 of Hydrolagus colliei. NCBI lineage: Eukaryota > Metazoa > Chordata > Chondrichthyes > Chimaeriformes > Chimaeridae > Hydrolagus > Hydrolagus colliei. The sequence goes on from CM068743.1 coordinate 49,612,840, forward strand.
GCATATGCTTATACATTGCGAATCAGCTTTCAAACACACCTGAGAATAACAAAAATCTCCATTCCTCACACACTATAAATATATGGCATTGATATTAAAATGTTGGCCATGCTGGCAGAAAGCATTATTCCAAAGCTGGAGAAGATGTGGTTATATTTTAACAGCATTAATTGTTTACGTGATAATATTCCATTTCACTTTATTTCAGAAAGCAATTACTTCTGGTTAAATCTTTCCTCTTTGCATATCAGTGTTGCTCTTCTCCAGTTGAATCACTGCCATACAATGACAAAAACAACACAATTATATTTGTAAAGCGTCTTTCCAGTTGGGAAGACCTGCCAATCATCTGAACAGTGAGGCATCAGGACCCATGTGTGGGCGCATACGGTGGGATGATGGAGGGCAGGAAGGTAGGAGGGTGGTCCAAAAGGAGGATGTTGAACCATGCCTTGAAGAAGGCAAGGGAGGGAGCAAGGCAAAGGGATTGTGGGATGGAGTTCCAAAGGGTGGGGGCAGAGAGGCTGAAAACCCAGTGGCCAATGGTTGGGCGGGAGACATGGAGCAGACCGGAGCCTGCTGAATGGAGGGAGCAGATAGGTTGATAGGGGTCAGCAGGTGAGAGAGTTAGGAGGGGCAAGGCCATGGAGAACCTTGAAAGGGAGGATGAGGATTTTTAATTATATCCTCTGAGGGATGGGGAGCCAGTGGAGCCAGGTGGGTGGGATGATATGGGACATGAGCTGCACAGTTCTGGATGATCTGCAGCTTGTGGAAGGAAAAGTTGGGGAAGCCAACAAGCAGGGTGTTTCCACAGTCGAGCCTTGAGGTGATAAATGCATGTACAGTAGAAGCCCGTTTATCCGTGACCCGATCAACCGGATTGCTCGACCCCCCCCCCCCCCCCCCCGGGGCAATTCCCCCATTCCAGCAATCGCGTGTATGCTCCACATGCGCATGCACACTTATTAAACTTACAAACTTGGAGGTTTTTACCGATTGGTAAATGCTTTTTTACCGATTTTTTACTGAGTGTACTGAAATCTTTATTGGTAAGTAGCTGTACAATATTCTGTTACTATTTAGTATATTATTAATATAGTATGTTTTAAAATAAGTACATTTTTGGTGTTGGGTTTTCGACAACTTATCGCCTGATTATCCAACACAGTCAATTAGTCGACTCCCCCAAGTGTGCTGGATAAACGGGCTTCTATTGTATTAGGGTTTCGGCAACATAAGGGGTGATGCACTGGCAGAGTTGTGTGATGTTGCGGAGGTGGGGGTAGGCAGAACGGGTCATGTCACGGATATGGGGGAGAAAGAATAGTTGAAGATCGAACAAGATGCCAAGGTTCCGGACTTGCTTGGTTAGGTGAAGTGTGTGTAACTTCTTCAAACGATTTCTGTTTTTGTTTTGGTAGGTGCATAATACTGTTTGCTTACTACAGTGGTTCCTAACCTTTTTTTTGCTGCGACCCTACATCGGTCACCAACAGGACCTCCCAACCCTTAGGGGCAACTGCGCGACTGAAGCGAAGCTCAGCCAAGACGATATCTCCGTCTCTTTTGTGGACTCAGCGCAACTCACTAATACGGTCTTTCATACAAATTTGTCGGTGGTGTTGCCTTGGGCACTTTTCAGCATTAAAAAAAAGCAACAAAAAAACTTCTGATGACCCTTCGGGAGCCTGGTTTGGGTCAGGTCCCGAGGTTGGGAACCACTGCCTTAGAATTTTGGACATCTGATTGATTATGTTGAGCCATTTATTTCATAGTTTGGGATTAGTAATAGAAAAAACAATAATCCTTGCATTTGATATAAGCTTTTCACGTCTTATAGAAGTCTCAAAGCAGTTCACATTTATCCTGTGAAGCGCTTTGGGACATACTCCAAGCAGAAAGGCGCTCTATAAATGTAATTTTGTTGTTATATCAAATGTAAGGATTATTATCGTTATAATCCAACCGTCAAAGTGATTAAGAGAAGGATGACACAGAGAAGATGGTACATGAGGGAAACCCTTTTTCCAAATGCTCATTATCATTTACAGCAAATGCAGAGAATGATGCTCACCAATAAAGTGTCCAGATTCTTGACTGGGAAAAAATATCTGTGGGTGGGGAAGGTTTAACCCCTGACCTAAGACTACTGAGCTAAACCTAACCCTAACTGTTGATGTATCTGAGGCATTTCCAGCAAGTCTAACACACATTTTAAAACTAAAACATGTTCCTCAACTGAGAACAACTTCTGATACTGCCAGCAGAGCAAGACAACATGAGACACTGCTGTATGCAAATTGGTAGCTCACCCATCTGCAAAATATACAGTCACTACACTTTAAAATAAATACTATAAACTGTTTTGAGACACTCGATGACATAATAAGGCAGAATAGCAAATGCAAGGATTATTATTATTATCCACACTTCTTCAGGTCTTCCATCAGTTAAGAAATAGCAAGAAAGAAATGGTCAGGTAATTTGAGCAGAAACCAAATTGTGGTGCATGGACTACAATGGGCTGCCATTCCTAGAACCGCAGGAATGGGATATTTGGAATTCTACTCTGAAACTGCTTAGTCCACTTCCCAAAACTCCTCTTACTAAAATTGCAAATCTTGAACCATCTTCAAAGGGCAGATCCCAGGTCATCGCCACAATAGCAGAACAACAGTTACAACATTACATTTGTATAGCGCCTTGCACATTAGGAGTTGTGTTATACAAATGTAATTTTGTTATACAGTATATGTATGGTGCTACTCATTCTAATCAATGAAAAGAGCAGGGATGGATATGCTTGAGCATCCTCAATAAATTCAAACTTTGAAGTGGTTTGGTCATAATGAATCATTTTAACCACCTGCAAACGCTGTAGAAAAATTAAGAAAGTTACCAAAAACCCTGTGATCAATCTATTCAAAGAAAGGCTTTAAAGCAATAGATTTAATGTCAGAACTTCACAGAGCCAGCACTGCTCCTCCCACGTTAACATAACCCAAATCCTGGAAACTCAACAGGACCTGTTGATTTATTCAGGAAAGAAAACACTATTTGAAGAGAAAATGTCCATTTAAATGTTTTTATCTTTTTTATATTCTGTGTTGGACTGTGCTGATCCAAAACATTTAAACAAAGTGTTGACTGCTGTATTCACACATTTTTTAAATAAATGCAGTTACTCCACTTTATAGTACATCTTGTGAATCACTTTGAGGGATCGTCCTAATGTGCAAGGTACCGCACCAAATGCAGGGATTATTATTATAAAGACCAGGCCTGCACTTGGATAGTGTCATCCCAGTTGTTGAAGCTGTATTGCTCATCTTGTGTTGCAATTCTGATACTGTGAATGTGGGCTGTCCTTCATTATTTGTTAAGATTGTACAAACAAATAAGAATTACTATCCCCTCATGGAAGAAAATCACCTGGGACTCTATCTACGCAAAACAATCCATTGGGATTAGGTGATCATCGGTGATCTGCATTTTTCTGCTGGCTCAAAGATCTTTTTTCATCACAAACAGAAATAAAAATAATTATTAATAATAATTGCATTTGATATTGCTTTTTTGATGTCTTCTAGTTGTCTCATAGAATATACTGTAAAATCCCAGCAGCCAACTGTGCAAAGCAGTATACCATAAACAGTCGTGGATTGAAGTAACCAATTGACTATTGTTTTTTTCTTCAAGGATTATTATCAGGCGTGTGGAGTAAGCAAATTTACCCAAGGTTTCCTCCTGCAGGGAATCAAACCCAGGTTTCTCATTTGCGAAGTGAGTGCTTTTATCACTGAGCTAGAGGACTCCACAGTGCTTATTGTACTTTTATCAAAAGAGATCAATAAAGCCGAAACTCCATAGTCTTAAATTCAGTCGGAATCTGTATTTCCTAAAAATATACTGCATCAAAATTAAGATGGAATTGGAGAATCTTCCAAAATTCTGCAAGATCTTGAGGCACAGGCCATGAATAAGTTAGATCCTTCTTAGTGACTTTGTATGTTTTCTTTTAAATAGTATACAGTGGGGTGAAAGGAGGAACAGTTTTTTGATGTGTCATGTTTTGAGATGACAAGTTTCCTGTTACTCCATTTAATTTCCTACTTAGGCTTTGAAGTCATATGTGAGTGCTTTAAGTTCAAAGAGCCGTAGTAAGACATTTAACTTCAGTGGAAAATTACAGTCTTCAGAGTAGCTGAGTTGTATAAAGACATTCATTACATCTAATAACAGAGCCTTTGCAAACACTTTTTAAGGCTTTTATCTGTTGAAGGTCCTCCCTTTCACAGTGATTGTCACATAATTCAGACTGCCATTAACAAAGAATACAAAGTCATGGTGATTTCTGAGAGGTTAGCAGACAATAGGTAGTTTATCTTTTTGCTATTGAATAACAACATCTTTGCATATTTATAAATCAAATACTGAACAAAATAAGCCTGCTATAGTGTTCCAACTCACAAGGGTACCTGTATTCTGACGTTTATAGAAACATTGGTTGAGATGCATCACTGTGAGATAAATTAGTATTATGTGAAGTGTCATGCAACATGCTGCATCAACAATGGGTGGCAACAACAATGACGGCCACAGCAAGCTTCAGGCTCACGCATTGTTTGAAGTTGATTGATGTTCACTCACGACTCATGAGCAATTGATAATTATTGACTAGTTTTGTCATAATTTTCAATCATCTGATCACATTGCGTGTTGTATTTTTCACCTGGTTTTGTGTGAAAACTAGTACCTGTATTGAAATTTTTTTGTGGTCATCAGATCACAGATGAAGGTGAGAAGAAAAATCTGAATCCAAATATTGGATTGGAATTTGCATTCAGAGGACATATTTCTAAAAATAATAAGCCTTGCAGTTGATATGCTCAGCAGCTGAACAAATTCATATCCAAAGTAGTAGAGAATATGTCATACAAACATCTGCATACACTACTATTGTATACATTTTATTATGTACAGGACCAGATAAGGGCATTGTGGTCAATATAGACAGTACAAAGCTTTAAAAAAAATTGCATTGCACCATCTGTTATACCTCTCAATCAATATCAGTGCCAAATAGCAATTCAATTTACTTTTGGATTTACTGAAAGAATCTGCCATAAATGGCAGACAGGCCTCTTGATTTCCTTGAAGACATGAGAGATATAATAGCTAGCAGTACTCATATGACCTTGCCACAATACTAACAATAATAATAATTCTTGCGTTTGGTATAGTGGCTTTCGCAGGAGGACATTTCAAAGTGCTTCAAGATGTAGTTACTATGTATTTTGTGGGTAAGTGCCTAAAAAACGTATCTAATTAATTATGTAATTATCATCCAAAGAAAATGACTGCTCCTTAACATTGAAACTGCAATTGTAGTCATATGCGTTGTTTATCCGACTCCTACAAGTGGAATTACATCAGACATGGGAGACATGGAAGGTGAGCTGGGAATAATGGAGGTGTTTTTCCAGAAAAAGTGGTGAACCAACTAAGCTAATAGATTACAAGGATGAAAAGACCAAATGATAGACTGTAAATTGATATTCCAAGACTTTACAACACAGTGGTCAGACCACACCTAGAACATTGTGTTCAGTTTTAGTCACTAGACCATAAAGATTTGGAAAAGATACAGAACAACAAGATTGATCCCAAATATAAAGAGGATGAATTGTGAAGAACAAATAGAGGAAGTTATGGTTTTGTAGTTAAGAAAGGAGGCGGAAAATAAGGGGGTCTATTATTTCATAGGAGGAAGCCAAGGACTAAAGGACATCTGTAGAAAGGAAAGAAAAATAAATTTGTAAAAAATAAATCTAGAGAATATTAGAAGTTCTTTACCCAGGAAGAAAATGCATGTTGCCGATAAATACATTGCAACATAATTTGGGTTATTCAAAATACAATGAGTTGCCTGATGGGAGAGTTAATGTGCTGGAAGGATGAGATTGTACGGCCAAATGCTGTTTTCTCATCCCCGACTTTTCCGATGTGTTTTTATTTAGTACCAGCTGCCACTACTGGTGATGTGGAAACCATCCCACTTGTTTTGCAGAGCAGTTTTACACAGCAGCCGGATCCACTTTAAAAACAAATAGTGTTGCGCAGCTGCTTTCAAAATGATTATTTCGATGAGCTTGGTTCCTTCATCATTCCTTCTCCAACAGCCAGACAAATGGCATTGAAATGGCTTCTTCATATCCTGGGCAATTGGGAGTAATTCGGTCACTCAGTCCTCCAGCAACCATATATTTTGTATGCTGATAATAACTTCCTTTGAGTTACAGATAAAGATGGATAGTGCTGCCAATATTGCATGGATTGAAACATGCCTGTTGTGATTCAGATTACTGTCTCTGACCCCAAGAGGGGCTGTTTTGTTTTTATACATTGCTACCTTCAGAGGTTCAGATGACCATTATTCATAAAATGTGTGTAAGCTGTAAAGCTGTGTGTTGTATACACACTTTTTTTTGACAGGCATCTGACTTATGCATATTTGACGCATACTTAAGGGTATCTTAAATCAACAACAGCAAAATTATATTTGTATAGTTATTTCCATTGGGAGGGACATCCCAAGGCTCTAGACAGTCAGTCAGTCGGGATTGGGCAGGGTGAAAGGCTGGGGGGATGGAGAGTGGTCAAAAGCACGATGGAAGAGGAGGGTCTTGAGATGTTTCTTGAAGGAGGCAAGGGAGTGGGCGAGGTGGAGGGACTGCAGGATGGATTTCCAGAGGGCAAGGGGTAACAGAAGGCCCGCCCACCAACAGTGGGATAAGCGAGGCAGGGAACATGAAGCAAGCCAGAGCCCATTGAGCTGAGAGAGCAAACAGGTTGGTAGGGGGTTAAGAAGTTGCAGAGTTGGGAGGATAAATATATACAGTTGCCATATTGTGCAGTATATTTCAGGTTCACCAAGTTAGTTGTTAAAAGCCTATTGTGGACTGTCATGGATGTAAAGGTTGCATGATATATTTTGTCATATTGTGATGTTGATTGCTGAGATCCCACTGAAATGTACTCTGCAGCTTAGATCCTCATGATTTCTACTGGAGCTGAGGAAAATGGATATCACTTTATCATAAACTATAAAGTGAAACTATCAAATCAAAGTGACCAAACCTACTCACAAGGCTTGTTTTTGGTTCTGGTTCAGAACGGCTTCAAGATGCTCCTGATTTACTTGCTGCTTTCATGTTTTTTTAATTAGATGTTGGAAAACGTTTCACCAACTCCGAAAGAATTGCCTAACTTTGATCTTGGATTCCAGACTTGGAGAGCCTTGCTTACAAAAGTAAAATAAAAGATGAATCTGGACTCAGTGATATTTCCTTCTCATTTCTATCTGGTCTCGTCTCTGACACCCCTGATTACACAATGTCATTCTGACCTTTTCATTCTTATTACTGCCATGACCTGAATCAGCTGTAGAAACAAGCTTCTTGAAAGTAACTGACATTCATTGTCCTCTAATACTGTGTTCTCTTACTGATATGACTGATGCACCCATAATATTTTATAGGGGAAAGTGAGTTATGATATTATCACCAGTGATAATTATCATAACTAAAATATGGCAACGTCTTGCTGTAAGGAAGTTGTTGGGATTCATAAAATACCAGGCTGACTTAAAGCAAGCCCGTCATAGCCAGTTTTATTGTACAGGTGTCCAGATGAAAAAGAATGGCCAAATTCCGGGTGATCAGATCATCCGGTTGACACTCATGTAACTTCCTGTGTTGTGTATCCACACAACATGGTTTTAGGATTAGTATTATCATTGTCCAGATGAACCGAATAAGAGAGCGATTGAAGGAAGTAGGGAACAAGGAAAAGGTGAAATGGGAAATAAAATGGAAAAAGGGAGAATTTACAATCAAAAACAGAATAGAGATGATAAAAGACTATGTACCCAGTCATTCTTAATTCAGTCTGAATACACATTTTTGCACTAAGTTAATGATTTTTCTGCTATTGCCTGTACTTTTATTCACTGGTGGAAAGCTTTTCAATACCTTTCATACCCATAAACCTTTCAGAACACACTATTAAATTGACAAGGACTCTAACAACGTGTCTTTATTTTGAGATGCTGATATAACAACCCTTACTGACTCCAGTGACCTTGTGCTAGTGAATATGGTGATGTGTATTATTCTTATTAAACTGTGGGCATTATCCTTTGGAATTTTCTTCTCCATTTACCTTAGTTACAAGTGGTTAGTTGTTGCTTTTACATAACAACATCTTTTGCCATTTTGTTGGGCTCTGATTTGCCAGAGTTGCAAATTGTGATTCCAACATGTAGTCCAGCCCTAATGTGTCTCTAAGTACAACCACGGGAAATCTGAACCAACACCTTACTGAATTGTGCCCACATGGTATGATGTCAACATTGAGGAGGATGTTCAGCTTTGTTTTAAGTCAGGTTGGTATACCCAATCAATGTTTAAGATTACCTATTGGAACTGCTAATTTGTGTAAGAGTCCCAAATTACATTCCTGTAGCTCAGTAGTTAGAGCATTTGCCTTACAAGTGAGCGACTTGGATTCAATTCCAGGTGTGGCGTAACCTTGGGCAAGTTTTCTTACTCCACATGCCTGATAATAATCCCTAAAAAAAAAGATAATTTAAAGACAAGACTATTTGTGGGACACTTCTGTGTGTAACTGCCTGCCGCGTTTCACCCACAAATATACAGTTTATTCACTTTACAGTATAATTTGTGAAGCACTTTGAGATATCTAGAAGATGTGAAATGGAAATCAAATGGAAGGATTATTATTCTTATTAAATTAATCACAACCAATATGCTATGAAATATTACAAATGACTTTCTTAGTAATTTTGCTTTTGAAAAGCGCTATATCAAATGCAAGGATTATTAGTAAATCCCATGGTTTTATCATTCGGATGCATGTCACGTTCTAATATGCATGGTATGTGGTTACCTTTTCACCTAGGATCCATAATCCAATATGATCTATTTGTGTCCATGGATACCAGAAATAATCCAGTCAAGATTATACTAAAACAATCACTGCAGCTCTGGAAAGCTGCAGTTTTCTGTCATTCTGCCATAGATAGTTTTGTGTAGATATTTGGAACATGTTCATTTATGGATCCAATATAGAACTGTTTTGGCAGAGCCCTACATGCTCACAAGAACAGGGTCCGAGTCACTGGAATGTTGCTTTGAACTCATTTGCAGCCATGTGTTTGATTTACCAGAATTGCATCATCATATGTAAGAGTCTACAAACCAAACTACTGAGAGTTCTACACAAGTAGAGAAATTTCCATTTGTCTGGTATGAAGTGTGCACTCTGCTGGAGTGATGCTCACCTAAATCTCAAAACGTATTCATCACATTGGTAAGAGCCAGGGTTTTGGGGGAAGGAGTTGAGTTATTGATGGATATCAAATCAAGCATTCGTGAAACATCAAGCATTCGGACACCATGCATTTGAGAAGTTCAGGCAATGATTATCTATATGGAATTTGAAATGTTTTCAGGAAAAGTTTTGGGAATAGCTGGAAAAAATATGGTTTTGAGGATTCAATATCGCATTCTATAATTATTGAATGTTACAAAACCATACTTTTGATCTCAATGTGGGATGTACAATCAGTGAAAGGAGCCACAAAGGCACACTACATTAATGAACAAACACCACGCAGCATAGAATCATATTTGCTAGTCTGTCAACTGATTTATTAATACTGATAATAATAATATTTTTTGCATTTGGTATAGTGTTGTGCCATGTCAGAAGAATGTCTGAAAGCTTTTCATGGAATTCGTTGTGAAATGGAGTGAGCAAATCATAGCGATCCATTTAGTCCACATATGATAGGATCTGCTTTATCCCTAAAATGCTGGGAGTGAGGTTTAAGTTATGTGAGAATATGTTGGCAGCAATTTCCGAGGTTTCTTAATAAGAAATCCTCGTCCCTCTTTCCTGTAACCAGAATTACATCACAATGACTCACTGGAACTCCACTCTGATGCAATCTCATAGGTTGGATTTGAGCGGGTTCACAAACATTTTGGAAATTTTTACCACAAATTAATCACCAGGAATTATGGTGAATTTAATTAATTTAAGGTAGTTGATACAATGAAGTACAGTACAGATGCAAGCTCTTTCTTTCTTTGTCCAACAAGCAAATTTGTGTCTTCATGACTTCGGTAAGGATCCAGTCATGGGAAGAGGGACAATTACATAATTCATGGTTTAGAAAGATGTGTAATCTCAGATTAATGCACTAACGTGCATTTTACTTTGGAGATTTTATCTTTTGGTCTTCTCCCACAATTTAGGATTGCTCGATTGGTGCCTTAATGCCAGTGCAGTTCAATTAAACAGAGAGAATTCAGAGAATTCAACAACAGCAACAACTTTGATTTATATAGCGCCTTCCATGCCGGCCGGCGTCTCAGAGCGCTCACTCTCAGATTGGAGGGTTGACATGTTGTTGGCACACTTTACCTGGTGTGATAGACTCTAGACCAGTCTGGTAGTGTTCCTTTGCTCTTTTGTCAGTGTTCTCCTTCCAATGAACTCCCGCGGGGTGGCAGAATCGGGAATAGCCCATAGCGATCTATTTAGTCCATGTATGATAGGATCAACTTAGTCCCCAAAATACTGGGGAGTGTGGTTTAAGTGATGTGAGAATAAGTTGGCAACATGTATGAGGCACTGCTTCTAAAGCACAGAGGAAATGCACTTACACTGCTGGAATGCTGCACGCTGTAAACAAGAGCCAAACCATGAAAGAAGCACAGCGTACTAAAAATGGAACTATTCTGACCCATTTCCTTGACGTACAAAAGAGAAAGATATCCTGTTGCTTTCTGAAATTTAAAAATATGTCTAGTTTTTCTAAAACATTTATTTTGAGCCTGTGTACAAATGCTAACATCAGTGATGGTTTGAATGATTTACCAAGAGGACATCTTAATCATTTGGTTCATTTCAACAAAATGGATCAGAAAATTTTCATTTCAACATACAGTTTCACTGTTTCATATGTCAGCCTTTCTTTTCCCTACTAAGCTGAAAGTGCAAAACACTATTCCATATATGCGTGCAGCACTGCCCAAAATTAAGAGCCCATTACAAGGCTGTGAAATAACAATTAGAGGAAAAAGAAACTTCTTACAGTATTTAAAGATAGTATTTCCCTCCTCCCCTACTCTCTGCCTCACATACCATACATTACTCTGTTCCCCTGTGCAGGCAGGCACATCCTGCTTATCTTTGTCACTTGTAACTTGGGAGTTTGGAAAGAAAGAGGCAGGGTTGAGTAGCTCTGAAATGTTCTGTCTTCATAGTGAACCATAGAACGAAGGAAATTTACAGGACAGAAGAAGGTCATTCTGGTATTTTGTTTGGGCTGGCACTTTTCAACTTGAAGATTCTTACACTCATGTTCAAATCCCTTCACTCTATGGGACCTCCCTACCTCTCTGACATTGCCCACAAATATATAGTAAATTTTCCTACTCATCTTCATCCTGCCCCCGTCTCCTTCCCCCTCCTCTTGTCCCTACCTGACTGTGCAGAGCCTCAGGACATCCTCTCGATGTGAAAGGCGCTATTTAAATGTAAGTTTTGATTGATTGATTGATTGATTCTCAGTCTCCAATCCACCAACCAGCACCACCCAGCCTCCCACTCATCACTTGCACCCTCCAACCCACCATCGGACTAGCCACTATGCCCTGAATCTCTGGAACACTCTCCCTCAATCCTTCTGCCTTGCCCCCTTTCCCACTTTTCAAGTCCTTTTCAACCGTGTTTATGGTGTCCCCCATCCCTCGGCTCGGAGTCAGGCTCAGCTACTGTTTACTGCAAGTTATTATTATTGATGAGGCTTGCTTACCTTCTCTTTCCCCATGTAGCTACAACAACAACAACTCCTATTTATATAGTGGCCTCCACACCGGACGGTTTCTCAGAGCGCTTCACAATAGCGGATCCCCGGACCAAGCCAGGGGCAGGGGTAGAAAAGTGACCAAAGGCGTGGTCGAAGAGAAAGGACTTTAGCTGTGCCCTGAAACTGGGAAGAGAGGGGGTGAGGCGAAGGGAGTGAGGAAGGGAGTTCCAGAGGCTTGGTGCATAGTGGCTGAAGGCATGGCCGCCGAGGGTCGAGCGGAGAATTCGGGGGACATGGAGGAGGCCAGACCCGGTAGAGCAAAGGCAGCGGGTGCTGGTTTGGAAAGAGAGATCAGAGAAGTAGGATGGTGCAGAGGAGTGGAGGGACTTGAAAACAAGGATGAGGATCTTGAAGTTGATCCTCTCAGGACAGGGAGTTAGTGAAGTCTGGCAAGGACTGGGGTAATGGGGGAGCAAAGCTTAGTGCAGGATTCTGTTGTGCATATTTATCTATTTCCCCTTTGAAAGCTCATATGGATTTTGCCTCATCACTGCTCCAGGCAGGGTTTCCCATATCGTAACTATATGGATGAACATTCCTAAAATATTTAATTTGATTGTTTGCTTACTATCTTGAATTGATGCACTGCAGCACTGATGCACTCCCCAGCCAGTGGAAACAATGTCTCTCTATTGACTCCTATCAAAACCCCTCATAATTGTAAACACCCTTCAGCCTTCTTTGTTCCAACAGAGAATATCCCGGTTCCTCCAATCTCTCCTCATGAGCCAAACCATTCAGCACTCGTATCATCCTGTAAATCTCCTCTGCCCTCCTCTATCACCATAACATTTTCCTGAAGTGGATTGACCAATACTGAACACCATAACTGGTGTATTGATTTATGTAGGTTTAGTACTATTTTGTATTCTATTCTATATCCTTATTTATAAAATGTATTGTTTCATTTGGTTTTGACAGCTTTGTCTACCTACTTTCTTACCTTTTAAGTATATGGATGTTAACTCCTAGGCTCCTATGCTCTTCCATTCTAACATTTACTTGGGGTTCTTCAAAAAGTCACATTGCTTGCCATTGAAATCACAGCAAGCTTCCCACCCGTGTCCAGCTGAGGCAGCCCTCATACTAGGGTTTTGGCTGGTAGAGAGGTGCCCTTCGACGTACAAGTGCTGTGGGAATGTCTTCCCGACGTGAAAGGCACTGTACAAATTTTTGAATGCTGTACAAAGGTTCTTTGTTGTTGTGCCAAACTTCCATTATCTTATACTTTGTTGTGTGAGCCTTGTTGGGTCCGAAAATGGTACCCTAAATAATAATTAATAATCTTTACATTTGGTATAGTGCCTTTCGTGTCACGGGGACATCTCAAAGCATTTAATATGGTGACTGTATATTTTGTAGATATTGTATAATCCTAGCACTATAGGTCATAGCATGTTGAAGCACTAACACTATAAATCATTCAGGAATCAGTTTATTGTGATTAGTTTGATTATTATCTCACATTTCTTGCAGTACATGAACATGATTTTTGCCCTTTTTTTAATTAAAAAAATGTCAAAGGACTGAAATCAAGTATAGTGGGTGTTTTGTTCACTGTCACTTGTACCATGGAATGCAGTCTCCAATCAGATATTTTGTGCTTTTATCCCCTACGTCTGAGATAAGAAGATCCATGTCATCTCGTGTGTGCTTCTGTTGCATGTTGTAAGGAAATACAACACTACAGTTGGGCCATACACATCTTATTCCAATCTTATTATAATAATAATAACCCCTACATTTGATACAGCATTTTTGTTTTGAAAGAATTATTACCCCTGGAAAGTGATCCGCCAATCGACCAAGTTAATAGAGGTGTGTAAAGAAACTTGCCTAAGGTTTTACCCTGCCCAGAATTCAAACTCGAGCTCTCCTGAATGCGAGGCGAGAGATTCCACTTTATTTACTTGGCACTGTGCCACTAAGATTTCTTATAAATGTATGTGCTAAACATCAGTCTCCACTAAATGTACATCAGGCCTCCTCCAGATTCTAGCTTAGTCTTATTCATATGTCACAGTCTATGTCTAACATCCTAGTTATTTTGAACTAATTTAACCAAAGATGTTAATAATACTGAGAAATCAGCACAATCCTATTATGGGTTCATAAAAGGCCCAAAGGAAAATGAAACCCGATATGCTTGAGGCTAGCAAAGAAAACTTCAGTATTCACTGAGCTGTGTGAAGTTGAAACTGATATTTATAAAAATCCTCCATCCAACATTTTGAAGAAGTTTGAATATTTTTGGAAGTATGTCACCTTAGATCTGATTTTTTTTCCGTTTATAGCAGAATTTTGTATTTTGTTTTTGTCTCCCCTCTCGGTCAGCGAGCTTTCCCTCTCCCCTTTGTGTGTAATGTCATAGCCCATACTAGGGCACATTGCATGAAGCAAATGATTGACACAGAGCAGGATTCCAATCCACTGCATGTGACCCTTTGCTGCTGCTACTTCTGATTGCTTTAATTATTTTGGTAATAGGCAGTCAAGCAACAAATACTAAATTGAAAGGGATTTTCAAGCAAACATAATCATAAAATTATAGAAATGACAGATAAGAAAGAGGCAGTTTGGCTCATCGAACGTACACTGGTGCTTGCTCTTCCACTGGAGCTAACCATTCGAATCCTACTTCCCTGCATTTTTCTCATACTTTTTGTATAGTTTTGTTCAGCTACATATCTAATTCCCATGTAAATGTTGTTATGATCTAAGCCTCAATAGCTTCAATTTGTGGCAAAACATTCCAAGCTGATATATATGTATAGCTCTCCACAAGAAAAATGTTCTTCTAAACTCTCAAATTCTTCTTCTGAAGTTCCTGAGTTTATGTGCCTTTGTTACTAAAGCTTATGGCCACTTGATTAACAATGACAACTTGTGTTTATAGAGCGCCCTTCACCTAGAATAACATTACGTGCATTACAAAGCGCCTCAGAAAGATGAGGTTGGATGCCAACTGAGGCAGAGGCATGAAGAGGGAGATGACTGTAGGACAACATTCCATGGCACTTTATATCGATCCATTATACTGGGGATGGACTGAAAAGATAACTTACTTTTTTTTCAAAACAAATGCACTCTTCGTGTATATCTTTGCATTTAATAAAACTAAACAGAGTACAGTATATTATTTATTTAATGAAGATCTGCCAAACGTATGATACAGAGTCATGTTCCTTGCACTGCTGATTTAAAGATTTGATATTATTTGATAGATTTTAATAAAGTCTAGACAGGTTTCTTTGTAGAAAAGGCCCTCTGTTTAAAGAACCACTGTTTCAGCCCAAAATTGGCCTTTGGTATTTCCTGTCTGATGCAACCAAGTATTGAATCTGGGAACAGTTTGTAACGGAACAGATAGGAAGTATTTGAGTGGCTGAAGTACAATGTTTGTGCTATTTTCATCACTAGGCTTCCTTCTAATGTGGTGGTGAATAAACGGATTGACATTCGTAATTCTTTGGGGGAAGAAAATCAAAGGTTTTCAATTGGATTGTATGGGACGGCGCTATGAAATCTTTAACAACTTTTTTATGAAAACCTCTTGAATTCACATCATTGTGCATTCTTGCGGCAGCAAATAAAATACACCACCCCCATCCATTATGTCAAGTCGCTGGATGTGGGGGGGTGGTAGGGGGTTTGCAACGGAGAAAGGAGAGTATAACAATTTAAGAGATAACAATGAGATGCATATTTATGCATTGTGGCTAGGTTTCCTAGTCTTGGGGGGGAGGAAGTATTTTGGAGTACTTCTCTGTGCCCACTTCCTGCAAGTTGTATGCTTCAGTGGTTAGAATTATTTTTCTTTCTCAGGTCTTTTCTTTGCTCAGTTCTACATCTTAACATCTTATAGCATAGTGTTCAGAATACCCTACACAGTAATGTCTCATGAGGACCCCACAGCTATTCAGAAGATTAGCAGCACACCAATTTTGATGGACGGTGCGTGCAACATTAACCAGAGTGGTGGAAACACTTCCCCTATATTATCAACCACTTAAGTCTGAAATCTGCGTTAGGAGTATTCCACTTTTAAACCTTACCCTTAGCGGTGATTTTGAATTGTGGTTCTTCGTCCCAATTTATTCTTTGAGTGAAATACATGCATATGACGATAACTCCAGCAGTTGCCCAAGTCTTTTAAAACAGCAAATCACGAATGACTTCATGATCCTAATTCATATTGTCTTCATTTGGTTCAGTGGCAGTAATTTTGTACTTTTTTGAGAATGAATAAGTTTCATTTTCTGCAGTTGTAAATGACCTAGCAGATCTGCTCCATATCAGCCTGAGGAGAAAAAGTTAATGAAATGATAAAAACAGCAAGTGTTCCACCTTAAAGCTGGGGCATCAGCTGCATTCCAGTAATAGTTTCAGGCTGATCTTTAGATTGTGTGGTAATCTGATAGGTATCATTAACCCTTACCAGTCATTTGGTCCATTTGATCTCATTCCTTCAAAATCCAAACCCTGCATTTTCCATTTGTCACAACAAGCCAGTGTCTTGACCTAAAAATTCTTCTGATGGTAACCTATGACCCTTGAACCTCATTTATACATGCATTTGTTTTGGCCAGCCAGGTGTCTGACATGTGCGGAAACTCTTTGCCTTGTTTACGAGTATCCAGACCAGACTAAAAGTGCCACATATATTGGTGCTACTTACACATAGAAATTTTCCTGTGTCTGAAATGGAATGTGCATTCTTTCCCTTAGGGACATCCCCCACTTACCTAATTCTGGAATGTATTAAGAGTCAAGGCTTGGAAACCTCAGAGTCTGTGTTCGGATATTGCTGGAGTTCAACCAGCTAAAACAGCAGTTCATAGTCGGTCATTGAAAGCACTGTCCAGCTCAGGCCACTCTACCCTTTGTGGCTTTGGCTTGTTGGCTTAACAACAAATTAGTGGGAAGAACCCCTGTCCCTCAGCCCCACCTCATCCTGTCAATAGTAAAATTGATCAGTAAATCTCAGGTGCGCTCCGTTGAATGCTCCTTGCGAAAATCCAAATTAATGGTTGACCTACAGATCTGGCAGGACTGCACTAAGATCAACCACTCTGCTCTCGCCTCAGCTGAGTCATCCTTTTCTTCCAAAGTCTTGGAATGCAAGGACAACCCCAGACTCCTATTTTCTACCACTAATCAACTCCTCCATCCATCCTCCTGTGCCTCTGCCATCCTCTCTTCCAACACCAAATGAGAGGAGCTGATGGATTTCCTCGAGCTCAAAGAGACTCTTATCCACACTTTCATTATGTCCCATCTTGAGTACACCAAATGCCTGCTCACTGGACTTCCCAACTCTTCCCTCCACTAGCTGCAGATTATTCAGAACTCTGCAGCTTGTGTTCTGTCCTACACCAGACTCCCAAGAACCTATCACCCCCAATCTTGACCGCCTTCACTGGCTTCCCATTCTTCAGAGAATCAAGTACAAAACCCTCATTCTTACTTTCAAGGCCATCCGTGGTCTTGCTCCCCCTTACCTCTTCCGCCTCAAAACCACTTATCGGCCCATTCCCTCCTCTTGGCCTGCTTCAGGTCCCCCGCACTTCCCTTCCCACCATTGGGGATCAGGCATTCAGCATCTCTGTCCCCATACTCTGAAACTCTATCCCACAATCCTTCCACCTCCCCCTCCTCACTGCCCTCCTCCCATTCCTAGCTCAGGCCCCAAACCGCTGATTGACCAGTGCCCTGAGACAACTTTTCAATGTGAAGGGCACGATACAAGTGTCATTTTTTGTTGGTGCTGTGGTTCTATCCAGCTGAGCATAGAGCTCACCAAGAGGTCTGTATGTACCAGGTAGTCCCTGTAAACACTTCCCTCATTTCAAATAAAATAATAAAAATAGTAATCCTTGCATTTGAAATAGCGCCTTGTCACATTGTTGAGCTGTCTGAAAGCACTTGACAGGATATACTGGAAAATGTTGTGATTGTGCACTTTGTGGGTGCAATGTGGCAGCCAATTGCATAAACCAAAATACAATATATAGTGTCTTTAAGGTTGGGAGTAATCTCAAATTGCTCCACACAGCTGAATGGGCACCAAGGCTTGTGTGGATAAGGTCAAAGAGGGGTGAGAATGATGACTGAAAGTGTAGTCAAAGAGGTACATTATATTGGCAGTTGTAGGATGTTACCTTGGTGCCCATGAGGCTTTGAGCTGAACATTTGAAGTATGTCAATTATTGTAAATTTTTGTTTCCTCAATAATCCTGAAATATAGGCAGCCAAATAATTTTATTAAAGCATTGGAACCAAGCCATTCTGAAAAGCAACTGTAGTTATTGAAAAGCAACATTAATAAATGGCAGTGTCAGAAAACACAGCTAGATCTCATTAAACTTAGTGCTTAACGGTCCATAAGTGATTGTCTTGTTACTGCAGATCCCATTATTTTAAACCAAATAATTCTTTTTTCCTTTTTCATCAAATGCCATAAAAGGACTTCTAACCTCATGAAAAATTCCAATTATTTTTGTTACGGTTCAGATTTGCCTCCGGATTCCCAAGTGATGATCTGTTGTGAATTATAACGCCAATTGTATGTCATATTTTTCTTATTTGGCCCATAAAGCAATGCAATATTGTCAAATCCTGTCATCTTTGTAGGATGACGTGAGAAATTCCCCCCAAATTTAATAACTTTACAAAGTGGCACGGGATCTAAATCTCACTACTTGTCTTCATAAATGGCAATGAATGCATATTGAGTGGCAAAATACTCCAGTTTGCAAATGAAGGATAGAGGGGAAAATGACTAAATGAGATGAATGATGCTTTTCATCAAAAAGTCTAAATGGGAGAGTCTTACCTGCAGACACAATCATACACGTTGCAGGCATGTGCTGAGAAGGATTGTAGATTGCTCAATTAAATTAGTGGAAAAGACCAGAACCGTGTTTAATTCACCTTGTTTCCAGAAATTATAATTGGCACACTGATAATTCTAAGTTTGGGATCACCTCAATTGTTATTTCATTTAAAGGCACAGTATGATTTGACGAGCAGATTTAGAGGATAGTTTAGCAAGTTATATAAATAGAAGAAAATGCAATGACATGATTGTGGACCCAGTGGCCTCAAACCTTCACTGATTGCAATGTACCACTGAGAAGAAAATGCATTGATAAAATTGCTGAAGGGTTAATGTGACAGGAGAAATAAGATAATTTTATAACAAGGTTTGTAGACTAGCTCAATTGCCTAATCTAAAGATTCCCTAATGATTAAACAGCACCTTGTTAAAGACTCCAATGTTGTCCCTGTGTCTCTGGGGTTAAAGATAGTTGAACGGTAAGAAGTGGCCCTGGCATTGATCTGCTTGATTACGCTCATGGTATCCGTGCCTTTGGTGCTATTGTCTACTGTAACCAATAAATCAGTCAGTTGACAGCCTTGTTGTAGGCTGTTGTACTGCAATTTATTTTTAGTGAGTTTTGATAAGAGGATAGAATGAGAGGAAATTTTTTCAGGAAGGTAGGGTTTTGCCAGTGTTGAGAAGGGACAGACAACAACAACTTGCAAATATATAGCGCCCTCCATGTAGGGTGGTGAAGTAGGAAGTTTCAGATGTCGACTGATGTTCAATTCTCCTGACTATGCTTCCAGGGAAACTCCCCTTGTTCTCTTCACAGGTGCCACTACTGGAATTGGTAACTGATTGTGTTAGAAATCTGGATCAAGTACGTACATGTTTAGGCCTTAGCCTGGCTCAGTTGGTAACACAGTCTTCTTTGAGTCAGATGATTGTGGGTTCAATCTCAACATTAGGTCTCTGAGCCCAACATCTCAGTTGAGATTCCAGTACGATCCCAGGTGAGTAATAAAATTATCAGATATGCCTTCCTTCATCTGCCCATTCAGATGGATGTTCAAGATCCCATGGCAATATTCAAAAAGAAAGCAAGTTTCTCCTGGTTTCCTAGTGTCCTGGCTAGCAATCCCCCAGATAAAATTAGTTGTTCACTTCACATTTGATGGACATTGCTGCATGTACTTCCACACTTTGCAGTACATTCTGTGATGCATTTGAAACATTTCCATGATGTGGAAACGCAAGTAATATTTTTCCATTCCGAGGTAAACCAATGTGGAACCCTGACCGATTCCTATTGGATTATTCACTGTTCTTTCCTCACCAGTCAATTGCAGTAACATTCGGCCAGAGAAAACAAATATTTATTCATTGAAACAGACTAAGAAAAGGTTTGTTTTTACATTTTTGCCATGAGCTGGAAAGATAATTGGTTATATGTGGAAAATAATTTAGAGGAAAATGCATTTAAAATAACAAGTAGAATCAGAAATGAAGCCTCAGTGTAGTCTCAACAGAACAGGTACTGAAATACAGACAAAATGAAGTCAGCATTTTGTCGTAGTCTGCATCACATCATAGTTTGTTGGTCTTCAGGACTGTCTGGTGTAAGAATACAGACAGTATTTTCTGTTTGGCCTCCCTCTCAATGTTTGCTGGGTGCAGTATCACTTCCCTGTGGGAAGAGTCATGCAGGTACCATTGAATTCACTTCCACAAGTGGCTGGTGGAGTAAAAAGGGCTATGAGAGCTGGGTAGCATAGATTTGTTTTTACTTGGTAGAGTTCTTTTCCAGTCCTGTACATTCCTGTACTCCTATGTAAAGGATCTTTTAAATCTTCCGACAGTTTAAGGTTTCAATCCGTGTTACGATTGCTAATTTTGCCAGATTACTCTTTCGAATCATGCAGATATTGGGTTGCTGTAGATTTATTCTGGTGTATTTAAGTTGTGTTCGTTGAGGTCCTTTTTATTTTGCTACTTTGTGCCTTCTCTGAGAAAACGGGGATTGAATTCCTTCGCTGTTGTACTGTGGTGTTAGCTGTGGATTGCTTCATCCAGTTACAGCCTGGCTGTTAGAGTCATGCTGCATATTTCCCTGATCTTCATCAGACTGTTGTCATTACTAGCCATCCCATCACTTAACTGGAACAAAGAGTTTAAAATATAATATTTCATAACAGATTTGACACTGGCAATTGAAACTGGGATCTGATTGGCGAGAGACATTGATCAAATACAGTCTGATTCCAGCATAACATTCATTTCCATAGAAAGAGTTTCAAAGGCAAAGCTTTAGCTGGTTAAAGTCTAGTAATTCCCAATGTTCAACGCTATAACAGGGTTGCTCTCTACTACTATTAATAAAAATCCCTGCATTTGAAATAGCACTTTTCATGCCTTCCAGAAGTCTCAAAGCGCTTCACAGAGTAAAATGTAAAGTGAATTGAGTGTATACTTGTGGGCAAAATGCAACAGCCAATTACACATGGATTGAGTGACCAAATTATTATTGTTCTTTTTGAGGCATGTATATTAGGCATGTGGAGTAAGAAAACTTGCCTAAGGTTTCAACGTACCGGTTGTTGCCAACAACAACAACAACACCAAAATTATACTTTTAGAGCACCTTTCACATCAGGAAGACGTCCCAAGGTGCTGGACAGTTATTGTTTCAGACCCGAGCTGGATTTGGGAACAGGGATGGTGGAGGGAAAGAGGGATTTGGGGTGACCGACCAATGGAACCATCAAAGAGGAGGGTCTTCAGGCGGGGCTTGAAGGAAGCTGGGGAGGATGCAAGGCGGATGGACTGCGGAATGGAGTTCCAGAGGTTGGAGGTAAAGTGGCTAAAAGCTTGCCCGCCCGCCAATGGTGGAATGGGTGGGTCGGGGGATGTGGAGTATGGGGTTAGGAGGTCTCAGATGTATGGTGGGGCAAGGCGATGGAGGGCTTTGAATGTGAGTACCAAGATCTTGAATTTGATCCTCTGGGTAATGGGAAGCCAATGGAGTCAGGCGAGGATGGGGAGATGAGATCACGATGCTTGGAATTGTAGAGGACACAGACCGCAGAATTCTGGATTATCTGCAATTATAGAGGGAGGAATTGAGAAGGCCAACAAGCAGGGCATTGGCGTAGTTGAGCTGGGATGCAATGAAGATGTGAATGAGGGTTTCAGCGGCCTGTGGCTGTGAGGTAATGGCGGAGTTGGGCAATATTGTAGAGGTGAATGAAGGCAGAGTGGGTCATTGCTTGGATGTGGGGGCATGAAAGACAGTTGAGGATCAACAAAACACCTAGATTCCTAACTGGCTTGGTGAGGTTGAGTGTGCAACCATGGAAGTTGATGCTGCTAGCGTCTCATGCGTGAAGGTACTGGCGCGAGCCAATCAGGAGGCCTCTGTCTTGTTGACATTCAACTGTAGAGAGTTAGCTCTCATCCAGGACTTGATGTCTCTCTCTCTTGCAAAGCGAGTGCTCTAGCCACTGAGCTACAGGACTTTGTGCACTATGATAACACAACACATATTGCTTATGTGAACCTGAGTGTTCTTGTTGCCATAGATTGGCATGATGTGCGTGACATATTTTACAGGTACTGAAAGAATTCCGCCTCAGATTTCCTAACTAAAGAATCCCATGAGAAATCACCACATATTCAACCCTGGTGGTACTGTCTTCAACGTTGTTTACAATAGCAACAAATTGCATTTGTATAGCACCATATATTACATGACCAGGAATGAACAGAGTCAATGCAAGGGCGTTTAAATTTGCGGAGAATACTAAGCTCAAGGTACTATGGACTCAAAGAAGACAGCCAAAGAGAGCTTGACAGTGTAAACAGATGCTGGTTAGTGGAGCACAGAATGAGTATGGGCATCTTGTTGACCAGCACTCAGCAATGTGGAATAGGTGGCATAACTTGGAGTTGTATGTTCACTGTTCTGAGGCAGCTTCCAGTGTCAAACTGGATTAGAAATATAAATTGGGCATTCAGTATATAGGAAGGGCTCCCTTGTTAATGTGTCCTCAGGTTGGAAGCATTGTGAAATGTTTAAAGGAATTCCTGAACAGTTTTCTTAGTTCCATAAAGCCGTGTAGAACTGTAAAAGGAACAGTCAGCTTCTTTGCTGCTAAATGTCATGGTTCCCAGCAAGGAAAATTGTTGTGCAGACTAAGATTTATTGAAACTCCAGTGTCCTGGCCTCAACTGCTCTTCCTGGCAACATGTTCCAGTCATTAATTATCCCCTGCGTAAAGAAAGCCTTTATGGTATTTATTCCGAAATTGCCCTTTGGTAGTCTAAACCTACTATCTTGGTGACTCCCAAATTATTGTATCAGCTGTACTTTTTCAATCCCATTTAAAATATTACACCTTGGGATGTCCTCCTGGCATGAAAGGCACTATACAAGTGCAATTTTGTTATTGTTGTTATACACCTTTATAAGGTTCCTCTGAGTCATCTTGCCTCAAAACGGAAGAGCCCTAGTGGAGATCAAATCGTTGAACTTGCTGGTCGGCATGACTGATTGGATAAAGTTGCTGACTATGTTGTTGACTGATATTTTTATTCCACCCCTATCACCACCAGACAGTAAATACTGGAGTCATCTGATCACAAGGAGACAGAACTCCCTCTATCTGTGGAGAAAGATCTGATGTAATGGAGGAGGAGCTGTGGTTTGTTGGATAAGCTCTGCATTCAAATGGGCTGTCATTTTGTTCAGTAAAATATTCACCTTTTACCCACAAAGAAACTACCCCTTGCCTAGCAAGCAGAAACAAACCCCTCTCATTCATCATTTTCTGACAACAACTCCACAAAATAGCCAGTCACTCAATTTAGTTCTTACCATTACCTGCCAGTGTTGTTTGTAGTACATCGGGGAAACTACGAGGCCATAAATTCTGCGATTACAGTCATCGTTGGTATTTAAAAGGCCATTGGGTTTGGTAGAATTCGTTTAAGAATCCAAAATCCATATATTTCTCCTCTCTCAGCAAAACAGTGCACACACAGGGCTGGTATGTATTGAGTATTTTTCTTCTTTTTTTAAATTGCTGATTTTTTCAGCTGATCCTTGTAGAGCTGGTGCCAAGGTAAGCATCTTTCAGTATGGGAGCGGACGACGAATGAGGGGGAGTAGTCAGACTCAGAGGAGGCAGTAAAGGCGATTTGATCCAGGTTCTTCACATTCCTGTTTCTTGACTCAGCCTCGCCAGAAACCCAAACTTTCACATGGTCTTAGAGCCTTAAGACCATTGTCTGAAAATGTAGGTCTGTGGAGGGTCTCAGTTTGGCACATTTAGTACTGCTAAATTGGTAGAAATAGCAGGTGAATCTGCTCCCTGTAGCACACTAAATGAAATCTGAATGAACATAAACAAAAGCAAAGTACAGAACAGTAGAAGCCCGTTTATCTGTGACTCGATGAACTGGCACTTCCGTATAAGCGGCATGTCAAAAAAAAGTCCCCATTCCATAAACCGGAATTTATCCAGAACAATAGCAGTGGAGCATTTGTAAATACATAAATAATAACAGAATATTGTATTGGTACGTATTGTTAAAACTGCTCTCTTGCACTTCTCACCTTTACTAGTAGATGCTGCGCTTAAAGCCATGCTGCTGCGGTTGAGGTTTATAGTCCAGCGATTCTTTTTAAAATGGAGCACGCCAAGTGGGTGAAAAAAATGGAGCGTGATTGACTTTATAGTCATACTAGCAGCAAGCCGATAACACTAGCCGATAACACACATTGTCGTGCAGCTATGGTATTTTGGTTTGCTGCTAGTAGATTCCAGAGCTATAGGCTTGCCGCTAGTAAAGTCGCGTGACTTTAAAATCATGCTGCCGTTTTTTTCACCCGCTTGGCGTCCTCCATTTAAAAAAGAATTGCTGGGCTGTAAACCTCAACCAGTAAAGGTGAGAAGCAGAAGAGAGTAGTGTTAACAATACGTACCAATACAATATTCTGTTATTATCTGTTATTATTTTGTTTGATGTGTGTTAAAAGAACTTTAATTTTTTTGTTGTGGGTTTTCAGCCCTGGGCAGCCCGAATATCCAGCAGGCGGTTTAGGCATTGGCCAGGTCCCATGGGTGCTGGATAAACGGGCTTTTACTGTACTAAGAAAGCAATTTGTAATATTTCATAGCATATTGGTTGGGATTAATTTGGTAATAATAATATTCCTTCCATTTGATATAGCGCTTTTCACATCTTCTAGGCATCTCAAAGCGCTTCACAGAATATACTGTAAAGTGAACTAACTGTATATTTGTGGGTGAAACGCGGTAACCAATTGCACACAGCAGTGCCTCACAGACCGTTGTAGATTGAAATAACCAATCTGTTATTTTTTCCTTGGGGGATTATCATCAGGTTTGTGGAGTAAGGAAACTTGCCCAAGGTTTGGTCCTGCCTGGAGTCGAACCCAGGACTCTCCCTTGTAATCTATTCTTCAATACTATTCAATTGGAAGTTTCACCCCTTACATCTGATCTACATAGGCGGACCATGTAAACCAATTACACCCAGTCTGGGATTGGGCCGAATAATCAATGAACCAGAATATGTACAGTATACCACATTATAAAGAAAATGTGGAATCCACAGACTGAGATTAGACAAAAACATGAGATGAGAGTCTTCACACATAGAATTATTTGGACATGGAATGCCCAGTCAAGTAAGATGGTAGAAGCAGAGTCCATTGTGGGTTTTAACAGGGAAGGAGATAGTTATATGAAACAAAAAGGTTTGAATAGATTTGGTGATAGTGAGGGGCAGTGGAATTGAATTGGCAATGGAATTTTGTTTACACCTAGAGCTAGTGCAGATTGAATAGACAAAATGGCCTCTTTCTCCGCTGTAAATTTCTCATGTTTGAATTATGGTGGTGTATTTGAATTGCAATACTACATTTGAAAAGTACAAAGCAATGTTGATAATGGATATTTTTGTCTTTCTACTGATAAGAATCTTTGATCCGGGACTTATAGGAGCATGCAAAGTACATCCTGTTCCTTGAGATGCTGGTAGGAATGTTTTGTTCCAAGATGCAAGACTAAATACATTGCCGAATCTGATGCAGATGTTTTGATGTCTGTCTATTCTGTATGAACTTTTTCCTTTATAGATAAATGAACCTTAGTGAAAAGGTACCAGAAATGCATAATAATCTTCGTTAATGTGATTTCCTCACAGAGGATTCTTTACCAGTATAAGACTTGTAATTTGTTTAGTGAGATCTTCACTGCTCTTATTTATGACAATAATAATCCTTGCATTTGATATAGTGCTTTTCACATCTGTTCGACGTCTCAAAGCGCTTCACAGAATATATTGTAAAGTGAATTGACTATACTGATACTCCTCCATATGTCGTCCCAATATATGTTATTTCGATTCTACGTTGTTGATGAATTAATAAATAGTTCGAAAAAATAATTAGAAAATTGGATTGATTGAGGGGATATTAGCTGATTACATTTAATATTAGTTGTTTAGTAAATATTTGAATAAGATGATAAATACAATTGAGACCACTTACTGGAGATGGTTGATGTGGTCAGTGGGCGGGGGCTGATTCGTTCAGCTGAAGGGGCGGGATTACCTGCCTCTTGAACGCATCCCCAGAGGGGCCCCCCTTACACCGCGGCCCCAAACAGCTGATCGCTGGCATGTGTTTGCTCATTCGTACATTTCGACAACTTTAGAAAAAATGTAAGAAGGCGCAAATGCGTGCCAGCGATTAGCTGTTTGGGAAAGAGGAAGGAGGGAAGGGGTATGTGTGTGCGAGGACTTAGCTTTGCGCTAAGCTAACCCAGCCCTGCGGTTGACCAGTATGCCAACACTCACAGTTCAGGTTCAAGGGGAGAGTTATGCAGTATCAGCACAGTGATGTTTATTAAACTGCATGCAAATGTAATTATACAGCTGTAGGAGACAGTATATCCTTAAAATTGAAATTTTGCCTCATCAATGCAATATATGAAGCTATAAGATTGAAGGTTCTTATGTAGTTCCCACCCTCAATGTTGTTGAAAGTTGATTTTCGAGGATGTTTACACCACCCACACTTTTGCATTCTCGTCTGATGTGTCAGTATCAATGTAGGGTTTTGAAATCAAATGGAATACTCAGTGTATACCAGAAAGTAAATCCTTTATTTTATGTGTTTGTGTCTCCCAGACATTTGCTGTCTAGGATTTTTGTGCCTTGTTCTTCATGCTGGAATAGTGATGTATAGTATAGGTGCCTGCAGCGACTGGTACCTTATGCATGAGACTAATGAAAGGAGAAACTGTGAGAGCCATCACAGCGCAGTCTGACTTGGTCCTCATCACTTTCTCTTTCTCACTGTGTCACTCATGGAAAGAGCAAAAATAAATTGACACTGGTGAGTGCCTTTCATAGTAGGAGGATGTCTAAAACCATCCAGGATTTGCACCCAAGCTAGGGGTAGGTGATGAAGGGGTGCAGAGAAAGTTGAGGTCAAAGAAGTCTTGAAGCGGACCTTGAAGTTGGTGGGGAAGGTGAAGTTGTAGCTACTTTAGGGTGGAGAGTGAGTGCAGATAATCTGAAAGTCTGGCCACAGTGGTGGAATGGGCAGGGAGCGGAATGTGAAGCAGACTGACGCTCACCGAGCAGAGTCTGTCATTCAGAAGGATCTGCTGGGTTGGTAGGGTTTCCCCAGCTTACCTAGAATCCCACAGGGTAGGGAAAGACCATGGAAGGATGTAGGTATATGATGAACAGCACTGCTACTGTTGATTAAGGATCCCTCTGAATAGTTGCACAAGTAAGGTGACAGGGTTCATATAAGGCGCAAGAATCCCAGCCTGATTATCTGTCTTTCCCCTGCCAGTCCAAAAGTATAGCCCAGACATCAACAACAACAGCTTGCATTTACTTGCAACAACAGCATTCTTCACATCTCAGAGTGGTTAACGATGAAAGAGCTTGACGCCAAGCCTGGGAGAAAGGGTAGGTGACGGTAGGCAGGGAGGAACTAAATGAGGAAGAGCTCCCTGTATTGTTCCCACCACTGCTATGGTTGATATCAGTCAACTCAAAATTGACCTTGAGGTGTGCATGGCTTAGAACCACATTATATAGTGCATTTACCCAATGACGCTGTTGGAGTCTAACCTTGTGACGATGACGAATGTATTAAGATTAGTTTTTTTTGCTACTGCAGTGAAATTCACTAAAGTATTCCTTCACAAAATTCCCGTTACAAACCCAGTCTTTTCAAAGCGTCTCACTTGACTTGATTTTCAGACCTGAACACAAGATGAGGTAAAAACGTATCTCACTCACTACATGGCTAGAAAGTAAGCAACTGTTTGCATACATAATTTTTTTTTCTTTAATGGAGTGGAACTGAATTCAACTGCAATGGAATCTATGCCGGCTTTTCCACATTTAGTGAAAGGAGGAATTACTGAATGAGGTGTGGCCTTAGCATTTTGAATGCTACCAATAACAATTGATTGATACGGTGCATGTAGAGTTGCAACATTTTTATATGTTATCTTATTTTTATAATAAAACAGACAAGCATGTGCAGAAGAAGGAAATTAGAGTGTGCAGGGTAAGAGCATGGGTTTGGAATTAAAATGAATGGTTCAATCACTGAAACAAAAAAAAAGGTGTAGACTCACAGTTAATAATAATGATAATAATAGCAATACCGTTATTTGGTCTAGCGCCTTTCATGTCAGAATTTTGTCCCAAAGCACTTCACAGGATTTACTGTTAAGCAGAGTGATTTTGCATTAAGCAAATTCAGCAACCCAATTATGCACAGCATTGTCTCACAAAACAGCTGTGAAATGGTGGCCAATTTTATTTGGGGAATTGTTGGCCAGTTTATCCAGTTTCTGGATTATGGATTACCCCATTTGTGGATAAACATGGCAAATTGCTTCAAAGAAAATAACTGTCAAGTGCAGTGCCTATGATTATTAGCAAATGCTTTCTAACTTTCTAACTACATGTTTTCTAATGTCAGTCCATTGTTGTTTTAGAAATCATGTCCTTCAGATATTCATTGAGAATGCCTTGAAACAGGGATGTCCCAGTGAAGTTTAGACTGCAGCAAACCCTGTAATAAATCATTACTAAAAGGAAGCATTAAAGTCAATACAATACAACCGGCTATCGTCATAAACAAGAGTACACCCGCTGGCCTGTGATTTGGACTAAGCATCAATTCCATTCTACTCGTAAAGAATAATAATACTTAAATTACTTGTATCAGACCAGAAAGCAGCAAAATATGTATACATCAATAAATATTGGCTGTCGTTTGCTTTTGCATCTCGCGGTCCATTTGAGTCAATGATAGACTCAATTAATTTTTATTTTGGGGTCGGTCTTCTCTTCCTTAGTTGGCATCTGCTGCAAGTTCTTTGTTTGACCTGTGCAGTTCAGGACAAGCAACCTGGAGCTTTTCACACTGATCACATCAGCTGACAAAATAGAAACCAAGTCCCCGTTTGAATCAAAAAATGATAGTCACACATGGTTGTGATCGCTTCAATGTATCTGTGGTTTTGAGCCATCAAAACAGAATTTCCCTGCTGGTAAATTGAGGAATGCTGTTGAGAAGAATGGTGTTAGCAATATTTGTTCAATGTTACATTGATCGTAGGACTATTTAGAAAGAGTTTAGATAAACAGATAGAAGAACAAGAATGTAAAAGGTTACTGGGAAATAGAAGGGAATTAAAAATAGAGTGGAGCCCAATTATAACATTGTACTTGGGGTCAATACAGTGAGATCTCAACCAGTGTTATAACAGGTGCTACTACATCCACTGTGACTATCTGCTAGCAGGCTTTCCGGTAATGACCAGTTTTTTGCACACCAGCTGCCAACCCACACTAAAAATAACCAACCCTTGGGTTATCATGTTGCACACAATAAGTGGCATCAACAAAAATCTGATGACCTGGAAGTTGACCATTTTTCATCACAGAAGGAACCAGCCATTGTTTTGAAGGGAGTTAACCAACGTTCTGTGTGATTTTAGATTTTTGGTAAATGAAAGGTCCACAGCCCAATTGTGCTCTTAGTGAACTTGCATTCTAACAGAATGGTTATATAACACAATGGTTATATAACACAATGGTTATATAACTTGCTACAATTGTATATGGCCTTGGTGAGACCGCACCTAGAATATTGTGTGCAGTTTTGGTCTCCTTATTTAAGAAAGGACACACTTGCCTTAGAGGGGCAATAGATTCACTAGATTGGTTCCTGGGAAGAAGGGCATGACCTAAGAGGATAGGTTGAGTAAACTAGACCTATCTTCTTAAGAATATAGAAGAATTAAAGAGGATCTTATAGAAACCCATAAGATTCTTAAGGGGCTTGACAGAGTAGACAGTGTGAAACTGGTTGGAGAATCTAAAACTAGGGGTCATTGTATCAGTCAGCCTTTTCGAATAGAGTTAAAGAAACATTTCTTCACTCAGAGGGTAGTGCATTTATGGAATTCTCTACCCCAGAAGGCTGTGGATGCTCAGTCCTTGAACAAATTCAAGACTGAGATTGCTCGATTTCTAAAGGATAGAGTGAGTAAGGGAAATGGGGTTTGGGTAGGTAAATGAAATCTGGTTAGAAGATCAACCATGATCTTATTAAATGGCTTGAGGGGCAGAATGGCCTACTCCTCCTACTCTTATGTTCTTAGGTTCCACTGTAATTTGCTCCAATGGATCAGCCATCTCTAGTTCAGTCTAATGGCTGAGTAGCCTGATTCAGTTTCTTTTTTCAGCAGTTTCAATGATTCTAGAACTGTTCTACAATGTAAAAATCCTGAACACATTGTAGGAACATCTTATACAATGAAATAATACACATATTATCATTCAGAAATAGTCATCTTTATTTCTCACTGACTTAAGAAAGTCTCCACTCTCTGCTGAAATTGTATTTAGAGTTAATGGCTTCCAAAGCCATGATTACTAATAATAATCCTTACATTTGGTATAGCAGCTGTCCCAAAGCATTTCACAGAATATCCTGGAAACCGCATTGACTGAGTTTTGTGGACAAACGTGGCAACAAATGTACACTTGGCAATGTCCCACAAACATCCATAAATGAGTGACCAATTTTATTTGGGTTTTGTTGACCTGTGCATCGGGTGCAATTCCCTTCTCTGAAAACGAGTCTGAGATCATAATGTGACTGAACAATATCTTATCTTTTTCAGGTATGGAAAAATAGTATCAACAAAGGCCATCCTAGACAAAAACACCAACCAATGCAAAGGTATGTATGAAAATGATGCATTTTGTACTTTGTGTAAGTATGATGTTTTTACTGAAAGTTTCATCTAGAATCATGCTCTCTTTTTAAAGGTATTTTTAACATTATCCCCCAGGATCGCCTAGCTCAGCACAGACTCAAAATCAAACATGGCTCAGGGCTTTCACAACACAGCGGAGAGCTGGGAATTCAGTTAATGGGGGATTAGGAATATGAACCTTCATCCTCACCACTCCATGCACCTTGCTGACTTTGCTTTCATACAAAATGTCCAAAAGTTGTATTTATTTGCATCTGCATCACGATGATTATCAGGACTTATGATTATTTCATGTTTTACACAGATACATTCAGTGCTTTATACTATGTATATAACTTATGACACAGTGAGTTCTCATGAGGGGTGGGGTGGTGGTGGGTGGAGAGAAAGAAATCTAGCCAGATTTGTTTTATTGCCAGTTTGGATTGATGGAAACATTCTTTGCCCTGTTGTTTAGATAATGTTGAAGATATAAAGCCAGACTTAATGGTAAATTGTGCAGATCTGACATTCAATTGTTTACAGCCTTAAAATACTTTTAAATATTACAGCGGGGGCCTGAAATTCCGCCTGGTTGTCTTAAAAGTTGACATCGTTCAGAACTGTGGAAAAATATTAAACTCAGTTAACACAAGTAAAACTCGGTTAACATATGAAGCTGTTTATCTGCAGGTCTTACCAAAGTACCGATTCTCAAATTAAAACTGGATTGAGGAAAATATCTGTAATTCTGTGCAACCTTAAATCTAAAGGCAAAATAGTGTTACAGACTAAAACTAGCTGGAATGTGGGATATCAAGCCTAGACATTGAGTGAAATAATTTTTGGTGGGTGGGGGGCAGGGGAGGGGGCTCTGAGCAGAATAAAGCTCAGTTAAAGGATCATCCTTTTTTAAGACGGGTGAAAGGCGCTATATAAATTGGTTGTTGTTGTTATTGTAGGCTTCATTGACTGGTTCATCAGCTAATCAGAGGTGAGAATTCCCCAATGAGCAGTCCATCAGACCTGCAGTGGTGCCTCCAATAACCAGTTGGGATATGGGCGAGAGGGAGGCTCGTGTGTTGTGTCTATAGACTATAGTTCTCCTAGCAGCTCCAACACATTGAGCTCTCTCTTGCCCATCTCCCAACTGGTCATTGGAGGCACCCACTACAGGTCTGATGGGCTGCTCTTGCCCATCTCCCAACTGCTCATTTCTTGATCATCCTCGGGGCTTTTCCCTCCCAGTTTCCCTTAAAGAGGTGAGTTGTAGATAGATTTGGGGCTGGCCACTCTCTAGCTCCAGCATAGGGTCTCAAGAACAATTGGCTGGCAAATCCAAGGTTACAGTCAAGATTGGTGATTTCCGCTGTGATTGATACATGTTTGAAACTATGATTTAAAGACAATCTTGTGGTGGGTAGAGCAATGATTATTGCTTTCCATCTCAACTGTACTATTGTTAGACAGCCTCGATGCAGAAAGAAAAGCATCAATCAGCTTAGCAGCAAAGTATGAGCCAAATGCACATTTTATCTTAAATTGCACGCTTTAAAAACCCAACGACCAAGATTCATGCCTTTGGTCCCTGGTCACAGTCCAGGCAACTATGAAAAAAATATGTTTTGCTGTTTAATCGGTGTCAGGATTAACACTTTATAAACAAACTTGATTTAAAGTCAATTGCGAGTTTAAGGAGCTGCTTTGCTTGACCTTCATTGAACCAAACTAGAGAGTTGACAATTTTTCCAAATCTTTCCTCGATTAACAGAGTAAAACATCCAGACAAGCAAGTCATTAACTGCTTGTATGTGTGCATGTGTCTACATTTAGAAAAATAAATGCCTAGGCAGAGGTCGGCTAATGTCTTTGAAAATCCTGGCAATATTGCTGCCGCAGATCCATAAATTTCGCTGTAACTCTGCTGATGTTATTTCAGCCCCCTCAAAGTACTCATCTCCGTATCTTCTCCCAGTCTGTTTCCGTAATGATGCCAGTCAGAACTCACTGTTTAATTGAAAATATTGCCTGAAAAAACAACAGGATAATTCTTTGTAGCCAATTTTAAAAAGACGTTCTGATTGGGAAACTCCTTTTATGTCAGCTTTGTGCTTTTTCATTTTAATAACAAACTCTTTTTAGTAATTACTTTGTTTTACGGAGGATGATTTGGTGGTTTGGATGTTTCAAGCTTGTGTAGTGATTTAATCAGTCAGATATGCATTTCAGTAGGAAATGGTCGCATTAACTTATACTGTATACAATTTCCCAAATTATGTGAAGATCAGTGTTGTGAAAATCTAGAGCACATTTGAATGGTTATATATTGCATTTCCATTGCTTGTGCAACTTTTAACACTCTAGCATGAAAGTGCCAACTCTGCATTAACAGGCAGGCAAACAATGCATTATAATGTTTGA
The DNA here is from genome assembly GCA_035084275.1 of Hydrolagus colliei. Classification (NCBI taxonomy): domain Eukaryota; kingdom Metazoa; phylum Chordata; class Chondrichthyes; order Chimaeriformes; family Chimaeridae; genus Hydrolagus; species Hydrolagus colliei. Next base: position 49,646,384 of record CM068743.1, read on the forward strand.
AAATATGATGAACTGGGTCAGTGGAGTTTGAAAGGTTTATCAACATCCTCTCAGCCCTCAAGATATTGATAGTGCCTTGAAGTACACTACAGGGTCTGGGATTTTGTGTGTGCAGAATCGTCATGATTTTCCACCTGTTTTTCTAGCCCTTTTGAAATATGGTTGTTAAGATCCAACCGTTATAAATGAGGACATAAAACAGCCATCGTTGGTCAACATTTCTGGGTGTCTGGTGTCGCCCAGGCACTGCGTGCTGCAGCCCTTGTTATGTATAATTGTATGTCACAAAAACAATTAAAGTCTGCCAAAATCAGCAGTGACTTGATGATCCATACGTCAGTCCCCTCTTGATGATCAAGTTATCCTGTAAATGTAGGGATCTACAACCAATCCATCTAATGAGTATGTCAGTGTTAACATTACAGGATGTTATAATTAAATAGACCTGTATTCAATTTGCTATATTTTTTTCCCTTGAGGTTTGGAATTTCCCATTGTCTTCAATAATTGTGCAGAATTTTGGAAAATTCCTAAATTCAGTATTAATTTGGAAACCAATTTTTGAAAAGGAACTGTGGCTCACAAACTACGATTCCAACATTTTGCAGGACCTTCAATTTTAAGACTAAGATCTTGTGGTATTGCAATATCTCTCTGCTTGTGTAGCACATGATTAGAGCAGTAACAAGGTGGTAGACAAGAGGGATATTTTACCATGTAAACAACACTAACAATTTGACGTTCGAACGGGGCCTTTCACTTTGGGAGGTCACCTCAAAGCACTTCACTGAGTCGACCGGGATTCTGAGCTGATGATGGGGAGAGCTGAGGATTAAGGTTAGAAAGGAAGCAAAAAGGACAGTTGAAAAGATAAAACTTTAGATGGGCTTTGAGGTGGAGAGGGACAGTGTGATGGAGCAACTTCAGGATGGATTTCCTGAGAGAGGACAGAATGGCTGAAAGCTCACCTACAATGATGCAGCAGCCAGATGAGCAACATGAAGCATGCTGGTGTTCACTAAGTAGAGGAGGGAGTAGCTGGGGAGGTAGAGTTACAGGAGGCCACAAAGGTTGGGTGGTGGGGAGGCCACGGATGAATTTGAATGCGAGGATAAAAATCTTGTATTTGATCTGCTGAGGGATAGTGTTTCTAAACCAGGGGTTTATATTATTGTCTGTTTCTGGATAAAAACACAGATTTGTTTTCTTTATCTATAATGTTCCAATGTGTTAAAGATTTAACCAGAACTGTTTGCCACGGGAAGCAAAAACAATGGCTGGCAAATGCTTTCATTTTATGGAAAGAACATTTAGGATGATTTAATACATCCTTAGTTACTGGTGGAAAGAAAGGTTGCCTGCAGATGTGCCTGGTGAACAGATAACTGCACTCACATCAGCTTTCTCCTCACTCACACCTGTAATTTAGTTGAAAAGATATGCATTATTCCATAATAGGCCAGATAGCAGAGGGATAGCAATTTTATACTTCTGAAACTCTTGATGCTTTTCCAACAAACATTGAGTCATGTACTGTACATAACTCTGGATTTTGGAATCTTTGGAGTAGCAGCCAGTCCATAACCCCTTCCAAAAATCTCTCTCCGTCGAATTCTCCCTCTCTGTTTTCATGACTGTTTTAAAAACTTACTTCTTTGACTGCGCCTCTACAATTTGGTGCTGTTCTATTGGAGTCAGAGAGCGCAGCAGTGAGCTGCTAGTATTTGCTTTGGAAGTGTGGATAGGAATAAAGTTTGCTGAGTATGCTGATAATACCAAATTAGGCATTATTACCAAGAAGTGGACAAAACGCAGAGAGAGCTGGGAAGATTAGGTAACTGGACTGATAAGTGGCAGATGTTTAATGTGAATAGGTTTAAAGTATTGTGTACATCTCTGGTGGTTTCACTGCAGGAAAGGCATCCTAAAACTGTAGAATAATACATAAAACATATATTTTGCATTTGATATAAGTGCCTTTCATATGAAGAAGATATCCCTCAGGCATTACGGGATATGCTGTAGAATGCAGTGACTGTATATTTTGTAGGTGAATGCAACTGCCAATTTTTGTACAGCAATGTCAAACAAACAGTTATGAACAGGCGTAAATGTCTGGAATTTACTGATTTATGCAGAGTAAACATGGAGGTAGAGGAGGTGGGTAACATTACTAATTTCAAAGGTTATGTTTATGGTGGTGGAGTATAGGAGGTACAGAGCAATGAAATGTAATAATAATCCTTGTATTTGATATAGTGCTTTTCACGTCTTCTAGACTTCTCAAAGAGCTTCACAGAATGTCCTGTAAAGTGAATTGACTGTATATTTTGTGGGAGACACGTGACAACCAATTGCGCAGGGCAGTGTCCCATAAACAGTCTTGGGTTGAAACAATCAATTTATCATTGTTTTTAATTGAGGGATTATTATCAGGCGTGTGGAGTAAGGTAACTTGCCCAAGCTTTCACCCTGACCTGATGTGCCAGGAATCGAACCTGGTTCTTTTGTTTGCGAGGCAAGTGCTCTAATCACTGAGCTACAGGGGACTCTACACCCATTTCTGATCCTGCAGTATTATTATAATAATAATCATTGCATTTGATAGCGCATCTTTCACTTTGGGAGGTCATCTCAAAGTGCTTTACGGGATATACTGTAAAGTGGAGTGACTGTGTGTTTTATGGGAGAAACACATTATGCTCCTGGGGTTTGAATATCAAAAGGCATTACTGGCTTTCATGTTTGTTCTCCAAAGAACGACAAAGAATGTAGTGAAAGACTCTACTGTATATAAAAATGTAACATGTATTTGTTGGTCTCTTTCTGAGATTCAAAAACGATGAAAATGTTGAAGGTCTCATTTTTTGTTATTTTCTTGGCCTGATACGAGAGCATTTTAATGCCTGATGGGTTTTAGATTCAGATTGATCTTTGAAAGCATCAGAACATCAGAGATTGAAAGCACGTGTACATGTTCCTTATCTTGGTGTATTAGAGAGAGATGCATAATTAACATATTTATGTGCTGTATGGCTCTGTTGACAAGAGTCGTCTGATCCTGCATTTGAATGTGTTTTGGTTCATTCTAATATTATACACACCAGACTGTGAATGTCTCGGTAATGATCTGTAGCTCATTTGTCAACAAACCCTCAGTGACTGTGGCACATTTGAATCTCGTTTCATGTAGGTGTGAGCTCGTCATTGATAGCATGGAGAGGCTGCTGGGACTGACACATGTTCCCTACACGAAACTGCACTCAGTGAATTTGACCTGATAGAGAATTAAAATCACATGTATTGGAAACAACAGAATGAAATGTAGCCAACTGTAACCTGAATGAGAATATTCTAAATGTAGTGCAATGGAGGTGGAAAGATACCCAGGAGTACAGATACTTCTTTTAAAAGTGAGAGTACATGTAGATAAATTTGTTATAAATACAAATAGAATTCCAGGTTTCTGGGTCCAGTTTGGAAATCCTGGTGTCTTGTTCAAGTGTTATTTAAACGACGACCACATCTGTCCTCTGACCGGTTTGGCTTTCCCTCACCTCTGCAACATTGCCCACCTCCGTCACTACCTGTCCTCCGGGCTGCTAAGACCTTTATCCAATATGATGCTACTTGGACTCCCCAACCCTTCCCTCCATAATCTGTAGACCACCCACAACTGGAGCTAGTGTTCTCTCCCGCACTAGGCTCCACAAGGTTGGTTGCAAATCCTTGACTATCTTGGGATGTCTTACTGACATGAAGGGCACTACATAAATGCAATCTGTTGTTGTTATGTTATATTTTGAGCAAGGAGGTAGCTTTGTATATACTATTGAGTATTGAATCCTGTGTTGGGTCTATCATTATAGAAGGGACATCACAGTTGTCGATAGAGTACACTGGAGATTAACTAGGACGGTGCCATGGATGAGAAGTTATTGTTGTGTGGAGAGAACAATTGGGACTCTTCATTGGAAAAGAAAATGGAAATCTACAGACACATAGGAAGTAAAAATAGGAGACACACATAATTAAATAATAATAATCCTTGTATTTGATATACTTTCATGTTGGAGGAAGTTCCAAAGTTCATCACAGAATTTAACGGGAAAGTGTAGTGACTGTGAAATTGCTAAGAAAATCATGGAAGGGATCGAACTTGCTTAACACACATTGATGTTGAGGACAGGTCTATAATAGCATTTAAAAGGAAATTAGGAAAATATTTGAGCATGAAAATAGGAAGGTCCAAGAAACAGAACAAAAATGGAATTAAGGGAGCCAGTTTACAGCAGCACAACAATGATCGGTAGTGGCCTCTTTCTTTGCTGTAAATTTTCAATGATTCTAAAGGAGTTACGGTTGATTACTCATGTGTCACCTCAGGCAGGGTTCAAGTTAAGTTACAAACCATTTGATACTCTTTTGGATTCTTGCATTATCTGAACCCCTTTAATTGTATTGTTGTCTTGGTAGTTTCTGTAGGGCATCATTTAACATCTATATGTTAGAGTGAAATAAATGAAACATTGGGAATTGTGATCTGCACTATCAATATCTCCCATGACTGTGTATTAGAGTTAAACCTTCCAGTGGTGGAGAGGTTTTACAGGAAATTGCTCTCCTGTTGGCTTTCAGAAATGAATCCTCATTGATTGAGTTTCAAAGCAAAATAACACAAGCTTCACATAAACCATACAGACCGGAAGGCCACAAATTCAAACCTGTGCTGATTTAACTAATCTCAGTTAGGCAGGAGTTAGGGCAAAGTCATTAACCTCAGAGTGCCTGGGTTGTTAGAAGGGAAACTGAGAGAGGGCACCTAATCTCTAAAGAGCCTTGCTGGAATGTATGGATAAAGCATAGAATCAGGCTACGCATGGTCAGATCATCTGTCAATACTCACTATCAAGGGTCAAACATGAGTAATGGCAGTTTGGACGAGGCACCGGAGCCTGACAGACATTCATGAAACATTACCCCAGTAGAAAGATAAAGCATTGAAACACCTTCAGGAGAGGAGGGGAGCAAAATGGATGAGATGATTGTGTAATTACTTTCATTGGTTGTTAATTATAGAATTAAGGCACCCATTTGCATTTGCAATGTTTTTTGTGCATAAGTTGATAGCCCACAAATTAAACAGATTGTGACAATTGAGTGTTTGCATAAACTTGTTTCTGATACTTGACACTTCCATTTGACTTCAGATGGTGTATTTTCAGGCAAAAGGGGACCCAAATTCCCAAACTGGGTAAATTTACATTGTCTTGCACGCAGTAGGTTTGAATAAAAATCTCATCACGACAGGTGGAACTTGCAACTACTGCAGAACAAGAGCAATATCCTCAAATAAATTCCTTGTGATTGTGCAAGAAATACATTCAAACTTTAATTTCAGGAGGAATCTGTGGCGTATCTTATCAAAAGCACAAAGACTGTAACCTATTGCATTCTTGTGGTAACACACGTTACATGAATGCACTGAGATCAGAGTGTGTGATGTTGATTAGAACGCTTGACAAAAAGAAGACATGAGCTTAGAGTAATAAAGGGCAATTTCAGGACATGCACGGATATATTTTTCTTGATGCAGAGGACAATCAACAACGGGAACTGATTGCCAAGAAAGATGGTGGAGGCCAGAATTGGACTCATTTAAAAAGCAACTTGAAACAGTGTTGATGGGATGGTAGGGTTTTTGTGAGGGGTGAGGTCAGATGGGCTGAAGGACCTTTTTCATGTATTGTAGAACAATCTTGTGAAACAGTCTTTTATAATATGGATTCTCACTAACCTGTAAGGAGTAAAAAATCAATTCAGACATGCAAAATACTTCACGTTGCCTGTGCAAAACCAAGTTTGGAAGTGGGCATTACTATTTAAACAGCACTAACATATATAGGAATATGCATGGCCAGCAAAAGACTATTGGGCACCTTTTGGTCAGTTTAATACTCTGGGTTGAGATGAACAATGTATGGGATACTTTTCATATCTAATAGGGCAGAGGCAGAGATTGTTCCCAATGGTGAAGTCAGAGACACGGCATTGGACTTCGTGTTCACAATGCTTAGGTTTCCACTGCTACTTACTAGGATACCAGATTATTTTGGGTTTATTAAAGCCCATTATTGCTCAAGACATCATTGGGAGGCATTGATCCCTGGGCTGTAAGTCTAACATCACTGTCAAAAATAACCTCGAGAGGAGTGTAAGTTCTGCCGAGGCCCCAGTTGATGTAATAAATATTGATTGGACTGCAAATTTCATCCATCTGTGGATCTCAGGGAGAAAGCTTGGGCAAGTTTCCTTACTCCATACACTTCATAATAATCCCTCAAATAAAAACATTAATATATTGGTCACACACCTAAGTACTTTTATCCCACGGATATCTTTCAATAATCATTCAATTTATTTCCAATGTCAGCCTCCACTGTCCCCCAGGAAACTGTTCCAGAATTTTTAAATTTCACAAATTCTACTTCCCAACGATGTACGTTTTTGGTGAATAGTGTGCCCGAATCCTAACCTCAGTAGAGAAGCCCATATAGCAATGTGAATTTTTCATTTCCTACACAAACCTCCTTTGTGGCCTTTTTCTAAGTGTGGTTGATAATTTGCATCAAATTAAATGCAATTTGGGGTTGTAGGGTCACATCTACTAGGAAATGGGTTCAAACTATGCAAACTAATGGAGCCAAAAGGTAGGCTTTATGAATACTCCTTATCCCATTCTTCTTGATATTTAGGGATATTGCTCCTGTGTTTCTCCTGCAAAATACATAGTCCACTTTATAGTATATCCTGTGAAGTGCTTTGAGATATCTCAATAATGTGATAAGGTGCTATATCAAATGCAAGAATTATTATTATTTCTAGGAACAAAACAATAACAAATACTCTCAGTACAATTCAGTAAAGTAACAAATACTTTGAATATAACATCTGCTTGTGACACATATATATGTACAGGTATATATTATTGTAGCTACATTACTGTAACCGACAAGCACTTTCATTGCAGCACTAAGGATTACAAAAATGCTTAGTACAGTACACAATAGGGTCCGGCGATATATCGATATATCGGTTGTATCCGATATAATTTTTATATCGATATGCCGATATAGGCAATTAAAAAATACCGATATATCGAAAAAGTCGGTATATCGAAAAAGATCGGAATGCGCGCGCACTGAACTGCAAGACTCAGAATGCTCATCTCTATACACAATGCACAGACCGAGGTCCAAGCCGCCATATTGTATTCATAGTCCTCGAATACAATATACAGAAATGCAAGGGGTGGGTGGGGGGAGAGAAGGCTGGGGGGGGGGTGAGGGGAGAGAGACGGCGGGTGGTGGGTGGGGGGGGGGGGAGAGAGGGACGGCGGGTGTGGGGGGGGAAGGAGAGAGAGACGGCGGGGAGGGGTGGGGGGGAGAAAGATGGCGGGGGGGTGGGGGTGAGAGAGAGACGGCGGGGAGGGTGGGGGGGGAGAGAGAGACGGCGGGGGGGGGGGGGTAAGAGAGATGGCGGGGGTGGGTGGGAGGGGAGAGAGAGACGGCGGGGGCGGAGAGAGAGAGAGATGGTGGGGGGGGGAGAGAGGGGAGGGGGTGGGGGTGAGAGAGAGATGGCGGGGGTGGGGTGAGGGGGAGAGAGGGGAGGGGGTGGGGGTGAGAGAGAGATGGCGGGGGTGGGGTGAGGGGGAGAGAGAGACTGTGGTGGGGGTGCGGGGGGAGAGAGAGACGGCAGGGGGGATAGGGGGGGTGAGAGAGACGGTGGGTGGGAGAGAGAGAGAGATGGTGGGGGGGAGAGAGATGGTGGGGGGGGGGAGAGAGACGGGGGGGGGGTGGGTGGGGTGGGGAGGGAGAGAGTGGGGGTGGGGGAGAGAGAGAGACGGCGGGGAGAGCGGAGAAACGGGGGTGAAAGATGGGGGATGTGATAATATACAGATAGATAGAGAGAGAGAGAGAGAGAGAGAGAGAGAGAGAGAGAGATGGGGGGGGGTGTGAGAGAGAGACACAGAGACAGACAAAAAAACACAGAGATGGAGAGAGTGAGTGTGAGAGACACAGAGAGAAAGAGATACTTACCTCCTGAGGAGATAGGCCCGGAATGCGCATGGACCTCGCGCCGCGCACACATGCGCAGTACGAAAACCCGGGAAATATCGATATATCGGTATATCTCGATATGAGCTCCTTGATATATCTAAATCGGAAAATTTCCATATCGACGGACCCTAGTACACAATAATAGTTGCATTTATGTAGCATCTTTCAATCAGGATAACTCCATTGAATGTTTCAATGTGGTGGGATTGGGCACTGTGTTAGGAGGAAAGGGTTGGGGAGGGGACAATATGCAGTGGTGAAAGAGGTAGGATTTAAAGTGGGATTTAATAATAATAATCCTGGCATTTGTTATACCACTTTTCACGTCTTCTACACATTTCAAAGCACTTCTATAAAGGGAATTGATTATATATTTGTGGGCGAGATGCGGCAGCCAATTGCACACAGCAGTGTCCCACAAACAGTCGTGGATTGAATGATCAATTTATTAAGGTTTTTTTGAAGGATTATTAGCAGGCATATGGAGTAAGGAAACCTGCCCATGGTTTCGCTCTGACCTGGGAATTGAACCCAAGTCACTCGCTTGCAAGGTGAGTGTTCTAACCACTGTAGGACATTTAAAGATCGATAAAGAAGGGATGAGGCAGAGGGCTAAAGGCAGGGAGTTGGGGGCGTAATAACTGATGTATTGTTAACTAATGGTGGCATGGAGTGGGTGGGGATATGTAGCAGGCCTGTGCTACCGAAGCAGATTGGGCAGGTAGAGGAGTGGAGTATGAGGAAATCAGAGATGGGGAGGTGCTGGAGCGTGAATCATGTGAGTACTATCTGTAGTCACAACAGACCATGTTGATCTTAACTGTATGTGGTAATCTACTTGGAGGCTAACTAGAGTGGTGGGTAGCCAGAGTATGACTCTGGGGATCTAAATTAAATTTATTTGACATCATAGGGCAGCATCTTGTTTGCCTTGTTTATTGCTGTCTCACACAGTGACAGGTGAATGCTGAGTAAATTAACAACACCCCTAGATCTCTTTCAGCTTCCCCCTTGGTGAGTTATATCCCGTCCATGTGTACATGCGTTTCCTTCAAGCATATCCAGTAGTAGAAAACATAGTACAGTAGAAGCCCATTTATTCGGCACCCTCGGGACCTGGCCAATGCCGGTTAAAGCACCTGCCGGATATTCAGCAGAAAACACAAAAATTTAATGAATTTTGTTAAAACATAGCATATTAATAATAGACTAAATCATCAATTATATGATAATATATATAAATAATAATTATAAGCATTTTACACACAGTGACCAGATAGTTCAGAGAGATCTTTTAACTAGTGCAAAAGTTACACATCTGAATAACACTGTTCTCATTGGGGGCAGAAGAGATGAAAGCAAACGTGTTGAGAAAGCAGCCATCGCTGTCGCTGTTCAGTTAACTTTCCTTCCAAATGATTTAAGGATCAGCATTGAAAGCAAATGTTTCATTTCACTTTTAAAGTTAGATTTGTTTTTAACATCAGACTGGGGTAAGGGGAGGCGCTGATATACACTCTAGCTTCCCAAGCTTAAAGATATTTGTAAAATTAACCAGACTTGAGATTTGTTGCAGGGGTTTGTGTTTTTTATTAATTTATTAAAATAAAAGCTAAGGCTGTGATATGCATTGATCTGCAAGCTTTGCTTGCGTGTTTGTGTGTTGCTGCTTTTGGCTAAATTAATGAACTCACCCTCTCTCTCCCTCCTCTCTCAAATCCGGAGAGTGTACCTCTGCAGAATGCTGTATCGGCAGCATTCTGAGCTTGTGCCACCATCAGGCACCTAGTAGCAGCATTCCAAAAAATACTGACGCAACACAAAACACACAAAAAATGCATTTTTCTGGATAAATTCCGGTTTATCGAATGCGGACCTTTTTTTTTGCTGTGCTGGTTATACGGAAGTTACGGTTGATCGGGTCACGGATAAACAACAACAACAAATTACATTTATATAGCGCCTTTCACGTCGGGAGGACGTCCCAAGGCGCTGCACAGGAGACGTTTGACCCGAGCTGGGAGGGGAGTGTTTGGGAAGGGGTGAAACACGAAGGGGAGGTTGAAAAATTCGAACAGACTTCTACTATATCTTGCGTTTATCTGTATTAAACTTTTTATCAGTTATTAGCCCAGGTGTATACTCCTATCAAGTCACTCAGAAGTCCTTTGGTAACAAACATTCTCAGAAAATATTATCTGTAGTAACAAACATTATTTCAAGCTGTAGTAAACATGTTACCACAGTAACTTAGTTATTAAGTGTTATTGTAGCATTGGGAAGTAAAATAACAATATCTCAATATTACTGTTAAATTCTCACTTTCAATCAATTAAGTGAAATAGTGATTCCCCTCTCAGCGTAACATCTTTAAGGCAGCCTTCGCTGGACAAATCTAAAATTTATAACTAAAATAAACATTTTTTCAGAGTAGAGAGGGACAGCTTTTCAAAAGCAGCCAACTGGCACCTAACATGCAACACTTATGTGATTAGATAGTGGTTCTTCTCTTTTAAATACAGATAGATCTCGCTTAACAAAGCGTTAGAGACTTCAAAATTTTTCGTTAAGCAAAAATTTTGTTAAGCGAAAGTTTAACTGTATTACTGTATTTGGCCACAGCCAAAACGTTGCCCTGACCCGAGCCTCCCCGCTAAAATCAGTTTAGTTCCAAGCGCTAACATTTTCTGTGTACAGGTTGAGCGGCCAAAATCCGGAGTTGCGGAATCCAGAATGTGACAAAAATTGCAAGAATAAAAACACCAATCCTACCTGCTCCAGGCCAGGTCTTCACAGTCACCACACTGAAATATCACAATCTGGGACCAGGCATTTCCGGACTCGTGACACGCTTCTGGCGTTCCGAAGTCCGGAAAAACCCGAATCTAAGCTTGGGCGTTTCTGGACTTTGGACATCAGAAACATGTTCCGAAGTCCGGAAAAACAAGAAAACCAGCTCGGCCTCAGTCCCGAGGTTGCCGGAATCAGGACGCTTAACCTGTACTAATGAGGGCCTTAGGTAGATATAACTGCTATTGAAGGCTACACAACTTTAAATACAACAATAAAATATAAAAATGTCAGTAAATACAACAAAAAAATATATAGACAGTCCTCGATTTACAATTATTGAAGCCACGAAGCAGTGCAGTACAGCCCGTACAAGGCATCCTGCTGCTTAAGCTCCTCCCATATGGCACTGCAGTGCTTAACTGAGGCACGCTAAAGACTGAGCGTGTGTTGCGGGGGCAACCGGGAGAGACGCTATGCATGACAAGCTGCCCACGAGAAACCCGCGAGATTTAAAGTGTGTGTAAACATTCGTTATAGCGAACGCAGCCTTCGTTAAGTGGATAAGTAGTACAAATAGAAACCTTTGTTTTTGTAAACTTTCGTTAACTGGGCGTTCGTTAACCGAGATCTACCTGTAGAAATAAATATCCTGGGAGAGTGGTACGTAAGGTTTTGCTGGAGCTAAACTGACTCGAGAGAGAGAGAGAGAGAGAGGTTTGGAAAAATCAAGTAGGTCCATGATAATTTGAAGGTCTTATTAATGGTTTATCAGCCAGAGTTGTGTCTCTCATCAATGACACCAACAAGTGTATTTATTATAACCATACATTTGTTGACATAGTCCTAATATGCAAGTAGTGCAGCTCCTTGGGATGTCCTCCTGACATGAAAAGTGCTTTACAAATGTAATTTGTTGTTATTATTGTACTACAAGGTTATCAGGTGAAGTGTTAACTTTTTTTAGGCACCAATGGATTTAATTCATTCTACATTAACGTTAATGTTTTAGACAGATCAAATGGAAAATTAACATACATACACTGGTGTGCAAACATGTTTGTTTTTTTGCATCTAACATGTTCTGTGCACATGTGCTAAAGAAGATAAGTGTGTTTAGTTTTAACGAGAACAAGAGATTCACTGGACCAAAACAATTGACAGTTTAAGAAAAGACATGTGAGAAAAACAGTATCCATCTCCATTGTGTAAAACGCTCTTGTTGTTCCTATACTGACTGTGAATTTGCTGAAAGCCTCAGTAGCATCACACAAATAAAATTAATTTGTGTTAATGTTAGAAGTGTGTGTGGAGGGGGGGGTTAATTAATTAGTGATTGACTAATTTGCTTCCATAGAATGATACATTTTACTTTTGATTTTGCATTAGTAATTTATTCACTGGGTCTGCAGTAGTTTCAAATTGACCCTATTTGTTTCTTTTTTATTTGCTTCCTGATTCTGTGACTTGTGTTTTGCTCTGTTTTGGAAATTAAGTTGTGTCAGCACATTTTCCTTCAAAATTAATTAGTGGTATCTACTGCCAGTGCCTGTGTGAGCGTGAAGTACATTACTCAAATACTTTGGATAATGAAGCCCTAGACAAAACACTACTTTACAGCTAGTTTAAAACGAAGACTTTCAGTTGTTTGTAGAATTCAGACATGCATCTACTATTCACTCAGGCAGACTGTCATTCCACAGACACTGTGTTTCAGGGTCTTTGGCTTGCGAGAGCACCAGGAAATTGTGTATGAAGGAAAAGGCATGTGCAATAACCGCTGGCTTTGCTGTTCCTTGCTGTTCTGTTCTTTCATATTGAATCTCTCCAAAGATGGTCCTTGAGATTGTCTCAAGTGCTTCTTTCACATGTAATCAGCGATTTCTGTACAGAAAATCCTGTGTTATATTTTATTTTCCATTAGTCAGATTTTTATTTTTTCCTTGAATTTGATTGCAAGTGCACTTGAAAGTCATACCTTGGTTCATTCCCATGTTCCAAGTTTTTGGCTTACCTCCATGTTAATCTTAACTAAATATGGAACTCTTTAGTGCTGACGGGAGGAGAGGGAGAGAACATAAAATGTGCAGTTTTGTTGTGATCAAACGAAAGTAATTGAGACTGAAAGCTGGATTGCAGGCCCCAAACCATATCCATAACATCACAGAACAAAAGTGGTGTCTGAAACATTATGGAAACCCTTCACCAAGTTTAACAGCATTCAATCTGGAGGCTTCCAACTATGTATGTCATCAAAATATGGTAATGTTTCTGTGTTTGGAAAAGTATGCCTTCTCTCCCTGGAGGGACGCACACTGCTAATCTAATATTAGAGAGCATTAGAATCCTCCACTTCACCATCGATGGTCGTGCCTTCAGCACCTATGCTCCAAAACTTTGGAACTCCCTCTCTCAACACCTTCACCTTGCCCCCTCTTTCTCCATCTTCAGGTCCTGCCTGTAGACCTTTCTCTTCGACCGTGCTAAGGTTACTGTCCCCCTCCCCCGGCTCAGCCTCGAGCTCCATGGTTGTTAAGTGCTCTGAGACACCACCAGACATGGAGGGCACTATATAAATGCAAGTTGTTATTGGTTAGTTTGCACGGTTAACAGGAAATGTGAAGAATTTTAGTGATTACCTTATCAATGAGCCAGGCTGACTGTGCTGTCATCAGCAGTGCCTGACGTGACGTGTACTGTAAGCTAAGATAGCTCAGGAACTGTACTATTGAGACCACCACAGATTGACTAAATTTTTACATTCAGTTTCCTTCCACATCAACCTTGGAGCTAACTTACGAATGAGAGACCCAATCACCTCTCCATCCTCTCTCTACACATTCCTCCTGCACCCACAGGATGATGGTCTCAAGTTGTTCATTTGACATCTAACCAGTACAGGTTTCATAGAGGTGAAGGTACAGGTTTGAGCTCCTGTGGCTTAGTGGTTAGAGCACTTGTCTTGTCAAGCGGGGGAGACCAAGCTGGGGAGACCTGTGTTCGAATCCAGGCAGGTCATGGCGAAACCTTGGGCAAGTTTCCTTACTCCACATGCCTAATAATAATCCCTCCAAAAAAACCACAATAATGAAATTGGTCATTTCAATCCACGACTGTTTGTGGGACACTGCTGTGCTTAATTGGCTGCTGCAATTCGCCCAAAAATATACAGTCTAGTCACTTTACAGTACATTCTGTGATGCGCTTTGGGACATCGATAAGATGTGAAAAGCACTATATCAAATGTAAGGATTATTATTATATCATTATAGAGCTTCCTATGAGCTTCCTGATTAGTATTGCAGCTCAGCATTGATTGTGTGAGAGCATTTCCACCATCCTCTTGCCTACAGCTAGGCTGCACATGCTTTCTGTGTGTGGGTTAATCATTTAGTTTCAATCCTGTATGTTTTGTTGACACTGTTAGACCACTGGATTGGAAATGGTTCTTGTTTGTTCAAGCTTTAATTGATAGGCATGGGAGGGAGGAGTTCACAGACAAAATAATCACCTTAAAGTGAACAAAATAATGGTGTCTTCCAAGAAATCTATTGTTTTGAAGATACCATTATTGATTTTCTACAGCAGTATATATATTTTAAATGACAACTTATTTTCACACAATGTGCATTGCACGTTCTTAAAATATTGTTTGATGTCCTCCATTTTGTTACTTCCACTTTTGTGACCTCCCACTTAGATTTTTCTAACACATTCCTCAGTGGTTTAACTCCACTGTCCATATGCTGCAACTTATTTAAAACTCTGCTGCCCCCATCCTCATGTCTTTGCCAAACTCCGCTCTCTCCTTGTGTCCCAGTGGATGAATTTCAAGCTCCTCGCATATAAATAAATCCCTTCAAGCTGGCACACCTCCTTCACTCTCGGTTCTCCTACCACACTCCAATTGAAAGAATTGCCGCACTTCTCCGTAGCTTTCTGTGCCACCGTCAATGGCTTCAGATTCTATGCCCCTAAAGACTGAAACTGCCACCCTCTATCCCCCTCTCTCTTTAAGTCCTGCCCTAAAAACAAATTCTTCCAACTGTACCTATGGCCACCTTCCCCTTTCTCTTCTCTCTTGCATAGTGTCCAACCCCACCTTCATAAACCACTGTGAGATACCAGCACTACACAAATGAAACTTGTCATTGTACTGTATTTCCATGTTTGGAGAAGTATGCTGCAATGGCTTTAAAGACCTATCTCATTTTATGAACCATTGCTGCCATTTCCAACATTTTTGGAACAGTCTGGAATGATTGTTTCCAAATTTGTCTTTTGATGTTTTACCTGTGTATTTTGCCATTTTTAAGATCTTGGTGAAAAATGCACCATGTAATACAGGTAGACCCGCTTACCGAACACCTGGTTAACGAAAGTTCACTATAACGAGGGTTTCTATTTGTACCACTTATCCGCTTAACTAAGGCTGCTTTCGCTGTAACGAATGTTTACACACACTTTAAATCTCACGGGCTTCTTGTGCGCAGCTTCTCATGGGTAGTGTCTCTCCCGGTTGCCCCAGCCAACACATGCTCAGTCTTTAGCGTGCCTCAGTTAAGCAGTGCAGTACAGCCCCTCCCATATGGGAGGAGCTTAAGCAGCAGGATGCTTCATGGCTTCAATAATAATAAGTCGAGGACTCACTTTACTTTATTGTTTATTGTTGTATTTACTAACATTTTAATATTTTATTATTGTATTTAAAGTTGTGTAGCCTTCAATAGCAGTTATATCTATCTTAGGCCTTCGCTAGTACAGGTTGAGTGAATTCGGGCCAGTAGCCGAGCCCAGGTTTGGGTATTTCCGGACAAATTGGAACGCCAGAAGCGCGTCACGTGTCCGAAAATGCCTGGGCCCAGGTTGCGATATTTCGGTGAGGTGACTGTGAAGACCTGGCCTGGAGCAGGTAGGATTGGTGTTTTTATTCTTGCAATTTTTGTCACATTCTGGATTCCGGAACTCCAGATTTTGGAGTACACCGAACCTGTATGTTTGAATGTGTACAACAAACTCTTGCTTTACTAAATTTACGCTTAACCAACGGTTTTAAAGTCCCTAACCCCTTCGTTAAGCTGAGTCTACCTGTATAGTACTGATCTGGTGCTGAACTGTCAATGAGTTGCCATTTTAGATGACTGGTGATGTTATCACATCATCAAAACTCCCCCTTCGTTGATGTCTCAGCCGATATCTAGTCATCGGATAATTTTCTCTGTGACAATCATTGGGCTCTAAGCTCAGAAAGGCCACAGCTGAACTTGCTTCTCTATGCCTAGTGCCACGTACATACCGGTTCCTGCAATACTTGTTTAACTTCTCTTCAGCTGGAGTTTGGCCAGAATCCTCTGGGAACAATAGGAAGTTCAATGGTGACTGCAGGCCATATTTGGGACCAACCATTGCCCCGCAGTCTGAAGATCTCCTGTGGCCAAACATTGACTGAGACATTGTCAGGCAGAATATTTCCAAATGTGATAATATCATTAATAATATTTATCACATTACAGGTCGCATTTACATTTACCCTGTTGATGCTCTACAATCAACCTGACCCACTGTAAGGTTGAGAAACTGGTGTTAATCCATATAGAAATCCATATAGTTGCTTTGAACCCAAACTGGTGCATTTAGGCCTATGCAATATGCTACAGAGATTCTCAATAGGTCTAACAACTGTCATGATGGGCCTGCCTGGTCCACTCAGACACAACTTTGTTGCATTTTATTAGCAGTTTTCAATACAGCTGTATAACATCAGCAAAAGTAAGATTTTACTCTTGCAAATTTTCATTGCTGAATATTATAATTTGGAATACAACCAAAAACAAATAATTCGCAATCAAAATTCTTATATTTTAAAGCATATTTTTCTTAAGAGTTTTGGTCATTTCAGATATGAAACAATTAATAGAGACATATAATTCTGGTCTGATTTAACTCCAGATTCAAGTGCTGAAAAGCTGAGGTCTAATCCACTGATAAAGTAAAAGGGAAATTCCTCTGCACTAAAGGCTCAAAACCAACACACAACATTTGGTGTACAACAATAGCAAAATTACTTTTGTATAGCGCCTTTCACTTTGGGAGAATGTCCAAAGGCACTGGACAGTCAGTGTTTCGGACGTGAGCTGGGATTGGGGAGGGTGGAGGGAAGGAAGGGGAAGTGAGTGATGACCAATGGCACGGTTGAAGAGGAGGGTCTTAAGGAGGGGGGTGAGGTGGAGGGATTATGGAATGGAATTCGAAAGGTTGGGGGGCAGAGTGGGTTGGGTGACATGGAGTAGGCTGGAGCCCGCTGTGCAGAGGAGTGGACAGGTTGGCAGGAGGTTATGAGAGTGGACAAGTTGGCAGAGGTAGGGTGGAGCAAGCCATGGAGGGCTTTAAAGGTGAGGAGCAAAGGCTCTGAATAACGAGAAAACAATGGAGTTGGGTGAGAATGGTGGGGGAGATGGGACCAGGAGCCTCTGCTCATATAGCAATATCCCGCCTGGGACTGAAAGTACCACATGGCCTTTGGAACACTGATGTATTGCCTGGCATTGGGAGCCTTTCCTCAGATACTCATCTGAATGGAATCAGACGCTTGCTTGTGCTACAATCTGCTTCACAGATTCAAATCTGAGATCAGAGTTTCAGTGGCACGCAGAGCAAACGTGAAACAAAGCCAGTGCATAAGAAGCAGCCACTATTAATCAACATACATATGATCCACTTGGCTGCAAAAAGGAGTCACACTAGGTGAATCTGTGTAATGATGCAATAGACTGACTAATGGAGCAAGTGGAGCCTTTTTCATTGCTTGTTGTGCTTGTGTACCAATTAATAGGTTCCAGATGGGCAAGATTAACCATGATGCTTTGTAGCCAAATACTTTTTCTTTTATAGGAAAATAGGACTGAATTTCTATAAATCAGATATGTTGGCTTTTATTTCTCACCTGGAACCTATTGGTACATGCTGAAACAACAATCTGTGAGAAAACAAATGAAGGCCATTAAAGATTAGAACAAAGATTTCTGATTTAAGGAAATTGTGTTCCTGGAGAGGGGACGCGGATGGGAATGTGTTCTCCAATGAACTTTACCTATTTGAAAATGATCCTGGTATTTGTGGAGCCAGACTCCAAGAGAGAACTTGCATTTTATAGCATTCCATCATTGCCAAAGTGTTTCACAGGGAAATGCTGTCAGGTGGAGTGAATGTTTCCATGGGCAAACAGAGCATTGATCTGGAGGCTAGAACATAGAAACTTCCTTTTCTTTTTGAATGGTCATTGGATTTTTAAAGTTTAACTATAACTAATAATAATCCTTATACTTCAAAATTGTGTCTTTTATTGCCTGGTTTGGATTAAGCATGGTGATGATTCATAGATTCATAGAATTTTACGGCACAAAAGGAGGCCATTAGGCCCATCTAGTCTGTGCCGGCTCTTTGAAAAGAGTGATTCAATCCCACTGCCCTGCCCGCTCCCCATAGCCTAATAGACCTGTTCTCCCTAAATAAAGATCGAATTCCCTTTTAAAAGTTGTTATCGAATCAGCCTCCACCACCTTTTCAGGCAATGCATTCCAGATTCGAACAACTCGCTGCGTGAAAAAATTTCTCCTCAGCTTCCCTCTACTTCGATTTGAAACTATTTTAAATCTGTGACCACGAGTCACAGATTCGCCCACAAGTGGAAATCGTTTTTCTCTATTTGCCCTGTCGAAACCCCTCATGATCTTATAAACCTCTATTAGGTCTCCCCTCAAACTTCTCTGCTCCAGAGAGAATAACCCTAGCTTATCTAGCCTCTCCTCATAGCTGAAGTCCCTCAATCCTGGCACCATCCTAGTAAATCTTCTTTGTACCCTTTCCAATGTCTTCACATCCTTTCTGTAGTGTGGTGACGGCTGGGGGGGGGGAGAGAGACGGCTGGGGGGGGGGAGAGGGGGAGAGAGACGGCTGGGGAGGGGGAGGAGAGCGGGAGAGACGGCTGGGGGGGGGGGGGAGAGGGGGGGAGAGAGACGGCTGTGGGCGAGAGGGGGAGAGAGATGTCTGGGGGGGGGAGGAGGGGGAGAGAGATGGCTGGGGGGGGAGAGGGGGAGAGAGATGGCTGGGGGGGAGAGGGGGGAGAGAGACGGCTGGGGGGGGGGAGAGGGGGAGAGAGACGGCTGGGGGGGGGAGGAGAGGGGGAGAGAGACGGCTGGGGGGGAGGGGGGAGAGAGACGGCTGGGGGGGGGGGAGGGAGAGAGAGACGGCGGCGGGGGGGGGGGGAGGAGAGGGGGAGAGAGACGGCTGGGGGGGAGGGGGAGAGAGACGGGGGGGGGGGAGAGGGGGGAGAGAGGGGGCCTATCTTCTCAGGAGGTAAATATCTTTCTCTCTCTGTGCCCCCCCACCCCCGTCATCTCTCTCCCCCACCACTCCCCCAGCCGTCTCTTTCTCTTCCTCCCCCCGTCCCCCGCCGTTTCTCTCTCCCTCCCCCCCCCAGCCGTCTCTCTCCCCCCTCCCCCAAGCCGTCTCTCTCCCCCTCTCCTCCTCCCCCCCCCCCAGCCGTCTCTCTCTCCCCCTCTCCCCCCCCCCCCAGCCGTCCCTCTCCCCCCCAGCCATCTCTCTCCCCCTCTCCCCCCCAGCCATCTCTCTCCCCCTCTCCCCCCCCCCAGACATCTCTCTCCCCCTCTCGCCCACAGCCGTCTCTCTCCCCCCCCCACCCCTTGCATACCTGTATATTGTATTTGAGGACTATGAATACAAGATGGCGGCTTTGCACCTCGGTCTGTGCATTGTGTATAGAGATGAGCATTCTGGGTCTTGTAGTTGATTATGCTCGCATCCCAATTTTTTACCTCGATATATCGTTTTTCGATATATCGGTATTTTTTAAATGTTTATATCGGCATACCGATATGAAAATCATATCGGGTTTTAGCGATATCCCGATATATCGCCGTTCCCTACTGTCAAGTGTAGTGACTGCTTTTGTTTGAAGGGCTTTCACTGAGCTCTTCCCCCAGGAGCTCCAATTGAGACTGTGAAGCCCCCACAAGAAGATCATGAGTAAGGACGCAGGTTCCCACAATTGGTGGAGCAGTGAGTAAATGCACCAAGGCATTGTGCCATTAGGTTAACTGGTTAACACGAGCCTCTTGTTTTCTGGCAGGAGGATGAAGAGGTAGTAGGTGTGATTGAAAATATTTCCATGTCCTCCTGCTTTTCAGTCACATCTGGAAAGCAAAATATGTGAAGAAATCTCTTGTGACCTGGAATAGGAGGTAGTAGAGAGAAATTGTTTTGTAAATGCATTGAAAGATGATGGGAAACAAAATAATGGAAATAATGTTAACTGATCAGCATTCATTGAATAGGGGTGCCTATGATTATTTTATTGATGTATTACAGTGGTAGAACTCAATACCAGTTTATCTTGTTAATATATGAAGTCAAAGGCAGATTCAACGTGTGTTTATAGATTCAATAGCAACATGAAATATACTAAAGTCAGTTATTTTTGTTACGTTTTAAAATTTTTGTACATTGTAAGTAGAAGAAACGTAGCCTTAGTGGTTATTTAAAATACATTATCTTTGCTCTCGAGTGCATCACCTAATAAAAGGATTGATTTATATGATTTAAAGCTACACCAAATGTTGAGGGCACTTAAACGTACATTACAATAGAATCCCACTGCTTTACATAAAATAATGATTTCAAAGTTATAATAAAAACTTCCTTTGTGTTCCAACATTTGTTAAACTTGTAGCAATTATTTCCATCATACAGCAGACACAAACATTTCCCTTTGTTTTTTCCTTTTTTATCTAAATTTTGAAGCAAAGCATTGATTTCAGAGAGCTGGCACGGTGCTCTGAACTGCCTCTTCCTTCACCCCAAATGTCTGAGGTTCTATAAGCACTACACATACATGTGAAATAATTGTGCTGCAACAAATTTGCAGCACAATTATTTCACAGGATCTGGTTCTGCACAGGAACAAATGAGGTGTAACAAACTGTATCGCTTCATAGATCTATAGCAATGCTTCTAACATAAGGTGGAAAAATGTGACATTATGTCTTTGTAACTTGAGAAATAATAATAAAATAATCAACAACAACAACAACTTCGATTTATATAGCGTCCTCCACGCCGGACGGCGTCTCAGTACTCCTTTCACAGTGGGAGGACATCCCAAAGCACTTCACAGGTATGCACTATGAGGTGGAATTACAATAATTTGTAGGTGAACACATTAATCCTACTGCATGCAACAAGACCCCACAATCAGTAGGCCCCTACAGATTGAACCAGAGACTAGAGTATGAGGAAAGAAGGAATATTTAGAAGAATTGTTAATCTAATTCTTCTGTTCTTTACACTTGAACCTTTTACTCTCACAAAAGCTGTGAAGAGGTTTTTTTTTTAAAAAAGCTCACCCATATTCCTGATTCTAAGCATGATAGACTTGCCTGGAAATTATCCAAATTGCAATTGTGTCCAGTTCCTGAAAGAGAAATTACTTATGGCAACCAGACACAATTAACTGGAGGGTATTATTAAACTACAGTGTTGTTTGGCATCGCTTCAAAATCAATTATGGGGTAAATATTTCTCATTTGCTGGTGATGATATTTGTTGCACTGCATACAGCCATGAGATTGGAGATGATATGCCTTTAACCGGTTCAGACGTTTCAATCCAAATCCAGTGAGATAATAGATGAAAGGAATAGACCAGATGTATCCTCCCACAGTTTTGTTATATATTTTCTCTCCAGCTTGCCCTTCTCTTGTGTCACACACTATTCCCTGACCTACAGTACAGGCAAACAATCCGTCCCTAGACATGTTCTATTGTGGCTTTGAAGTCAACCGCTGAAAATTGCCTAAAGGTAACAGAGGTTGCCTCATCTTCCAATAATTATTCTTTCCCCCTACTTAAGGTCCTTGGATTTAGTCAACACTCCCTTCACATACAAGCTATTTACCATGTACAAAACAGAAACAGGCCACTTGGTCTAACCAGTCCATTCCGGTGTTTATCCTGCACAAGAGTCTTCACCTACTCCTTACTCCCTCTCAAACTCTTCTATTCCTGCTTCCTCATGTGAAGATGTAATTGGATTGGATAATGCAAAGTCTCTGTAAACTTTGGATATAATCCAATACAATTATGATACGCAGTTTGGTTGCCGTGATTCGCCCACAAATATAATCTCCTACTCTCCTTCATCCTGCCCCAACCCCTCCCCTCCTGCTCTTGTTCCTACCTAACTGTACAGCGCCTTGGGACGTCCTTGATTGGTTGATTGATTGATTGATGGATGGATGGATTGATTGATACAGTTCTCATTTACATTCACATTGGAAGGGTTTTACGCAGCTGGTTCAACACTCAAAACTAGGGGATCATGGGAGGGAGATTAACATTAGGGTTAAAGGATGCAGTGAAACAGGTACACTTTTTAGTGGGCTTTGAAAGTGGGGAGGGAGGTTGTGAGGTAGAGTACAATGCAGAATTATACAAAATGCTTCTTGCCTTGGTAGCAAGTCAACCTGCTGTACCACAGGGTTCCCCGGAGCCTATGACGTGCAAAATGCAGTAAGCGATGATAACTAACACCAATGAAGTTGAGTTATTCCCCAAACTGTCACCAAATTGCTTGAATCTGCACAGTAGCAGGTTCAAATGTACTGTTGGCTAGCTCAATGGCTGCAGCTCCCATCTTTGGGCAGAGTATTTAAGTAAAGCCAAAGCGAGTATGTGTTTGATCACAAGAGTTATTGACTGGAACATTGCTTTGGTGGAATATAACAAACAACAAACAAAATTACATTTGGAGTTGTGGAATATCCCACAAAGTGTCCACATCACATGCTGCATTTTTCACCCCTATATGTTTATTAAACTGTCATATAATTAAATTTATTTGTTTAGTGAACCTATTACTGAAACAGCAATGTTTTATTATGTCTAATCAAAGCAATATCTGGACATTTATAGGCAATCAGTTTGTAGTGACTCTGGGCTCCCCATTGCAAAAGGTTTGCATTCCTCTCTATACTGATCACTGGCAGAAAAGTGCATACCTCGCAAACGCTAGCAAAAAGCAGTTGACTCTGAATTTTACCAAGAGTTTATTCGGTATATTTTAAGAACCGCACAGTCAGAGAGATCCTTCTCTGGCATTGTTATGTGCTGAGATATAATTCATTTAAAACACTGGTGGATTGTTGAGTGCGGAGTTAAAGATGCAGTGACTGCCACTGGATTCATTGCATGTTCTATGTACAGTAGAAGCCTGTTTATCCAGCACCCTTGGAACCTAGCCAGTGCCGGTTAAAGCGCCTGCCAGATATTCTTCTGAAAACCCAACACAAACAAATTATAATTTTTGAAAATATATATATTTTTAAAAAACATAGCATATTAATACGACTAAATAATAATTTACATGATATAATATATAAATAATAATTATAATCATTTTACACACAGCGACCAGGCAGTTCAGAGAAATCTTTAAACTAGTGCAAAAGTTACATGTAGGAATGACACTGTTCTCATTGGGGACAGAAGAGAGGAAAGCAAACGTGTTATTGAGAAAGCAGCCGCCGCTGTCACTGTTCAGTTAACTTTCCTTCCAAATGATTTAAGGATCAGCATTGAAAGCAAATGTTTCATTTAACTTTTAAAGTTCGATTTGTTTTTAACATCAGACTGGGGTAAGGGGAGGCACTGAGTGTGTTTCTGATATACACTCTAGCTTCCCAAGCTTAAAGGTATTTGTAAAATAAACCAGACTTGAGATGTGTTGCAGGGGTTTGTGTTTTTTATTAATTTATTAAACTTATTAAAATAAAAGCTAAGACTGTGATATGCATTGATCTGCAAGCTTTGCTTGCGCGTTTGCGTTTTACTGCTTTGTGGCTAAATTGATGAACTCACCCTCGCTCTCCCTCCTCTCTCTCCTCTCTACACTCTGCAGAATGCTGTATCAGCAGCATTCTGAGCTAGCACCACCATCAGGCACCATGTAGCAGCATTCCAAAATACTGACGCAATACAAAACACAAAAAAAATGCATTTTTCTGGATAAATTCCGATTTATCGAATGCAGACTTTTTTTGTGTTACGGCTTCTACTGTAGTTTCTACACTTAACAGAAATGAAAAGTGTTGCCCTAGCTATTGCATTAACATCAGTTAAGGAATGTGGTCAATAATGCTTAAAACATCCAGTTTAACAATAGTGGGAATCTTGCTCACAGAGTTTTAGTTGATTAAACTCCACAATATCCGAATGCACAATTGAGGTCCCCAGGCCCTGACACATGCTAACTGGTACTTGCATGATTACCATCCAGAATTAAGTAAGCAAGGTGTGTTGCTCTATTGTGTACTGTCCATTATAAACACAGGGAAATTTACATATATGGAACCCTTGCTACTTTTAAGAATGATGTCTCATGCAGACATGGGACTGCCCAAACAAAAGTTAGTTAGTTACCTGCCTATTAGTTAATACACCTGTAGATTTTTCATGTCTTCCTATGGGCTTTCCAAAACACCTTTCACAGTTTTTTATGTTGCTTGATCAGGAACTGTATCTTGTACCATTCCATTCAGTTCCTCTCATCTATAGTTGTCGCTTACAGTGTAGCTTGAAACCACTGTTGTTAACCCATTCTTGTAAGGAGGGTATACTTTGCACTGTTAAAATGCTTTTAATTCCCTTCATGCTTTCAACTTCTGAAATATTGCCTTGTTCATTTTTCCAAACTGTGTCGCAAATAATTGTCCTGTAACATTACATGCAAATCATTGAGCGTCTTCCTAATTGGCATAATTTTTTTGCTATGTTTTTCCTCTGTGAGCAAACCTTAAATGGCCCTATTGTTGAAGAACTAAGAACTGCGCTGAAAGGGTTACGTCCCTCTTTTTTATCTGAGGATCTTAGACAAAAATTTGTTCTGTACTAATAGTTTCCAGTTGCTCATTAAAATCTTTTATCTGAGTCCAGTAGTGGAACAACATCAAACGTGATTCACTATCACCTTTCTAAAGAAATTACTTTTATGAATGGAGTTTTTGCAGAGTATGACTCCCTAAATTGTTATCTATGTCAGCATTGAACAATGAGGGATGCATCCTTGCATGAATCTCTGGACTACGACATAGTTTTAATGTAATTGGATTTGTATGACTTTTATAAAAGATGCACACATAGCTTGCGAAATGTGTCAGCAGTTTGTAAAGCAATTTGCTGTTGTTAACTGCATTCACAGTGGTGATGCAGAATAACAAGAAGCAAGACTTACAGGAACTCTTGTTGCTGCGCAAATTCAGACCTTCTCCCAATTATTTCAATGTGTTTTCTTAGCACAAATTCAGGATTTACTGCACATTGCCCTTATGGTGATTTAAATGTCATGGAGCATTGGACTCTGTTTACAGCAGCTTTCCAGAATTAATTCAGTTTTCCTTTTCATACCATATTAGTGTTAACTTTGGAGTATTACAACAACAGAATTACATTTGTATAATGCCTTTCATGTGGAGAGGATGTCCCAAGGCGTCCCAATTACCTCTCAGTTCCCTATGTATCTCCTCGCCGACTGAGCTATAGGGGTTTGTCTTTCAGATGAAGCATTAAACTGAGGTTCCATCTGTCTGTTCAGCTAAATGTTAAAGATCCTAAGGTCTCATAACACCATTTGGAAAGCGAAGGAAGTTTCTCCCACTGTCCTATCTGATAATCCACCAAATAAAATTGGTTGTTCACTTTATGGCTATTAGTGGGACATTGCTGTGTGTAAATGGTTTGCCAGGTTGGCATAGAAGCGTAAAATCACAGCACTCTACAAGATATCCTGTGAAGTTCTTTGAAGCGTCCTTTTGGCATGAAAGGGGAGTCCTATAGCTCATTTGGTTAGAGCACTCGCCTTACAAGTGAAGTCCTGGGTTCAATTCCAGGCAGGGTGAAATCTTGGGCAATTTTCCTTGCACCACACACCTAATAATCCCTCAAAAAAGAAATAATAAAAAATTGGTCATTTCCATCCACGACAGTTTGTGGGATACTGTGTGTGCAATTAGCTGCCACGTTTTGCCCACATATATACAGTCAATTCACTTTACAGTATATTCTGTAAAGTGGTTTGGGAACATCTAGAAGACGTGAAAAGCACTATATCAAATGCAAGGATTATTATTAAGAACCTATGTCAAATTTAATGTTGGTTATTCTTATGAATAATAATTATTATTGAGTGAACTCACTCTGATAGACCGCCAGAGATCTGACATAACACTTGCTATCATGTAATATTATTTCTCATCATCCAGGAGTCAGTGCAGGATTGTTCACATGCTATCTGGAGATTCCGTACTTCTCTGTTAGATGACTAGGGACTGGATGTATCTAGATGTATACGATTGCACAATCCATTGAAATATGAGAGATCAGATGCATTATCCATCTCCTTTTTTCTATTCAACTACAAATAATTAGAGAAAATTATTATTTGACCACCGCTCCCATTATACCATTAAACCATCTTGTTATTTGGGAGAAATGTTTAGTGGTGCAGTGAATCAAGGATGCAGAAAATGATACCAGCTCCAGTAATTTGTGAATGCTATTCATTGC
This sequence comes from Hydrolagus colliei, assembly GCA_035084275.1. Lineage (NCBI taxonomy): Eukaryota > Metazoa > Chordata > Chondrichthyes > Chimaeriformes > Chimaeridae > Hydrolagus > Hydrolagus colliei. Next base: position 49,672,930 of record CM068743.1, read on the forward strand.
ACCATCTTCCTCAGGCATGTCCGCCAGCTCAGTCGCATCTGTCATAAAACATGGAACAGAATGTCTCAAATGACACTATAGCGGGATACCAAAAATGACACATGCGCCAAATCATAGTTTGGTCCATTTAATATTACAAGATGCTTTAATTTAAGAATAGAAATTACAATCACAACCAACAGCCTGAGGATATTTTTTGCCAAAAAAAATTTGATTTTGATTTGAAATGACATTATTTTATACTCTGGGTAAGATAGAATTAGGATCCATCCCAAATCTTAAATGATCATGTATTCTATTGCTCAGCCTTCATAAATACAGATTACACACACAGACCAAGAAAATGAGAGATTATGAACAGAACATCAGTCTTTTCTTTACACAAGTTTCGGCCCATTGTAAGAAAGTTCAGCTGTGTATAGTTTGATGGGGGAAAGGATTGGTCACACAAACTTTCAAAGGCTCAGGACTCATCGACTGATGAATTTTCAAAACTGTACACAGTATGTGTATTTTCCATTAGTTAGAAAAGGTTCAGCTTGTCGGGAACTAATGATTTTACAAGGACATTCATTCAGTAAACATATAGATCCAGAAAGCCCTCTCACACTGCACATTAATATGCTACCCAGATGGCAATGTACAATTCATCACAACATGCAGTACTTTCCCAATCTTATCGGACTAGTTGGGGCAAAATGCTTGTTGAATTTCAGGCATTTACCCTGAGGCGGAGAATACGTATTAGAAGACAATATATCAGATTTTATCTTTATTTGATTATCACCTATGAAACTGAATGTGTCTGTGGTGATAATCTACCAACCCATGTGGAGAGAGATTTGTGGCATTTCATAACAGGTTCAATGTGATATTTGTCACATTTCGAAAAATCTGGGGAGAACCTAAGAGGAATGAAAAGATGGAAAGTGAACAAAGTAGCAGACTTGTAATTAACCATGAAAACATACCATTACTATATGGAGATTTTAACTGCATTCAAGAAGCAGGAAGTGTTGCATCTGTATTCATCTCTGACATTTTCCTTAAGAATACATTATTGGTGTCTGGACAGGCGGAAACAGGGTAGGAAGCATGCTGCTGACATCATCAGCACCCAAGCTTTAATGTGTCAGACGACAAAACATTTGGTAGCAGTTGTTTTATATATATCGAGGCAAATGGGCGTAATACATAACCACTGCTTGTAACTTCAGTGGAAAAATTATGTTGTGCTTTTCCACTTTATCACAAAAGGATTGTTTAACAGTTGTACAGAGCTGCCTGAGCAAAGGTTCGCCTCTGGTAGGATCTCAGAAATAATAATCCTTGCATTTGATATAGCGCTTTTCATGCCTTCTAGAGGTCTCAAAACGCTTCACAGAATGCACTGTAAAGTGAATTGACTATCTTTGTGGGCTAAATGCGGCAGTCAATTCCACACAACCGTGTCCCACAAACAGTCGTGGATTGAAATGACCAATTTATTATTGTTTTTTTTTAAGGATTATTGTTGGCGTGTGGAGAAAGGAAATTTGCCCAAGGTTTCGCCCTGCCTGGATTGTTATTGGGCATTGACTCAACATTACTCACTTTATATTCTTGACAATGTTCTATTTCTCTGAAAGGTCATCAATTCATTTGAATAATTTCACAGATAGACATTCTGTGACTTGCTTCCTGGTTTCCAGACACTTTACTGTGAGGGTGAGATTTCTGGAATAGCATTGGCTACGTTTGCACATGGTAATTTGCTTGTGAGCTCACCGCTTTCTGCATTGGCTGTCCAGCAGGTCTAAAAAGTAGGCTTTGCTTCTTACTGGGATGAATAGATTGCTTTCCTGTTGCTGCTATCCTTTCTCAGCAGCTTTTGAGGCATGTTTGGGCCAATTCAGTTCCTGCCTCTTTCTGTCTGTGCAGCCCACCTTGATAATGACAGTTTCCCGAAACAAATGAATTCAGTACTTCGTACGTATAGAAATCTTACAGCTGTACCTCAAAACATTTGTATGGATCAATGGCTGAATAAAGACTATGAATACAGATTTGTGAAGCTGGATTAAAGCAGCCCTGCCCATTTCTTTTGAATTATTAACCATTTAAAATGTGGTACACAATCCTGATGGCCCACTGGGTAAACACGGGTGTATCGCGGGGTGATAGAGTTGCAGATTTGACTCCCATTCTGTGCTGGTTTTGATATCAACCAGGGCAGCAGTTGTGCTTCGTGCCACCAGTTAGGGAGGGGGGAGTTCAGGTTCCCACTTCAGACCACAGTACAGAGCTCCCCCATGCTGGACAGCATATATTTGTGGCTCTTGGGTGAGGACAAGATCGACTGTGATATGAGAGAGACAGGGAATAGAGGGATATAGGAGAGGAGAATGGGAGGGGTAGAGGATTTTGTGGAATATATACACTGGCATGGACAAGGATGGGCTTAAGGCTTCTTTATGTGCTGTATCATTCTTTGTAACTATATCCCTGAAATAAAAAGCAATACTTGTAGCAGGCATTTACGTGCCACAATTCAAATAACATTCCCCTTAAGAATGTTCTGTGAATGCAATCATCCACCCCATGTCTGCCCACTGCGTTTTGTCTCTCTCACACAAACTAGCACCTTGGTAGTTTTCCCTGTACCATTTTTTCTTGAAGAGACTGAATTGATCTGTTGATTTCACCGTTCAACGGTCGCCTTGCATAAAAATAAATCACTTAAATCTCATTAATCACTTTGCTTTTTCTTTGCTCTAATTGATGTTCATGGAGGACAGGGAATGGTTTAGTTCCAAATTATTTTTCTGATCTAAGAGCAAAATTCTTTGCTTTTTTCAGATTAAGTGTGTGGCAAAAAAAATCAGGAGTTTCATCAAACTGACAATATCTTATCTCTGTCTGGGATGCAAAAATACTCAGCTGCTCTGCATTTCTTTTTATAATCTGTTGAACTATTCTTTAGCTGCTTTTATTGAGTTTTTGTTTTACAGCTACTTGGCAATGTACTGTACATGTACAACGTTGTCAGAGGAACTCTGGATCAAAATTGAGGCCTTACTTTCTTGAATCACAAAGTGAAGGAAGTTTCTCCTGGTGTCCTGTACAACAATCTCCCAACTAAAATGAGTTGTTGCATGAGTGTTGTGTGACATTGCTGTGTGGCAAAATTCGCTGCCTTGTTTGTACACAAGATACACACAGTCACATCGCTTTTCATTAATTTCTGTGAAGATCTTTCTAAGATATCTCAGAGATATGAAAAAGCACAATATCAAATTTAAGGATTATTATTACCATATTATTTTAGAGAGGTGTACTCTCAGTGGGAATCTGTCAGAGCGGTTGAGTTGCAGGTACACTTGAAATAGAAATGTTAATAGAAATTACAATACAATACAAATTCTGCTTTAATGGGAAATTTCTACAAGCTGATAAGGATTTTATAGAAAATGCTGGGAAAGTTGTGCAAACTCTAATTAAAGCTTCAAATATATTTTTGTCATTCATTAATTGCAGTTATGAAAGGAAAAAATGTCAAACAGCTCCCAACTTTAAAATGTGTTACCCTACAAGCCTTTCCATGATAATGTATCTAAGGCCAAAATACTTTCCATCACTAATGCCGATGTGAATGGGAAAGCTTTGGGAATAGGAAGTACATTTGCGAATAATTTACCTCATGATAACTTTCAACATGATTTCTCATCTGTTATTCACAAATCCTGCGTAAAACATTCAACCATTCAGTATATGACTGAAGAAAAGATGATGCCTTAAATGCTTGGGATTTCAGTTGTATTTTGCCTCTCTAAGCAGATTGAATATCTGGAACAGGTAACAGAATATATGTTTGATTCTCATGCATGAAGTTTCCATCTACTTCACCTTCACATCACTGGCATGCAATCTGAAGCCTTAAAAACAGAGCATTCACTCTTCAGTAAAGAAAGCTAATAATTTTTTTTTGAGGTTGATTTTGAAGTGGAGGCAACTGAAGTGAGCAAACCTGTTTCTGCAGATTGGTTAAGTGATCAGTTTGGAAGCTTTGAAAAGTCTCCCTTCCATAAATCTGTCATAATGTGATCTCAACCATCTTTTCCATACGTCGGACAGTGTAAATTGCAGCTTCATCCATGACTATCTTGGTATCCAGCACAAGAAGGTCATTAAGTTCCTCATTACATGGTACTCAATGACAGACACATGGGAAGACTAGTCTTCGTTAGCTGAGTGTCTTAACACATCATCACAGAATCCATCTCCATGCTTAGGCGTATCCAAACCAAACTACTGATAGTTACATGTATGTATGGAAAAGTCAGTTTGTCTGGAATGTGATGATCTCTCTTCCTCTCTCCCTGTGAAGGAATGGGCAGCACTCATCTAATTATAGCATGTTTTAGGCTTCAGGAACCCAAAGTATGCATTGGGGTATTACTGGAGTTTAACCAGATAAAAAACGCCTCTGGAAATTATCCTAAATGAAGGCCACTATATAAATCCAAGTTATTGCTGTTGCAAAAGCACACAACTTGCCACTGGCTTGTCCAGTTAGGACCACCCTAACCATTGGAATTTTGGTTTTCAGGATTACCAGGAGTTGAGTGGGAGTAATCCATGCAACCAGTGACTGGTCTGGCACTTTAGGAGTCCTGCTGATGAACCAGACTAACTGGTCCAATTCTGTGGAACAATGTACTGTATATCTTTCTGGCTCAGGAACTTGTCTACCGAGATCAGCTTAAAGGATCGTCCCAATTTTGATATTCCCTTGGCAGGCATGTAATCTTGGAGCTAGCTAAATCCAAAAAGAGCACTTTCTTACTTGCCAACAAAGAGGAGAGCAGTAAAACTATACAATGTATTTTGTTCATTACTGTATCAGTGTCATTGTTTGGTTCACTCGTTTTGGGACTAGCCATTTGTTTCTTGTGATCATAGCAAAGTTTGGCGTTTGGCATTTCTCAGCCAAGAAAAGGAGCAATAAGTCCAGCTAACAGCAACAACAAAATTACACTATAAGCGCCTTTCACATCAGGAGGACGTCCCAAGGTGCTGTACAGTCATTGTTTCAGATCCGAGCTGGGATCGGAGATAGGGTGGAGTTAAAAGGGGAAATTTGAGGTGACCGATGGGACCGTCGAAGAAGAGGATCTTCGGGACTTGATTTTCTTTCCTCCTCATTAAGAGACTTTGTTAGTGAATCATCTAATTTCAGACACAAATTGGAAGTCTTGATTATTGCCCAAAATTCACAGAGTTGCCAACCGGTACGTTTGTGCCGTATTTAGTACTGTAAATTGAAGTAAATACGGCAGTACGATTTTCTTGTTAAAATGCGTTTTTTGACCTGACAAAAAGCTCAGTACGCTGGCACATGTGTTCCTCACACAGGGCCCTATTGAAAAAATAGAAAAAACACATAAAACATACTTGGGGACAGGGGGAGTAAGTTTGGGCCAGGATCTGCAGCAATCAACAATCTGACCTACAGAGAGAGAGAGAGATGGAGGGGGGCGGGGGGTAACACAGGGGGCTGAGGGGCTGTCTGACAGACTTACACAGATAGAGACACACGGGGGTGGGGGGAGGGCGGGGGTAACACAAGGGGCTGGGAGGGTGGGCTGTCTGACGGACTTACACAGAGATAGGGACATACAGGAGTGGGGTGGGGGGGGTAACACGGGGGTCTGGAGGGGTGCGGGGCGGGGTCTGCCTGACAGACTGACACAGGGGAATAAATGCATGTTACCTGTATTTACCTTAATCCTAAAAGAGATGCGCTGTCATTGGTTAATTGCAACATCGCAACTGGGTCCTAGTGCTATACTTAGGATCTGGGGAAAATACTTTTTTTAACAACAAAATACTGTTTTAGCTTTCAGGAGTACATTTTTCTGTTAAAAAATATTGGCAGTTCTGAATTCAGTGTTTTTACTGAATTTTAGATGACATTATCTTTTAAAGTCTAGGTGCTAGTTTAGGGCACTGATGCCCCTATACTATGAGAGCATTCGTACCCCCAACTTAATGTGCCATGCAAAAGATATTTGCTATATTCCACACGTCAGTTCCAGATTTAATCTGTGCTGTCAACCTGAAGGACGACACTGAAACTCAATAGGTGGGAGAGGATAACAGTCAGGCTAAGATTAATCCTGTGAAAGAATTTCATGCTGCCAGAATACTCTAGAAAACCTTTCTCTGTGTTTAGATAAAATGGAATCACCACTGCAAACACAAATTAGAAACAAGCTGATTGTAACACATTGAGGAGGACTTTGAATTAGTTTAGTCAGGTCAAAGTAATTATAACCCTAACATGAAAATGACTGCACAGTAAAAAACAGTAACAGAAATTTTAGTTTTGCGGGAGCTTCTGCTTTGAAACCAGCTGAAGTTATCAGAGCGTTTCCTCAGAACTTATTAGTATTGTTTTAAATTGAGTCCCAGTTAAGTTTTGGGAACAGACTATCCAAATACAAATGAAGTGTCATTGGCCAAGAGGACATTTTTCCTGAATGAGCTGACTATCAAGGGAAATGACTTTGACGTTTCAGATCCTTTGATTTCCTTCCTAGAAGATATCTCAGCAGCTGGAAATAACCACTCAAACTGGGCCTGGAGCCAGCGATTATAGGAATCCAAAGATTAAAAGAAGCATTTGAAATAAATAGCCTGTTTTAAAAAATGGTGTATCAACTTTACAACTTCTACTATTGATAAGTAGCATCAGCTGGAAAATAAAGTGGAGGAAAAAGTATGAATTTGGGACATCTTTAAGTGGGTCATAACTTTAAATCAACTTTATTCTCCAGAATATTTTAATTGTGTCAATTGTTACTGTTAATAATCTTCACTGCTCTCCTCTACTCTCCTCTACACTGCATCTAGGTACTAAGGTCATGAGTTCCAGCACCTTGGGAAGTCCTTCCGAAGTGAAAGGCGCTCTATAAATGTAATTTTGTTGTCGTTGTAAGTAACACCCTTATGTCACAGCTGCCATGATTGTACTGTACATCACTCTAATCTCAGAGTGGTTTAGAGAAGTATATAAGATTTTAAGAGGAACAGTTTAGAGCAGTATTTTAGATTTACTGAGATAGAAGAACAAAGGAACACAGATTGAGAATTGCAAAGTTCAATTTCAGGACTGAAATCAGGAAGCATTTGTTTCCCTGGAGGGTAATTAATGACTGGGACATTATTAGGGAGATTGAGGTTTGTATGCTGGATTCATTTAAGAAACAACATCAAAATTATATTTGTATAGCACCTTTCATGTCGGGAGGACACCCCAAGGTGCTGGACAATCCGTGCTTTGGACCGGAGCTGGGGGTTGGGATCAGGGAAGGTGGAGAGCAGTCGGGTGAAGAAGGGTGACTGCAGGTCGAAATGGAGGGTCTTGCGACGGGTCCTGAAAGAGGTAAGAGAGGAGGTGAGGTGGAGGGACTGTGGGATGGAGTTCCAGAGGGTGTGGTCACAGTAGCTCAAGGCCCATCCTACAAAGATAGGGTAAGCGAGGTGGGAAAATGAAGCAAGCTGGAGCCCGCTAAACAGAGGGCAGGGGAAGATTATAAAGCAGAGAGGTACAGTTTGGTGTCATCCACAAACATGAAGATTGAGCTAAGAGGAAAGGTGGTGTAGGAGGATAGAATGTCAACGAGGCAGAAGGAGCCCTGGATGTGGATTTTCAGAATGTCGTCAATGACTTTGGCTAGGGCTGTTTCCGATTGAAGGCGGTGAAAGAGGGAAAGGCAGGAGAGGAAAGAGCGAAGCTGGGACATGAATGACTCGTTCCCGGGACTTAGAGAGGATGGGGATGTTGGAGATTGGGCAATAGCTGGAGAGTCTAGAGAAGGTTTTTTGAAAATGGGGGTGATGATAGCTGTTTTTACAGGGTGGGAACAGTGCCAATGGATAAGGAAAGGCTGATAATGTCAATTAAACAAGGGACCAGGAGCTGGGAGGTGAGGAGAGGGATCGGGGTTGAGGAGGTAGGTAGTCAACTTCATTTTCAAAATGGTGGAGTTGAAGGAAGAGGGAGAGACAAGGTGGAATGTATATAGGGAAGGGAATACTGCAATAGGGGAATGGTAAGGTAGGTATTCTGAAAGGAGACATAAAATGGAGTGAAAGGACCTTCACTTGAACCTATCCTGTGCATTATAATTATCAAAGTGAACTTGTTAAGAGTCATCAGAATTTTACAAAATAACTAGCACCTGGTTTAGAGGTGGAGCTGGTACAATGGTCAGAGATTTAAATTGATTTAAATCTCCCATCGTAACATTAGGTTGCAGCTTCACAGATTAATGGTTTAATTTAATCAGTAACCTGTGAAGTAAGCACTCAAGCACCAGGCCTGGATTGAGGACAGAAACTTTCAACTGCTCGGTGGCAATCTGAGAGAGTGGCCCAGAATTCTATAATTGACTTCTGGCTAATGTGCCACAGTCAGAGGGCAAGCGGGTAGAGTTCACACCTGAAACCCAGTCAGTAATTATCACCTGAAATACCCAATGTTTAGCAACAAATTGTAAGTGTGACAATTACCTGCTGATGCACAGGGGAGAACTCAGAGAAGAGCAGAGTAACATTGAGAAGAATTGATTCTGTGGCTCCCAAGCTTTAAGCCACAGACTTGAGTCTGTTTCCATTACAAAACAACTGAGAGAAGCCATGATCCAGGATGCTAAATTGTTGAGAGAAATGATTATTGTAGATACAAACAGATTGGTTCACTTAAGCTATGATTGGAAAACTACAGGATACAAGTACAAAATTACCAAGACTCAAGCAAGACTAGGGATTAGATTGTTTGCCCCACAGAGTAGTGGACATCTTGTAAGAGGTATTGATTCCCAGTTAACACAGTTATCACTATGTTGATTCATTTATTTTAAAAGTTCAGGATATGTTAAAAATATAATAATCCATGCATTTGATATAGTATCTTATCATGTTATAATAATAATAATAATCCTTGCATTTGATATAGCGCTTTCCACATCTTATCAACGTCCCAAAGCGCTTCACAGAATATACTGTAAAGTGAATTGACTGTATATATTTGTGGGCGAATCGCGGCAGCCAATTGCGCACAGCAGTGTCCCACACACAGTCGTGGATTGAAATGACCAATTTTATTATTGTGTTTTTTTGGAGGGATTATTATTAGGCGTGTGGAGTAAGGAAACTTGCCCAAGGTTTCACCCTGACCTGCCTGGATTCGAACACAGGTCTCCCCAGCTTGGTCTCCCCAGCTTTCAAGACAAGTGCTCTAACCACTGAGCCACAGGAGCTCCACTCTTTATCTCAAAACTCTTCCCAGAAATACTGTAAAGTGCAGTGCCTTCCTCCTCCCCCTGGTTCGACCTTGGGCTCCATTATTATAAAGCGCTTTGAGATGCTGTCTGGCATAGAGGGCACTATATAAACCCAAGTTGTTGTTGTTGTTGACTGTGTTATTTTACATGAATTTGGCAGCCAATTTGTGCACAGTAATTTCCAACTGTGAAGTGAATGGTCAATATTCCCAGGGGAATGTTTGCCAGGACACGTAGAATAACGCGCCTTCTCAATCGCTAGCAAACATTTGTTGATTAAAAATTATGAATTAATTTTGTCCTGTCAAAACACAAATGAATTGGATCCTAATTAATCCAGTGCTGGGACTGAAGGGTAATAAGAATAGACACAAAAGTTCACATAGTTCTATAGGGATGATAGTTCTGATGCTGCAGGCTTCTATAAATATGACTGATCAGTTATAAATGGTATTGATTGAAGGTTAGATTTACGTAATCTAGAGTGTCATGGGGACGAGTAGAAATTTCACCAAATGTTACATGCCTGCGTATCCATCCTTGAATGTTAAATCAAGCTCCTCTCTGCCTCTTCAGTTGGATGCTAAAGATTCCATGACACTATTCGAGAAAACAAAGTGAGATTCTCTCTCCTGAAGTCCTAGCCACCAACCCACAAATATAATTGGTCATTCACTTCTTGGCTATTTGTGGGACATTGCCATGTACAGCTTGGCTGCCGCATTCACCCACAACATACAGTTATTGCAATTTACAGGATATACTGTAAAATGAATTACGATATCCTCTATATGTAAAGATTATTATTATTTTTACCTCAAAACAGATTAAATTGCGTGAATTTCGGGACGAGGCAAATTCCTTCTATGTTTGTGATGAGCTGAGAATGACATTGTATTTCAGATTTTCTTCCATCCTCAGGACTTATTCACTCACAATAGACTTAGATTTTAAAATATTTTGAAATACTTAAAAAATACATTCAGATCAATCAGTTTCTTAAATCTTCAACTGCAGAAATGTATTCTTAGTTGTATATAGAGAGAAAGAACAACATAACAAAATGTAGTTACAAATAAATCTAATTATAAACCCCTTTATAGTGTTATATGTGGTCTCTCAATATTCCTGCAACTTAGTGGTTAGAGCACTCACTTTAAAAGCGAGAAACCTGGGTTCAATTCCAGGCAGGGCAAAACCTTGGGCAGCTTTCCTTACTCCACATGCCTAATAATAATCCCTCCAAAATAAAAAAAGCAATAATAAATTGGTCATTTTCAATCCATGATTATTTGTGGGACACTGCTGTGCGCAATTGGCCGCTGACTTTCGCCCACATATATACAGTTAATTCCCTTTCTACAGTAGTATATTTATGAAGCGCTTTGAGATGTTTAGAAGACGTGAGTGTTATATCAAATTCAAAGATTATTATTTTTATTATCGAGGGATAATTATAGGCCCCTCAATATTGAGAGACCACATCAATCACCATCAATTCTGAACTCAAGGTTTAACTGCCCATCAAGCATTTTAAGATATTCCAGTGTTATAAACAACTAAAAAGTTCATTCTTTACCTGTGTGATCAATATAACCCGTGTTAATAATACTATCTGTGTCATGTTAATGGTTTGGCAATAGAGACAGTGTAAATGCCAACAAAAATGAGTCATGTCACTTTACAACTGATTTGGGCATGGAATATGACAGCAACACATTTGGAAATGATTCAGAATTGTTATTTATTACAGATTAATAATGCATATTAAATATTGCTTTCAAACAGTCCTGTCCTACATAGCTTTAAAATTTAGATTGATAGCCTAACTGAACTGTTGCTAATTATTTCCTGAATTCTTATTTACCCTTTTCCTAAATTCCATCGCTCTTTTCCTGAAGAGATTAGACTTTTGTGGAATACAATTTCAACATTGCTGATTACTGTCAGAAAGTCTTCATACAGAATCCTACATAGTGATTATTGTCAGGCTGTTTGTTCACAGGAACAATAATAATATTCCTTGCATTTGATATAACGCTTTTCATGTCTTCTAGACATCATCTCAAAACACTTCACAGAATATATACTGTAAAGTGAATTGAGTGTACATATGTGGGCAAAATGAAGCAGCCAATGGTATATAGTAGTGTCGCACAGAGACTCCATGAGCTGAGCACTCTCATTGCCGCCCACCTTCACTGCTCCCCATCTCGCAGAGGATTGAGTTTGAGATCCTTGCCCTCTATTTTTTAAAGCAGTCGATGATCTTGCTCCTCCCAATCTCGTATGTTATCTATTAAAACTATACCAACCAGCCTGCTGCTCTCTCTGCTTGGTGGGCACTTGCCTTCCCCATTACCGGCAGGCGGGCCTTCAGCCTTTCTGCCCCCACTCTCTGGAATTCTTTTCAGGAATCCCATCACCTCGCCTTACCACTTTCCTCCTTTAAAGCCAACCTCAAGACCGTCCTCTTTGAGCTTCCATCACTTCCAACTGCCTTGCCCACCACCCTTCTTGATTCTAATCCCAGCTCATCTGCAAACCCATGATTGTCCAGCACCTGAACAGCACTAAATAAATGCAATTTGTTGTTGGTTGTTGTCCAAATACTGTACTCTTTCCATGCTGCAAATGTTTAAGTTCTGTGATAGCCACACTAAAATTGCAGTCGTAAAAAAACACAGCTTTTTAATATTTTTACAAAAATTTACAAAATAATTTTTTTAATAACAAAAATGTTTTCTCAATTGTCAATCGAGCAAGCCCATGAATAGAATAATGCCTTTCGAAAGGGACGTGGATAAGCAGTTAGCCTCACTGAAAATTCACAGCTATGGGAAGAAGGTAGACAATGGCTCGTCAAAAACAGCAATATTGAAATGAGTGATGACAGACATCATCATGGACAAGATACATTGTCGAATCTTCCATTATGAAGCCAGTATCTTCCCACATGTCTTGTCATTGAGGAAAATGACAACCCATTAATGAGAAACTTAATGACCTTCTACTGCTAGATATCAAGATAGTCATGGGTGAAGTTGTAGCTCACACTGTCTTGACATATGGAAAAGATGGTTAAAGATGGATGGAAAGATGTATGACAGATTTGTGGAAGAGAGACTTGTTAAAGCATCCAAACTGATTGCTCAACCAATCTGCGGAAATACATTTACTCACTTCAGTTGCCTTAATTTAAAAGTCAGCCTCAAAGAAAAAGCTACAGTTTCCTTCACTGAAGAGTTTTGTGCTCTGTTTTGAAGATTCTATGCCAGTGATATGAGGCTGATACAGGCAAATTCTTCACACATGAAAACCAAACATAGCATCCATTTCCCAGTTAGGTAAGAAAAGGATAACTAGGAAAGCAACATTAAATTGGAATACAGTGTACAAGCCCAAATAAATAGGTAAAATGCTG